>JAIOJX010000031.1:112036742-112431742 GCA_022376925.1 Tragulus kanchil | reverse complement strand
GACTTTTGTCAGAGTCATGGCAGGGAACCTTCGTGTTTCTTCTAGTAGAAAGCCAATGATAAATTGACTTATCTATATGCTAAATGATTTGGGTTGCCTTGTATTAATTTTGCCCCAATTTTGTTACAGTCTGCATAGGATAGTGAACGTGCTTCTCGTTAGGGGTCTTTTTTTTATTTTCTCCTTTCTTCCGTTGAATAGGAAAATAGAAACGGTTTGGCGCCCTAGAAAAAAGGCTCTGTGCTTTTCGTGAGGCCATCCAAAAACGTGAATGCATTTTTCAGAGGCTGCTCCAGCCTGGCCGAGGACGTTCTGAGTCGGCTCCGCCCTGGGAGGCTGGGAGAGGTGGAGAGATTTACTTTGGCTTCCAAAGGGGCTTGTGTGTGAGTGACAGATGTCCTTGCCAGAAGGGGGATGCGTTCACGTTCTTTGGGTGTGTATAGGACGGTTTCTAAAGAGTCTCGTAGTCTCGTTGTTTTTTTTTTTTTCTTCTCTTTCTGCAAATTTGCCACTTATATGGCAAAATTGAAATGTCATTCTTATGTTTATGAAATGCTTTATGAAAGGCGATATGCTCATAGAGTCTTAACAAATTCAAGCCACAAGGCGTTGGAAAAACATTTAGCCATCTTCAGACAGGTGACCTGGGACCAGGGGGTAAGCCTGCAGGCTGTGTTCTTTCCCTTTTTCTTTCCTTGTCCCCTTCTTTCTGCTGTGCCCAAGATTATTATACTGTTCCTCTACCTGCCACCACTCTGTGATCTAAAGACTTTCAGGAAGCCAGAGAGGGGAGTGGGATCCCAAATGTGACCTTGTTTTGCTGTAGGAAAGGCTGCCAAGCATCCCTAAGCAGGGGATGAAAATGTGTTCAGGAATATTTGATGAATTCACTTTTTTTCCTCTCCTTTAGTCTTGTCTAATGCTGGAGACTTGGTTCCCAAAGGACTGAACTAGAACTATGAATGCTTCAGAAGGAACTCTGGAGCTTAAGTCTTTTGAAAATCCTGCAACAGATTCATGTTCATGTATGGCAGAAATCAACACAATATTATAAAGCAGTTATCCTCCAATTAAACATTTTTCAAAAAATCGCTATTTTGCCCCATATCCCTCACTTTCTTTTCCTGATTCAGTCTCCTACTCTCAACTCTGACTGTGACCTGAAATGGTTCTGAAATGTTTATTATACAACTTTACCATGAATAAAAAGTTCCTTTCCTCATGTGAAGTAAAGACCAACTAAGCAAATCCTGGATGATTTGCTTTGCAATGTATTTTGGCTTCATAAGCTTTTCCAGTTTTTCAGGAAATAAAAGAGACCTTATCCATGAAAGCAAAGGAATCAAAAACCAGCTTATGATGTGGAAAAACACATTTTGCATTGTTTATTCAGTGCTTTTAAGTGACCAAAGTAGTATTTGCAAGGTATCATTCAGTAAATGTACATTAACAACAAAAACAATGGGAAAAAAAACCCAAACAAACAGTGGGTGCACTAAGAGTGTTATTTGAAAAGTCATGCCCCGGAGTGACTTAGAGAAAATGATTCCATTATAGCACTTTTAAAAGTTGGCATGTGGACATTTTAAATCAGGGGCAAGGATTTGCAAGAGAGCCAAGTAGTAGGAGGAGAAAACAAAATGCATACTCTTCTATTCTTTGTGAAATCACTTTATTTTCCCTTTTCTGATCAGGGGCCAAAGGATTTGCACATAGAGTCTTAACAAATTCAAGCCACAAGGCGTTGGAAAAACATTTAGCCATCTTCAGACAGGTGACCTGGGACCAGGGGGTAAGCCTGCAGGCTGTGTTCTTTCCCTTTTTCTTTCCTTGTCCCCTTCTTTCTGCTGTGCCCAAGATTATTATACTGTTCCTCTACCTGCCACCACTCTGTGATCTAAAGACTTTCAGGAAGCCAGAGAGGGGAGTGGGATCCCAAATGTGACCTTGTTTTGCTGTAGGAAAGGCTGCCAAGCATCCCTAAGCAGGGGATGAAAATGTGTTCAGGAATATTTGATGAATTCACTTTTTTTCCTCTCCTTTAGTCTTGTCTAATGCTGGAGACTTGGTTCCCAAAGGACTGAACTAGAACTATGAATGCTTCAGAAGGAACTCTGGAGCTTAAGTCTTTTGAAAATCCTGCAACAGATTCATGTTCATGTATGGCAGAAATCAACACAATATTATAAAGCAGTTATCCTCCAATTAAACATTTTTCAAAAAATCGCTATTTTGCCCCATATCCCTCACTTTCTTTTCCTGATTCAGTCTCCTACTCTCAACTCTGACTGTGACCTGAAATGGTTCTGAAATGTTTATTATACAACTTTACCATGAATAAAAAGTTCCTTTCCTCATGTGAAGTAAAGACCAACTAAGCAAATCCTGGATGATTTGCTTTGCAATGTATTTTGGCTTCATAAGCTTTTCCAGTTTTTCAGGAAATAAAAGAGACCTTATCCATGAAAGCAAAGGAATCAAAAACCAGCTTATGATGTGGAAAAACACATTTTGCATTGTTTATTCAGTGCTTTTAAGTGACCAAAGTAGTATTTGCAAGGTATCATTCAGTAAATGTACATTAACAACAAAAACAATGGGAAAAAAAACCCAAACAAACAGTGGGTGCACTAAGAGTGTTATTTGAAAAGTCATGCCCCGGAGTGACTTAGAGAAAATGATTCCATTATAGCACTTTTAAAAGTTGGCATGTGGACATTTTAAATCAGGGGCAAGGATTTGCAAGAGAGCCAAGTAGTAGGAGGAGAAAACAAAATGCATACTCTTCTATTCTTTGTGAAATCACTTTATTTTCCCCTTTTCTGATGCCAGGGCTCATTAATAAGAAAAGGCATTTCTTTCATTTGGAAACCTCCTTTCTGCTTTAGGTCAATTCTGAAGATTTTCATAAAGGATCTGGATCTTTCAAGTCTCTGTTTGTGTTCACAGACAGTGGCTGGAATGGAGGCTCCTCTCAGCTGTCCTGCGGCCTAACAGGCAGACCAGCATCTGGAATCTGGGGTTCAGAGTTTTCTGTGTGGTGAGGACTTACACATTCCCACTTTGTGAAATCACATTATTCTAATGAGTATGCAAATGAAGGGAAAGCTGTGGGAAATGGCTCTAGATGAGTTTCTTGTCAAAAATGTTTTACTGAGGAGGGGGTGTCAGGAAGGGGCGAGGGAGCCAAGCTCCTTCATTTGCCGAGCAGCGTTTTCTGGGGGACTCGCGTTGTGTGGCACATGGCCAAGTCTGAAGGAAACACATCTTCATTGATGTGCCTATTGTTACTGGTTCTTATTCATGGTATTTAAACAACTCATGCAGGTTTTGACAGCTTTTCCCTTTTCCTATGTACGTAGACTGTATATTTTGGTAAAATGTCTGAAGACCAGTGATCCAGGGAGGTGGGGGAGATATGCAGGGTCAAAGCGGGCCTTAGTGTGGCATCAGCTGAACCTCCTCAAAGGCTCAGGCCCAGAAAAGATGCTGCAAACATTAGTCATGGAAACACCATACGGAACTATGACCCTTGGCTAGTCTGCCGGGAAAATAAACCACTCTTTAGGGAGAAGTAGATATAGACAGAACAGAAGAGGATGGAAGAAGTTTTCAGTTAGGAAATAAAAGAGACCTTATCCATGAAAGCAAAGGAATCAAAAACCAGCTTATGATGTGGAAAAACACATTTTGCATTGTTTATTCAGTGCTTTTAAGTGACCAAAGTAGTATTTGCAAGGTATCATTCAGTAAATGTACATTAACAACAAAAACAATGGGAAAAAAAACCCAAACAAACAGTGGGTGCACTAAGAGTGTTATTTGAAAAGTCATGCCCCGGAGTGACTTAGAGAAAATGATTCCATTATAGCACTTTTAAAAGTTGGCATGTGGACATTTTAAATCAGGGGCAAGGATTTGCAAGAGAGCCAAGTAGTAGGAGGAGAAAACAAAATGCATACTCTTCTATTCTTTGTGAAATCACTTTATTTTCCCCTTTTCTGATGCCAGGGCTCATTAATAAGAAAAGGCATTTCTTTCATTTGGAAACCTCCTTTCTGCTTTAGGTCAATTCTGAAGATTTTCATAAAGGATCTGGATCTTTCAAGTCTCTGTTTGTGTTCACAGACAGTGGCTGGAATGGAGGCTCCTCTCAGCTGTCCTGCGGCCTAACAGGCAGACCAGCATCTGGAATCTGGGGTTCAGAGTTTTCTGTGTGGTGAGGACTTACACATTCCCACTTTGTGAAATCACATTATTCTAATGAGTATGCAAATGAAGGGAAAGCTGTGGGAAATGGCTCTAGATGAGTTTCTTGTCAAAAATGTTTTACTGAGGAGGGGGTGTCAGGAAGGGGCGAGGGAGCCAAGCTCCTTCATTTGCCGAGCAGCGTTTTCTGGGGGACTCGCGTTGTGTGGCACATGGCCAAGTCTGAAGGAAACACATCTTCATTGATGTGCCTATTGTTACTGGTTCTTATTCATGGTATTTAAACAACTCATGCAGGTTTTGACAGCTTTTCCCTTTTCCTATGTACGTAGACTGTATATTTTGGTAAAATGTCTGAAGACCAGTGATCCAGGGAGGTGGGGGAGATATGCAGGGTCAAAGCGGGCCTTAGTGTGGCATCAGCTGAACCTCCTCAAAGGCTCAGGCCCAGAAAAGATGCTGCAAACATTAGTCATGGAAACACCATACGGAACTATGACCCTTGGCTAGTCTGCCGGGAAAATAAACCACTCTTTAGGGAGAAGTAGATATAGACAGAACAGAAGAGGATGGAAGAAGACTTAAAATAAGGTAAAATATTTATTGTAAAAAAAAGAAGATGCAAGAAGATAACTTTCATTATGCCTAAAATTGGTATCTGGCCTTGGGCTTCTATTCTCCATAGAATGGTCAAAAAATCCAGTGCTTGGTCCCCATCACCAACAGCTGATCTATAAATGTCCAGGGTCTGCCTAGTAATGTTCCTACAGTGGTTTACTTGGCTCCTTGGGGCTCAGATAGATAGCAGGGCATGTATCCATGCAGCCCTGCCTAACATGGTGCCTTTTCAGGGTGGACTGAGGCTATCCAGGTCCCTCTGTGAATACAGGACCTGTCAGATGTGAAACAAGGTAAGTTCAAAAATAAAGTTCAGCATGACTCAAAATAAAATAACAGTCCAGTAAGGGCTGCAGAGAATATCCCCAAGGGGGGAAACAGTTTGGAGGCTGCCATTTCAATCAACCTGGCCTCAGGGCCAAGCGAAGAACTCAAGAGAACTCTGAACCTTTTCAGCTGAAGGATGGTTCATGTATGTTGTTAATAAGATGCTAATTTTCCATAGCATGCCATTAGATTGCAACACATTTTTTTAGGGAAAGATGTTATCTTTATGGAGTTGACTTATTTGCAAACTTAACATAAGCTTTCAAACCCACAGAAAATATGGCAGTGTGTTTATATTTAAAATAGTTTTAAAAAAATCCAGTGAGTTACTGTGAATTTACTTAACGCCCAATAATACAGGGATAAAAATAATTTATGCTCCTATTTTAATTAAAATCAAATCATTTTTGTCAAGCAACAGGAGCTCAGTCTAGTGGTTAGAACATGCAGTGGGAGTGGTGACTCTTTTAGCTTTCTTCTTGGCTAGGCATGGACCAGCTGCCTAAAGGGGCAGGCTCTTTAATCTCCCTAAACAGTTTTCTGCAGCCCTTATAGATTGCACTAAGTCCACCCAAACCACACTGTTTTGAGTCACTAAGCAAAGACATCTCACATGGCAAAGTCTCAAGGCCTGATCTGAGATGTTGACTGTTGACATAGAGGACTGAGAGACAGTTTTGGGGTGGAAAAGCTGGCACCCTGGCCATCCAGGAGGTGTACATCAGAGAAGCAAAGTTAGAAGTTATGTTGGAAGAGTCTGCAGCTGATTCTCTTGGCCACTGGAAGACATCCAATGGTTATAGACACAAACATGGTAGAACCATCTCTTCTTCCCAAGGCTGGCCTGTCTCCCACAGTAAAGAAGAGGAATGAGATCACAATGGGGAGGATGTCTGGGCAGAGGTCATGATCATAAGAGATGTTGCAGCCCACCATTATACATGCTCCATATTCCCTTATCCAGCATGTGGTTACTGAGCACCAACTGTATACTTGGTTTTGGAGAGGAGCCAGGATTGGAGCAGCTGGAGAAGACTCCATGAAGGAGAGCATTTCTGGGTCTCCAGAGCATAGTGGGACTTTCTCTGGGGACACAAATGAAGTGTAAGGAGCTGTCTGTGTCTTTCAGGGACTACAGCTATGTGCCCAGTCAAGGTAGCAGCCTTGGGTGGTAAATGCCAGCATTCACAGCTTGTGGTTGGGTGTTGGTTTCCATGAAGGTGATGAGAACACACCCTACCTAGTGTTCTACTCTGTCACTTCGGTAGGCACTAGGTTGGAATTGGGTTTCCCTGATGGCTCAACTGGTAAAGAATCTGCCTGCAATGTGGGAGAGCTGGGTTTTATCCCTGGATTGGGAAGATTTCCTGGAGGAGGGCATGGCAACCCACTGCAATATTCTCTCCTGGATAATCCCCATGGATAGAGAAGCCTGTTGAACCACTGGCAGCTGAACATGACTTGATAGGGTTGTTATATTTAAAATAGTTTTAAAAAAATCCAGTGAGTTACTGTGAATTTACTTAACGCCCAATAATACAGGGATAAAAATAATTTATGCTCCTATTTTAATTAAAATCAAATCATTTTTGTCAAGCAACAGGAGCTCAGTCTAGTGGTTAGAACATGCAGTGGGAGTGGTGACTCTTTTAGCTTTCTTCTTGGCTAGGCATGGACCAGCTGCCTAAAGGGGCAGGCTCTTTAATCTCCCTAAACAGTTTTCTGCAGCCCTTATAGATTGCACTAAGTCCACCCAAACCACACTGTTTTGAGTCACTAAGCAAAGACATCTCACATGGCAAAGTCTCAAGGCCTGATCTGAGATGTTGACTGTTGACATAGAGGACTGAGAGACAGTTTTGGGGTGGAAAAGCTGGCACCCTGGCCATCCAGGAGGTGTACATCAGAGAAGCAAAGTTAGAAGTTATGTTGGAAGAGTCTGCAGCTGATTCTCTTGGCCACTGGAAGACATCCAATGGTTATAGACACAAACATGGTAGAACCATCTCTTCTTCCCAAGGCTGGCCTGTCTCCCACAGTAAAGAAGAGGAATGAGATCACAATGGGGAGGATGTCTGGGCAGAGGTCATGATCATAAGAGATGTTGCAGCCCACCATTATACATGCTCCATATTCCCTTATCCAGCATGTGGTTACTGAGCACCAACTGTATACTTGGTTTTGGAGAGGAGCCAGGATTGGAGCAGCTGGAGAAGACTCCATGAAGGAGAGCATTTCTGGGTCTCCAGAGCATAGTGGGACTTTCTCTGGGGACACAAATGAAGTGTAAGGAGCTGTCTGTGTCTTTCAGGGACTACAGCTATGTGCCCAGTCAAGGTAGCAGCCTTGGGTGGTAAATGCCAGCATTCACAGCTTGTGGTTGGGTGTTGGTTTCCATGAAGGTGATGAGAACACACCCTACCTAGTGTTCTACTCTGTCACTTCGGTAGGCACTAGGTTGGAATTGGGTTTCCCTGATGGCTCAACTGGTAAAGAATCTGCCTGCAATGTGGGAGAGCTGGGTTTTATCCCTGGATTGGGAAGATTTCCTGGAGGAGGGCATGGCAACCCACTGCAATATTCTCTCCTGGATAATCCCCATGGATAGAGAAGCCTGTTGAACCACAGTCCGTGGGGTCACAAACAGCTGAACATGACTGAATGACTAAGCACACAGCATAAATTGGGGTTGACTGGTGTGGATTGGCATGAAGACAACTGGACGTGGAGTCTGAGAACTAGGTTTGAACTCTGAATTACCTGCATGCTTACTCTATGGTCTTGGACCAAACTCTTCACAGACACAGTGTCTGCCACTAGGAGATGCTGAAGTTAAGGTGTGATGAACCAGAACACGCATTATGAACTATAATGCACAGTGCATGGAGAGAGTAACTTATCTTGCTCTCTGACTTGTCACTTGCACCAGCTTCTTTGGAATCCCTACAAAGAAAAAAATTCATGTCTCTCCTGGGGTTGAGTACAGAGGTAGGCATCAATAAACAAACATTGGTCAGTGGGTGGTAGGTGGATGGATGAATTTATATTGGATGCTCCAAAGGTGTCTGAAGCTTTCACAGCTATAATGCCTAGAAAGGTCACTTAAGGAGCAGAAAATCATTTGGTTGGAAAATGAGAAGGCGTACCTGTCTCTTTTCTTCCTATAATAATGAACATGTCTCTGCCATTCTGGTTTCTACCAAGTGCAGGAGTGAAACAGGAAAGGAAAAAGAGGAGAGGCTCATTGCCAGGTTTCTTCATGGGGCATTTTCCTACCTGGATGACCTTTCTTGTATAAAGGCTCTGAAAGTTGTCCTATTTCTTCCCCTGCCCCGTCAAAGGTCACCAAACCTGGTGAATTTGCAGAAAGTCTCCATTAAGCCATTCATGTGCTAAATCCCATAGAGATCACAGACAGACAGAGCAGGAGTATGGCAGTTCTTATACATAAGCCACTCAGGAACCTGAGGAACTAATTAGAAATGACAAAGAATTTAACTTTGGGTCTCACAGTTCAGGACACAAGATCTGAGTTTAGACCTGCCTTCTTTAGAATTTTTGCTCTTTGAACTCTGATAAGTAGTCTAGTTGCTCTGAGGTTCCTTGTTGGTAAATTGCGTAGGAGTAGTATCTCCCTAATGTTATTGTTACAAACATTTAAGCATGTGAATGTTTATTATTATTACCCAATATGCTCCCAAAACATTCAGAAATGGGGGAGGTCACTATGGGTTAGAATAGACATGTCATGATAAAGGGAAAGAAATTGCTCCATGAGGTTTCCAATCTGTTTCAGAGAAGCAGAGAATGAGCCTGATCAGTGGGGAAAAAGTGTTCTCTTTGTTGCCACAGGAGCCAGGAAGCCTTTCTGAGAAGCAAAGGAGAGACCAGACAGAGAAACCAGGCCTCTGACTCCCAGAACACCAGACTGAAACACCTGAGGGGCAAAAAACCAAGGTGAGAAGAAATTCAACAACCACATAGTAACTGGAAGTTGAGAGCAGAGAGTAGTGAGGTCAGGGTGTGGAATCTTTGTGTTTTCTGTTCATTCATTCAACAAAAAACTTCTTCAATAGAACATCTCTGTGTCCTAGGGATGTAGTGAAAAAAAAAAAATACCTTCTAGAGCTCATATTCAGTAGAAAGGAGGTAGAATATAAATAACATGATAGATGATTCTAAGTGTTGAAGCAAAGGGCCTGTGGAGTGTTGGTGCATTAATTTAAACTTTGGTGGTTAAGGAAATCTTCCTTTTGAAGGTGATATTTTAGCAAAGACTCAAAGTGCACCCACTTTGAGTGGGTGCACTCCAGGACACCAATCAAGAGGTTAACACAAGAATACAGGTGAGTAAGATGGTTTAGTCTCAGTGGCTACTATCATGCTCTTCAGAGCTGCTGAAGGGCCAACAGGGTTTGCTTATAGGCTGGATGTGGGTGAGAGAAAGATTAGTTGGAGTGGTTCCAAATTTGGAGACTGGGTAAAGATTGAAGCTGCAATTGACTTAGATATGAAAATCTGTTCCTTTTTTATTTTTTTCCTTTTTTTGCCCCGTCAAAGGTCACCAAACCTGGTGAATTTGCAGAAAGTCTCCATTAAGCCATTCATGTGCTAAATCCCATAGAGATCACAGACAGACAGAGCAGGAGTATGGCAGTTCTTATACATAAGCCACTCAGGAACCTGAGGAACTAATTAGAAATGACAAAGAATTTAACTTTGGGTCTCACAGTTCAGGACACAAGATCTGAGTTTAGACCTGCCTTCTTTAGAATTTTTGCTCTTTGAACTCTGATAAGTAGTCTAGTTGCTCTGAGGTTCCTTGTTGGTAAATTGCGTAGGAGTAGTATCTCCCTAATGTTATTGTTACAAACATTTAAGCATGTGAATGTTTATTATTATTACCCAATATGCTCCCAAAACATTCAGAAATGGGGGAGGTCACTATGGGTTAGAATAGACATGTCATGATAAAGGGAAAGAAATTGCTCCATGAGGTTTCCAATCTGTTTCAGAGAAGCAGAGAATGAGCCTGATCAGTGGGGAAAAAGTGTTCTCTTTGTTGCCACAGGAGCCAGGAAGCCTTTCTGAGAAGCAAAGGAGAGACCAGACAGAGAAACCAGGCCTCTGACTCCCAGAACACCAGACTGAAACACCTGAGGGGCAAAAAACCAAGGTGAGAAGAAATTCAACAACCACATAGTAACTGGAAGTTGAGAGCAGAGAGTAGTGAGGTCAGGGTGGGGAATCTTTGTGTTTTCTGTTCATTCATTCAACAAAAAACTTCTTCAATAGAACATCTCTGTGTCCTAGGGATGTAGTGAAAAAAAAAAAATACCTTCTAGAGCTCATATTCAGTAGAAAGGAGGTAGAATATAAATAACATGATAGATGATTCTAAGTGTTGAAGCAAAGGGCCTGTGGAGTGTTGGTGCATTAATTTAAACTTTGGTGGTTAAGGAAATCTTCCTTTTGAAGGTGATATTTTAGCAAAGACTCAAAGTGCACCCACTTTGAGTGGGTGCACTCCAGGACACCAATCAAGAGGTTAACACAAGAATACAGGTGAGTAAGATGGTTTAGTCTCAGTGGCTACTATCATGCTCTTCAGAGCTGCTGAAGGGCCAACAGGGTTTGCTTATAGGCTGGATGTGGGTGAGAGAAAGATTAGTTGGAGTGGTTCCAAATTTGGAGACTGGGTAAAGATTGAAGCTGCAATTGACTTAGATATGAAAATCTGTGCAGGAGTAGGTTGGATGAGAGAGGAAGATTGGGACTCTGTCTGGGACACATCAAATCTATGCATGCCCAGTAGACGTCTAAGTATCATCTCAGGTTGAGTGGTTGGAGCTATGGTTCTGAAGTTGAAAGGAGAAGCCATGGCTGGAGTTGCACATTTGTTGTGTTTATCAGCATAAAAATGGAATTTAAACTGTGAAATTAGATGTACTTATTAATGGAATAAATGTGTAGAGATGATAAAAGGGTCCAAGGGCTACACTCTGAAGCACCTTCTGTATTGAAGTTGAGAAAAAGAGACGGATTCCACAAAGGAGAGGGAAAAATTTCAATCAATGATGTAGGAAGTAAACCAAAAGTACTGTGTTCTGGAAGCCAAAGGAAGAAAGTCTTATAAGGAAGAAGGTTACGGTTAATTGCACCAAATGCTACAGATATGTTGAACCCCTAAAAGCTGAGAATTTACCTTTGGATTTAGCAACACAAAGATTATTATTGACCTTGAGTCTACTGAGATTGGTCTACTTATGTATAATGGACCTTTTTATTGGGTTAGGTCCCAAAGATATAGTTTCGGACCCAAGGTCACCCTATATTTTTTTGTGTGACTTTGGGAAAACTGCTTGATCTGTCTGAACCTTGTTTTTTTTTTTTTTTTTTTGCCATCTGAGATGTATTAAATGTGAGATGTATTAAATACTGTTCATTCTTATCTCAGGCTTCTAGAGGATCTAGGGATTATTAGTCTACCTCTTAAGATATAATCAGAATGTCTCTTACTGATTTGAATAACCTATGGCAAGCTTAGTATGCCTCTAAGCTATCTGGAGAGAGTGTATTGTTAATGTTATCATAAGCTTGCGTAGCTCCCAAGTTTCTACCTCAGATTCCATACTGGTCTTCTGGTATTATTCATTCAGTTCAGCCATTGTCTCTGTTCTTTGTTCTTTCCAAGAACAAAACCCTTTTGTGTTAGTCAGGTTAAGCTAGGATATGCTGCAATAACAAATAGCTCCAAAACATCAGGGACTGAGTCAACAAAAGTGCTCACACAGGCAATTCCACTCTAGGGCTTCAGGATGACTTTCCTCGAGTGGTCACTCAGCCATCCAGGCTTCACCTTCTCAGCATGGGGTCTCCCCAATTTTGGTGATGGGAAAGGAGAGTGTGGCAACCAAATCTTGTGTTCTGAAGATGGCCAGGTTATTTTTGCTCCCATGTAATTGGGTTCAGTTAATTAGAAGACCGCATCGCTTGCAAGCAGCTGTTGGAAATGGAGGGGACATGTGGATGACTAGGATGCTGTAGCCATGCTTCTTCAGAATCCTCTCATTTCCACGGGCACAGCCATTTGTTTCCCCAAATTGAATTTCTCATGTCTTTCCTTGGACTTTAAACAAAACAGTATCTGTTTGGGCTCTCTCTGGGATAGGGGGTAGATGCAGGTGATGGGGTGAGTTTGTTGCTTAGGTGAATAATAATGACCAAACAGGTCAATGGTCATGAGCACCCCTTTGCATATTGTAAAGTATCACACTCAGAGAAAACATATCTGTAGCACTCACTCAGTACCAAGGCTTTGCAGGGATCAATGCCATTTATCTTCACCGACATCCTCTGAGTCTGATACCATTCCTAGCTCCACATGACAGATTATAAAACTGAGGTGTGGAGAAATTAATTAATTTTCCCAGGGTCATAGAGGTAATAAGGATCAGAGCTGAGTTTCACATGCAAGTTGTCTCATCTCAGAACCCTGTACATGTGTGCCTCTTCCCATCCCTCAGGAAGCATATACACCACAGTTCTAAACCTGGAAACATCCAGATTGTGGCAGCAAGATACTAAGAAATAAGTCCTGCTAATAGGACTCTCTGCTTTTACGCTTTTGCAGGGAATAGTGTGGCTGCAGAGAAGGTGCTTTGGGAAATAGATTGTGTGATCAAGATTAAAATGTTCACCAATACCTGCTTCTTTCCTATCTCTTGTATGTGGAGAATGCTACATCCTCATCCTTGAAGTTAGGAAGGATCATGTGGTTCATTCTGGGCAACAATTTTTTAAAAAAGTGTCAGTTTTGGTGAAAGCATTTAAGAACGAATCCTTGCTGGAACACGCTCTCTTCCTCAGTCATCAGGAAAGCTATTGATTCTGTGGAGGTAACATCAGACTGAAGCAGACTCCCTTGCTGCACCACCATAAGGAGGTCACCTGTCCCAAAAGGCTCTCTGGGCCTGAGGGGACATTGCAAGAGCAAGAAGTAACATTTCATCTTAGTCTTCTGAGGTTTTGAGTTCTTATATTACTGAAGCTAAACTCAATTTATGCTGACTGATACATGCAGTAGTTTGAAATGTGAAGCGGGGTAGATTTTGAGGTGTGCTGGATAATAAGAAGAGAAAATAGGGTGAGGATTTTGTTGTCACTTAATTTCTGTTGCCTGGGCATGTAGAAACATAGGTTACTGTTATCTCAGCAGTTGGGTCATTTCATTTAAGAGTCATCTCCACTCTGCCTCGGAGGCTTCTGAGAGGGAGAAGCCAGGCCTCTGGAGTTACACAGGGATTTCAAATTCCTAGGACATTCCTCTCTGAACTCCTAATGTCCTGCCTCTCGGGAAGGGCTAAAGGTCACGTGTGCAAGCTGATTTCTTGGCTTGGGGGTGATATTTTCCTGGTAGGTCATAGAAATTGAAATTGTCAGTAACACGTATCCATTTCATTTGTTAGAGCTGTTCTGAAGATTGGTATTTTTCTTAACATGCGTCTTGTCTCCTATCCTTTCAGCTTCTCAACACCTGCTTCACAGGGCACTTAGAAATTAATTAATTTTCCCAGGGTCATAGAGGTAATAAGGATCAGAGCTGAGTTTCACATGCAAGTTGTCTCATCTCAGAACCCTGTACATGTGTGCCTCTTCCCATCCCTCAGGAAGCATATACACCACAGTTCTAAACCTGGAAACATCCAGATTGTGGCAGCAAGATACTAAGAAATAAGTCCTGCTAATAGGACTCTCTGCTTTACGCTTTTGCAGGAATAGTGTGGCTGCAGAGAAGGTGCTTTGGGAAATAGATTGTGTGATCAAGATTAAAATGTTCACCAATACCTGCTTCTTTCCTATCTCTTGTATGTGGAGAATGCTACATCCTCATCCTTGAAGTTAGGAAGGATCATGTGGTTCATTCTGGGCAACAATTTTTTAAAAAAGTGTCAGTTTTGGTGAAAGCATTTAAGAACGAATCCTTGCTGGAACACGCTCTCTTCCTCAGTCATCAGGAAAGCTATTGATTCTGTGGAGGTAACATCAGACTGAAGCAGACTCCCTTGCTGCACCACCATAAGGAGGTCACCTGTCCCAAAAGGCTCTCTGGGCCTGAGGGGACATTGCAAGAGCAAGAAGTAACATTTCATCTTAGTCTTCTGAGGTTTTGAGTTCTTATATTACTGAAGCTAAACTCAATTTATGCTGACTGATACATGCAGTAGTTTGAAATGTGAAGCGGGGTAGATTTTGAGGTGTGCTGGATAATAAGAAGAGAAAATAGGGTGAGGATTTTGTTGTCACTTAATTTCTGTTGCCTGGGCATGTAGAAACATAGGTTACTGTTATCTCAGCAGTTGGGTCATTTCATTTAAGAGTCATCTCCACTCTGCCTCGGAGGCTTCTGAGAGGGAGAAGCCAGGCCTCTGGAGTTACACAGGGATTTCAAATTCCTAGGACATTCCTCTCTGAACTCCTAATGTCCTGCCTCTCGGGAAGGGCTAAAGGTCACGTGTGCAAGCTGATTTCTTGGCTTGGGGGTGATATTTTCCTGGTAGGTCATAGAAATTGAAATTGTCAGTAACACGTATCCATTTCATTTGTTAGAGCTGTTCTGAAGATTGGTATTTTTCTTAACATGCGTCTTGTCTCCTATCCTTTCAGCTTCTCAACACCTGCTTCACAGGGCACTTAGAATGATGGTCCCCAAATCTCAAAGACTTACATTTTTTCAAGCAGTTTAACAGGGACTTCATGCAAAATAGAAGGGGAATTTTCACATGTACCTGAGATGGCTTCAGTTCTCCCCACATTTTAGGCTTTGATTTGTAATGTTGGGGAAATCCAGAGTCAGAGGGGCCCTTGAGAAGATGAGCAGCATTTTAATGCAAGAGAGGAAAACGAGCTTCTCTGATAACTCCCATTGCCTTCCCAGTTACACTGTTCAGGGCCCTCCCTTTCTCTACCTATAACGTCTCTAGTTTATAATGAATATGGTTCAAAACTCATATTCTAAAAGCCAAACAATGTCTCCCCTTCTCGCCCTAAGAAAACAGACTTCGGAAGGAAGGGCTGAGTGGAGGCATGGAATGATTTCTCAGGTTTGAGTCCTGGAGTCCTTTCCTTACTCACAAAGCATTTGTTCTTTTAAAGGAACCAATATGTTTGTGTAACTGACGTGAAACAAGCTTGACTCCAAAAAGATTTAGCTTAATATCTGCCTATGCATTCCGGGGGCCGGCCGTCTGCGGGCTGTGCTTTAAAGGCCCTGGCGGTGGCACAGCTCGTCACGTATGATATCGGGCACGCAAATGTGACGTGATGCCCATGTACTCTTGAGGGTAATTCGATGTGCCAGCCAGCTCGATGGGCAGAGAAGCTATAAACATAGTTGTCACAAGCGAGAAAGAGTGCCGGGTCGCAGGCAGGCTGGAGAAGCAGGCAGTGTTGGAACCTGTCTCCAAGCCCTAATGAAAGTGTTAATTAGTGAATTACAGAATTTACGGGGAAAACAGCCTCTCTGCCAGGCCCCTCGGTGACGTGTTCTTCATTAACCACTTCTTTCTCTGGCCCTTGGCTCCTCCAGCATCCTTTCCCCGTCAAGGCAAATCCAGGGAGGAGAGAGGCAGATGGAATTGTGCTACAAAGGAGGCTTTCAGGGGCTTTGCTAAAGGGGGATAGGTCATAGAAATTGAAATTGTCAGTAACACGTATCCATTTCATTTGTTAGAGCTGTTCTGAAGATTGGTATTTTTCTTAACATGCGTCTTGTCTCCTATCCTTTCAGCTTCTCAACACCTGCTTCACAGGGCACTTAGAATGATGGTCCCCAAATCTCAAAGACTTACATTTTTTCAAGCAGTTTAACAGGGACTTCATGCAAAATAGAAGGAATTTTCACATGTACCTGAGATGGCTTCAGTTCTCCCCACATTTTAGGCTTTGATTTGTAATGTTGGGGAAATCCAGAGTCAGAGGGGCCCTTGAGAAGATGAGCAGCATTTTAATGCAAGAGAGGAAAACGAGCTTCTCTGATAACTCCCATTGCCTTCCCAGTTACACTGTTCAGGGCCCTCCCTTTCTCTACCTATAACGTCTCTAGTTTATAATGAATATGGTTCAAAACTCATATTCTAAAAGCCAAACAATGTCTCCCCTTCTCGCCCTAAGAAAACAGACTTCGGAAGGAAGGGCTGAGTGGAGGCATGGAATGATTTCTCAGGTTTGAGTCCTGAGTCCTTTCCTTACTCACAAAGCATTTGTTCTTTTAAAGGAACCAATATGTTTGTGTAACTGACGTGAAACAAGCTTGACTCCAAAAAGATTTAGCTTAATATCTGCCTATGCATTCCGGGGGCCGGCCGTCTGCGGGCTGTGCTTTAAAGGCCCTGGCGGTGGCACAGCTCGTCACGTATGATATCGGGCACGCAAATGTGACGTGATGCCCATGTACTCTTGAGGGTAATTCGATGTGCCAGCCAGCTCGATGGGCAGAGAAGCTATAAACATAGTTGTCACAAGCGAGAAAGAGTGCCGGGTCGCAGGCAGGCTGGAGAAGCAGGCAGTGTTGGAACCTGTCTCCAAGCCCTAATGAAAGTGTTAATTAGTGAATTACAGAATTTACGGGGAAAACAGCCTCTCTGCCAGGCCCCTCGGTGACGTGTTCTTCATTAACCACTTCTTTCTCTGGCCCTTGGCTCCTCCAGCATCCTTTCCCCGTCAAGGCAAATCCAGGGAGGAGAGAGGCAGATGGAATTGTGCTACAAAAGGGAGGCTTTCAGGGGGCTTTGCTAAAAAGAGGAGGCCAATAGGGCACACGGCTGTCTGATGTTTATAGGAATAAGTACACATTTAATCTACATAATCATTAATCTTTCTTTATGTAAAAATGATTAGTAAATAGGGTTTTTAAGCAACTGTTTAGTTTACACATTGGCATCATAGATTAACTTATTTCTAAAACACTTGATTTTATCACTCTGCCTAATGATTTGTCACAAGATTTATTGGGTAATATGATAAATCATGTGCAATTTATTGTTTATCCTATAAAGAGTGCAACAATTCGTTACACAGTGATGAAACCCAGCCGTCGTGCAGAGAAGCCCACCTTGCTGTCTGCTGAAGTCAGTGGGGTGAGTGTTTCCCTGGGGATGGGGTGGCCCTTTCTTTGCCCAGGTTCACAGCATGGGGCAGTGAGACTACGCTTAAATTAAATAGTTTTAGAAAATAATGGTGCAGTCATAATCTTATACTCTAGCCATATTTATTTTATATGGAAAAATAAAGTCTAAAGCCTGATGGGTGTTAAATCCGTGGATTTATTTGTGATAATAAATGTGGCATTCTTTGTTACGAAGGCATTAAACTTAATGGCAATGTTTCATGATACTGCATGGCAGTTGTGTTTCTCTGTCCCTGGCTACATTTCAGGCCCAATCTCCTGTTGAAAGGCTTTCTGGAACATTTCTGGCTGCTCCCCAAGCTCAAAGGACTTCTTGGTACATGAGGGATGAGGGCAGAATGTCGGGTCCTGATTGTTGATCTTAAATCCACTCCCAGGCACCTGGAGTCCAGAGAGCTGGCCACTCCTCTCACCTTGTGGGTAGAGACCAGAGGATGCCCAGCTCTCCCCTGCCCTCCTGGCTCTTAGCTTTTTGCTATTCCTTCCTTTCTGTGCAGGTGTGTTTTGCCTGTCCCACTACCCAACTGCCTTCTTCTGGCAAAAGAATCTAATTCTGGGGCTTCCTGGTGGTCCAATGGGTAAAGAGTCCACCTTACAGGGCAAGGGTGCCAGTTCAATCTCTGGCCTGGGAAGATTCCACACCCTGAGGAGCGGCTGGACCGGTGTGTCCAATTAGCTTTGTTTTTTTAAAGGAGGCTTTCAGGGGGCTTTGCTAAAAAGAGGAGGCCAATAGGGCACACGGCTGTCTGATGTTTATAGGAATAAGTACACATTTAATCTACATAATCATTAATCTTTCTTTATGTAAAAATGATTAGTAAATAGGGTTTTTAAGCAACTGTTTAGTTTACACATTGGCATCATAGATTAACTTATTTCTAAAACACTTGATTTTATCACTCTGCCTAATGATTTGTCACAAGATTTATTGGGTAATATGATAAATCATGTGCAATTTATTGTTTATCCTATAAAGAGTGCAACAATTCGTTACACAGTGATGAAACCCAGCCGTCGTGCAGAGAAGCCCACCTTGCTGTCTGCTGAAGTCAGTGGGGTGAGTGTTTCCCTGGGGATGGGGTGGCCCTTTCTTTGCCCAGGTTCACAGCATGGGGCAGTGAGACTACGCTTAAATTAAATAGTTTTAGAAAATAATGGTGCAGTCATAATCTTATACTCTAGCCATATTTATTTTATATGGAAAAATAAAGTCTAAAGCCTGATGGGTGTTAAATCCGTGGATTTATTTGTGATAATAAATGTGGCATTCTTTGTTACGAAGGCATTAAACTTAATGGCAATGTTTCATGATACTGCATGGCAGTTGTGTTTCTCTGTCCCTGGCTACATTTCAGGCCCAATCTCCTGTTGAAAGGCTTTCTGGAACATTTCTGGCTGCTCCCCAAGCTCAAAGGACTTCTTGGTACATGAGGGATGAGGGCAGAATGTCGGGTCCTGATTGTTGATCTTAAATCCACTCCCAGGCACCTGGAGTCCAGAGAGCTGGCCACTCCTCTCACCTTGTGGGTAGAGACCAGAGGATGCCCAGCTCTCCCCTGCCCTCCTGGCTCTTAGCTTTTTGCTATTCCTTCCTTTCTGTGCAGGTGTGTTTTGCCTGTCCCACTACCCAACTGCCTTCTTCTGGCAAAAGAATCTAATTCTGGGGCTTCCCTGGTGGTCCAATGGGTAAAGAGTCCACCTTACAGGGCAAGGGGTGCCAGTTCAATCTCTGGCCTGGGAAGATTCCACACCCTGAGGAGCGGCTGGACCGGTGTGTCCAATTATGAGCCAGGGCTCTGGAGTGCGTGCACCCAGAGCTAGTGCTCTACAGTGAGAGAGGCCACTGAGTTGTGAGGCCCACACATGCCAAAGAATAAAGAAAATAAATAAACCAATAAAAGAGGCCCCCAAAAAACAAAGGTTTAAAAACAATAAAATTTTTTTAAAAAGAATCTAATTCTCATTCCTTCACTCTCAGTACCAATGATCTCCCCCAGCTCACTTGTGGTTCAAGCACACATAAGTCACCTTAAATCTCAGTGGTCATAGCAGAACATCATCCACTGACTATTTAGTTTGTGTGAGCTTGAAGACAGGACCCAAGTGAGGCCAAGCAGAGCTGGAATTAGTGGTGATGGCCTTAAACAAGCATAGAAGGAAGGCTGGAAATTCTGTGGCCACCTCGTCCTCCCAAGGGCATAGAGCAAGTGTCCCTGAGAGGGAAGTCAGTGCAGGGGAGGCCTGCTGGACCCAACTTTGTTATTTAGCGTATTACATGTTAAGTAGTATGGGTTTGCATGAGTCTCATGATCCAACCCTACCCAAAACTAGTTTCCCCTAAGACTTTCTAGTTCTGGTGTTCTTTTTTTGTTGTTCAATTCAATTTGGCAGAGATTTTCAATTAAAAAAAATTTGAAATGAATGTATTAGCTCTTCCATAAGACTGGGTTCACATTTTTCATCAGGAAAGCTTATTATAGGGAGAAGGGATATTGCCCTCTCTAATTTCCTTTCACCATCTAATGATGGCTACATTTCAGGCCCAATCTCCTGTTGAAAGGCTTTCTGGAACATTTCTGGCTGCTCCCCAAGCTCAAAGGACTTCTTGGTACATGAGGGATGAGGGCAGAATGTCGGGTCCTGATTGTTGATCTTAAATCCACTCCCAGGCACCTGGAGTCCAGAGAGCTGGCCACTCCTCTCACCTTGTGGGTAGAGACCAGAGGATGCCCAGCTCTCCCCTGCCCTCCTGGCTCTTAGCTTTTTGCTATTCCTTCCTTTCTGTGCAGGTGTGTTTTGCCTGTCCCACTACCCAACTGCCTTCTTCTGGCAAAAGAATCTAATTCTGGGGCTTCCCTGGTGGTCCAATGGGTAAAGAGTCCACCTTACAGGGCAAGGGGTGCCAGTTCAATCTCTGGCCTGGGAAGATTCCACACCCTGAGGAGCGGCTGGACCGGTGTGTCCAATTATGAGCCAGGGCTCTGGAGTGCGTGCACCCAGAGCTAGTGCTCTACAGTGAGAGAGGCCACTGAGTTGTGAGGCCCACACATGCCAAAGAATAAAGAAAATAAATAAACCAATAAAAGAGGCCCCCAAAAAACAAAGGTTTAAAAACAATAAAATTTTTTTAAAAAGAATCTAATTCTCATTCCTTCACTCTCAGTACCAATGATCTCCCCCAGCTCACTTGTGGTTCAAGCACACATAAGTCACCTTAAATCTCAGTGGTCATAGCAGAACATCATCCACTGACTATTTAGTTTGTGTGAGCTTGAAGACAGGACCCAAGTGAGGCCAAGCAGAGCTGGAATTAGTGGTGATGGCCTTAAACAAGCATAGAAGGAAGGCTGGAAATTCTGTGGCCACCTCGTCCTCCCAAGGGCATAGAGCAAGTGTCCCTGAGAGGGAAGTCAGTGCAGGGGAGGCCTGCTGGACCCAACTTTGTTATTTAGCGTATTACATGTTAAGTAGTATGGGTTTGCATGAGTCCCATGATCCAACCCTACCCAAAACTAGTTTCCCCTAAGACTTTCTAGTTCTGGTGTTCTTTTTTTGTTGTTCAATTCAATTTGGCAGAGATTTTCAATTAAAAAAAATTTGAAATGAATGTATTAGCTCTTCCATAAGACTGGGTTCACATTTTTCATCAGGAAAGCTTATTATAGGGAGAAGGGATATTGCCCTCTCTAATTTCCTTTCACCATCTCTAATGATGGTACGTGCACTGGGATTCTCCAAGTAGAAGATGGCCAAGGTGCCCTGACGGTCTCACTTCACCCAGAATAGTCCCACCTTGACTTGTTTGATATATTGGACCTCTATGCCAAATTTCACTTTAAAAATATGTCTGGCTATTACAGATTGAAGTATGTGGCATTTTATCTAAAGTGTGTGTGCTCAGCTGCTCAGTAGTGTCTGTCTCTTTGTGATCCCAAGCTTCCTCATCCATGGGGCTTTCCAGGCAAGAATACTGAAGTGAGTTGCCATTTCCTCCTCCAGGGGATCTTCTCAAACTAGGGATCGAACCAGTGTTCCCTTCCATCTACTGGATATTGGCAGGTGGGTTCTTTACCACTGAGCCACCTGGGACAACCACATGGAAAAGAATAAAATTGGAGAACTCCTTAGCAGTCCAGTGGTCAAGATTCCATGCTTCTACCACAGAAGATGCAAGTTCAATTCCTGGTTGGGGAACTAAGGCCCCACATGCTATGCCACATGGCCAGAAAGGAAAAGAATGAAGTCAAGCTATCTTGTTGCAATATACATATAAACTCCTGCAAAAAAGACACAGTACATTGTACATTGTGTACAGCACATGGTAGCAAGCAAGACACATTTTTACTTGGAAGGCCCTCAATAAACTGAGATTAATTCTTTTAATAATTGGAGGGAAGTCAAGGCAATCTGAATGTGAATGACACATGTTTATTAAGTTGTCAAGAGGCTAAGTAGGTCTTTGAGAGAGACTGTGTATTTTTATTTTTTTTATTTTATTTTATCTTTTAAAGATTTATTTATTTATTTATTTTGGGGTGGGTGGGTGGGGTGGGGAGGGAGGGGAGCAGGCGGGCTACTTCTATTGGTCTTTCATTTATTTATTTTCATCCATTTTTGTTCTTTGGCCCGTGCGGGCCTCCCATCGCAGTGGCCTCTGTTGTAGCAGAGCACCGGCTCTGGGCGCATCGCTTCAGAGCTCCAGCTCGGTAATTGGACACTTCGGTCCAGCCGCTCCGCGGCACGTGGGATCTTCCCAGGCCAGGGATTGAACCGGCGCCCCTTGCACTGCAAGGCGGTGTCCTTACCCACTGGACCACCAGGGAAGCCCGACTGTATATTTTTAATTCCAAGAGTGTATGACAGATTAACGATGGCTACACATGCTTTGCTCTTCCTCCCATTGAACGCTAGAGTCTAATTTCCTTTCCCTGAGTCTGGGATGGCGTTAGTGACAGAGCCTTTCCTCTTCGTCCATAGATCCTGGCAGAAAGGAAGTTCTGGCTCTTCACTGCTAGGTTCTGAGAACCCTGTAGCTCCTGCCTGTTGGGTCTATAATGCTTACTCTGGAGGAAGACAGTCTACATGAAAGAAGCCCTCGTATGCCTAGACTGCCATCCTATGAGGAAGCCCAACCTACCTGTGTAGAGAGGCCACAGGGAGGGGAGGTAGGGCTAGCTAGCTCGTAGCTCTCCAGTCGTTTTGGCCAAGGCACCAGTCACATGAGTGAATAAGCTGTTGGATGACTCCAGCCCTATCATCTGGCTGTCACTACAGAGGAAACTGGGAGCAGGAACTGTCTCATTAACACACAGAAATAGGGAGACACTGAGATGTTGCTGTTGAGTTTGATGTGGTTTGCTGTATAGCAATAGACAATCACAACTGGGAAGAAGCTTCTTTATCACACGCACATGCAGCACGCATGATTCTGGGGTGTCTAAGGGACTTTGAGTTATGTGATTTATGGTGTTCCTTTAACCTTCAACACACAATGACCCCATAGCTCTTTAGAGATGAGAGTTTCTCCTCCCAATGTGACCCACATCCTGTCTGGGGGCACCTGAGGCAACAAAAGGACTAGAACTTTGAGTGAGAGCACCTGCATGTTGCCCTTTTTCTGCCAGTAAGGAGCTGGCATCTTTGGAGGAGCAGTTTTCTTTCTTTCCTGGGGTCCCACTCCTAAGACTCAGTTCATGTGTCCTGTACTCAAAAAGCCCTCATAGACCTTCCCTGTAGCCCTGTCTCTCCACTTGCATCCACCTGCTGTCACATCATGCTGTTCAGAATCCAGGATGACCTTGATCAACTTTCTTTGGTCTTCCATAGAATGATTAAGTGAAAGTGTTAGTCACTCAGTAATGTCCAATTCTTTGTGACTTCATGGACTGTATGTAGCCTGTCAGGCTCCTCTGTCCATGGAATTCTCCAGGTAAGAATACTGGAGTGGGTTGTCAAGTCCTTCCCCAAGAAATCTTCCTGATCCAGGGGTTGAACCTGGGTCTCTTGCATTGCAGGCAGATTCTTTACCATCTGAGTCATGTGGGAAGCCCCAGAATGGTAACAGAAGGACAACAGAGACCTTGGCTTGCATGCCATGGATACTGTTGAACATGGATAACATTGCAATGAAAGGTCAGGTTCCCATCCCAAAGCTACAAAGTGTCTATGGTACCTTAGGCTAGGCCCATCAAAGTCTTAGGGTCAGAAGACTAAAGAGCCCTGGACAGGCCAGCAACAAGGATATTATGCAGCTTACAAGGCATTAGAGTATGAGAGCACTGTTTCTACCCAGAAGACCTCAGGGTTACCCCAAAAGCACTCAGTTAGCTGAATCATAGTGGCGAGTCATTGGCCAGTTCTGGGTTCTCCCGCCTGTGAGGAGCTTGTAAGTTTTGGACTGTGTTTATGCCACATCCCCCTTAATCCCTCATAAAATACTATTTGCCAATAATGTCACCCTGTAATTACATTTGCTGAACACTTTCTGCCTGTGTGTAGGCTCTTTTTTCATTATGTAGCTTCAACCTTTGTAATGTTACCAATTGACACCATAATTAGTATAGTTTACTGCAGCACTGATTATGAGGGGCCTCCTTGTCAATCAGCCTCTGTTTGCTTCCGTTGGAGGAGCCGTTATTCCTTTACCTCGCATGCCCAGCCCCAGTAAGGGAGGCAACAAAAGGACTAGAACTTTGAGTGAGAGCACCTGCATGTTGCCCTTTTTCTGCCAGTAAGGAGCTGGCATCTTTGGAGGAGCAGTTTTCTTTCTTTCCTGGGGTCCCACTCCTAAGACTCAGTTCATGTGTCCTGTACTCAAAAAGCCCTCATAGACCTTCCCTGTAGCCCTGTCTCTCCACTTGCATCCACCTGCTGTCACATCATGCTGTTCAGAATCCAGGATGACCTTGATCAACTTTCTTTGGTCTTCCATAGAATGATTAAGTGAAAGTGTTAGTCACTCAGTAATGTCCAATTCTTTGTGACTTCATGGACTGTATGTAGCCTGTCAGGCTCCTCTGTCCATGGAATTCTCCAGGTAAGAATACTGGAGTGGGTTGTCAAGTCCTTCCCCAAGAAATCTTCCTGATCCAGGGGTTGAACCTGGGTCTCTTGCATTGCAGGCAGATTCTTTACCATCTGAGTCATGTGGGAAGCCCCAGAATGG
Source organism: Tragulus kanchil (assembly GCA_022376925.1). Taxonomy (NCBI): domain Eukaryota; kingdom Metazoa; phylum Chordata; class Mammalia; order Artiodactyla; family Tragulidae; genus Tragulus; species Tragulus kanchil. Next base: position 112,407,236 of record JAIOJX010000031.1, on the reverse strand, counting down.
TAACAGAAGGACAACAGAGACCTTGGCTTGCATGCCATGGATACTGTTGAACATGGATAACATTGCAATGAAAGGTCAGGTTCCCATCCCAAAGCTACAAAGTGTCTATGGTACCTTAGGCTAGGCCCATCAAAGTCTTAGAGTCAGAAGACTAAAGAGCCCTGGACAGGCCAGCAACAAGGATATTATGCAGCTTACAAGGCATTAGAGTATGAGAGCACTGTTTCTACCCAGAAGACCTCAGGGTTACCCCAAAAGCACTCAGTTAGCTGAATCATAGTGGCGAGTCATTGGCCAGTTCTGGGTTCTCCCGCCTGTGAGGAGCTTGTAAGTTTTGGACTGTGTTTATGCCACATCCCCCTTAATCCCTCATAAAATACTATTTGCCAATAATGTCACCCTGTAATTACATTTGCTGAACACTTTCTGCCTGTGTGTAGGCTCTTTTTTCATTATGTAGCTTCAACCTTTGTAATGTTACCAATTGACACCATAATTAGTATAGTTTACTGCAGCACTGATTATGAGGGGCCTCCTTGTCAATCAGCCTCTGTTTGCTTCCGTTGGAGGAGCCGTTATTCCTTTACCTCTAAAGGTCTTAGCTAATTTGCAGGGCACAGGGCTGCAGGGCAGTGAGTATGAGAAAGGAGTGCTCCCAGAGCCAGCTTGCACTGGACCGCCCAGCTCTTAAGTGGGCACTTTGCTTCCAGCCTTATGATGTGTGGACCTTGGACAGAGCTCTGGGAGGAGGTCCCTTTGGGTCTGTGTGAAGGGTCAGGGCACCACAGGCCACTTCAGCCTCTCCCCCAGAGGCCCTGTGGCTCAGGCTCTCTGGGGCTCCTTCCTCCATCCTGCTCTCCCCCTGCCCTACCTGCCTCCAGGGGCTTCAAAGAGCTAACAGATGTGAAAGAGCTTTTGAAATAAGCGTGCCATATAAATTCAAGGTGTTTGGGAATGTTTTTCTCATAAACCTGCCAACACTATCTTTTTGGAAAAGACAGAAGTCACAAATCCACTCTCATTTTAATTTACCCTGGTATTTCCTCAGCAGATGGCTAAAGAGCGGTTTGTCATGTGTCCTCTCTCCCAGCACCTAGAAGCTAGTGCCTTGCCTGACAACCTCAAGGACCAGCCATCCCTGAAGGCATGGGTCTGCTTTCCTGTGATGTCCCCAAAGTTCCTGTTGGGGGAAAGGCAAGCACCTCTCCCTTGCCCCAAGATCCCAGTGCCTTTCTCAGGCCTGTCTGACTGCCCTCGCTTGGGGCTTCTTTGAAAGCCAAATACCTTTCCTCTTGTGACCTTCTGGTGACCATACCCAGGCATGAACCACTGGCCTTCAGGAAGCAGGGAAAAGCTTGTCCCTGAGGTTCCAGGGCCCTGTGTCCCATGGCATGTGAGCGAGGTAAGTACCACTATTTCTGCTCGCTATATATCCATCAGCCATACCCAGGCCCAAAGTCTGGGCTTGGAGCTGGAGGATAAAAAGGAAGTCCAGCTCCAACTGAAGCTCAAGCCTTACTCTCCAATCCAGCTAGAGCAACTGTGAAGTCTAGGCTGTCTTTGCCTCCTGGCTCTGTTTCTCACTTCCTTCAAATCTGAAGACAGTAAAATGGCTAAAGGAGAAAATAACTTGAGTTCAATTTAGCCGCTTAGTCGTGTCTGATTCTTTGTGACCCCATGGACTGCAGTGTATCCATCACCCCATGGACTTCCCTGTCCATCACCATCTCCTGGAGCTTGCTCAAACTCGTGTCCATTGACTCAGTGATGCCATCCAAACATCTCATCCTCTGTCATCCCCTTCTCCTTCTGTCTTCTATTTTCCCAACATGAGGGTCTTTTCCAATGAGTTGTCTCTTTGCATGAGGTGGGCAATGTATTGGAGCTTTAACTTCGGTCTCATTCCTTTTGATGAATACTCAGGGTTGATTTCTTTAGGACTGACGGATCGATCTCCTTGCAGTACGAGGGACTCTCAAGAGTCTTCTCCAGTACCACAATTCAAAGGCAACTTGGACTTTTATTTTAACTGCTTCCCAGCTAACACTCTTGGGGACACTTCTGCTCCTGTCAGCCAACTTCCATGGCAGGAAGCTTCATGCTCCATGTGTAGCCCCTGACACTCCAGAATACCCGACTTGTGGCTCAAACCAACCTCCCTGTAATTTTCATCTGTAAATTCCCCTTTTGGATGCTGCACAAGCCACAGCTGTTTATCTGTTTCTCTAGAATCCTTTTTTTCCTCTTTAGCTCATCTGTCTCCCTCCCAGGGTATCCGAGGTACAAACTCCAAGGGTCAGCCTTTCACACTTGTCACAGCAGTGACCAATAAATCACATAGGATGTCAGGCTGCCTTCTGGAAAGGTGTGGCAGCAATTCTTTTCCAGGATTGAGCCTTTCTTCTCTATTCTTCTGCTGATCTAACACACGCCCACCTCAAACTTCACTGCTTGGGTGGTCAGTACCTACCATATATCAGCTGTACTGCCAACAGGAGAGGAAGCTGTGAGGCCGTCCCTGCTCCTTCCGGGACCCAGAGCCTTGTGGAGGAGGACCAGTAAGAGATTCACAGGGACTGTGGAGACCTGTTCTAACTTCAGGAGCCAAGAGCAGGAGTTGGTTGGGGGTCACAGGAGCTGAGTGTCATAGTTTTCCTCACCTGGGCCCAGGGTGACACCATGGACTTCCAACCACAAGTCCATTAGCATCAAATTCCTTCCATTTACTTTCCAGGCATCTTCTCTCCTCATTGTTGTTGCTTGGAGCTGAAATTCCTCCCTCAGAAGATTCCAGACATCACCCCCTTACCTCTCTACTCTTCTCACCATCCTCCTTAAGTCTGCTTTCTTTCCAAAGCATCCCACTGCTCAGTTTGGGAACTTGGAGAGGGCAACAGTCTTAGCAGGCAAGCCCACCTTCTAATAGAGATGGAGAAAGGCATTTTGTCAACATCAGAGCGGATTCAGACTCCCAGCGGATGCGCATGTAATGTGGCTTATGCTAGATTACTCTTGCTTAAATTTGAGCCTGTGATTTAGCATTCCTGTTTAGCTGCCGAATTCCACAGAGGATATTGCTGGATCCCAAACCTTTTGTCAGTGTAATTGAGCATAACATCTTTTCAGGTTTGTATTTCAAAAGATGCATTATCTCCTCTCATCCATTTGTTCTATTTGAGCTATTCAAAACTTTTAGCGGCCCCATCCTCGGAAGGAATTTGATCTCTCAAGACTTTTATTTTAACCTTTTTTCACTCTTTAGCTCATCTGTCTCCCTCCCAGGGTTTTAAACCAGCCTCCTGTAATTTTCATCTGTAAATTCCCTTTTGGATGCTGCACAAGCCACAGCTGTTTATCTGTTTCTAGAATCCTTTTTCCTCTTTAGCTCATCTGTCTCCTCCCAGGGTATCCGAGGTACAAACTCCAAGGGTCAGCCTTTCACACTTGTCACAGCAGTGACCAATAAATCACATAGGATGTCAGGCTGCCTTCTGGAAAGGTGTGGCAGCAATTCTTTTCCAGGATTGAGCCTTTCTTCTCTATTCTTCTGCTGATCTAACACACGCCCACCTCAAACTTCACTGCTTGGGTGGTCAGTACCTACCATATATCAGCTGTACTGCCAACAGGAGAGGAAGCTGTGAGGCCGTCCCTGCTCCTTCCGGGACCCAGAGCCTTGTGGAGGAGGACCAGTAAGAGATTCACAGGGACTGTGGAGACCTGTTCTAACTTCAGGAGCCAAGAGCAGGAGTTGGTTGGGGGGTCACAGGAGCTGAGTGTCATAGTTTTCCTCACCTGGGCCCAGGGTGACACCATGGACTTCCAACCACAAGTCCATTAGCATCAAATTCCTTCCATTTACTTTCCAGGCATCTTCTCTCCTCATTGTTGTTGCTTGGAGCTGAAATTCCTCCCTCAGAAGATTCCAGACATCACCCCCTTACCTCTCTACTCTTCTCACCATCCTCCTTAAGTCTGCTTTCTTTCCAAAGCATCCCACTGCTCAGTTTGGGAACTTGGAGAGGGCAACAGTCTTAGCAGGCAAGCCCACCTTCTAATAGAGATGGAGAAAGGCATTTTGTCAACATCAGAGCGGATTCAGACTCCCAGCGGATGCGCATGTAATGTGGCTTATGCTAGATTACTCTTGCTTAAATTTGAGCCTGTGATTTAGCATTCCTGTTTAGCTGCCGAATTCCACAGAGGATATTGCTGGATCCCAAACCTTTTGTCAGTGTAATTGAGCATAACATCTTTTCAGGTTTGTATTTCAAAAGATGCATTATCTCCTCTCATCCATTTGTTCTATTTGAGCTATTCAAAACTTTTAGCGGCCCCATCCCTCGGAAGGAATTTGAGTTTTAGGCTGATAATTTATGTTTATGCTGAGAATGCGATTTCCTTTCTGCACCCAGAATGATTAATAGACTTCTCGCTGTAAATTAGTGTGGGAGAGGATATAGGTAATTCGCTAACCAGGCTAAGAATTTCACTTTGTTCCAAAGATTTCTTTAAGCTTTTGAGTATTTGTGCTCCCTAGATGCACGATTTCTCCTGGACCTCACACCCTTTGAGGGCATAAAAGTCCTCCCCCCTGTTCCCCACCTCCTCACAACCCTCCTTTAAAAGTGAGGATCAGTCAACCACTCCTTCCCCCAGCCAAATCCAACCTGGCCTGTTTTCATGAAACCCTATGAGCGAAAAATAGTTTTTGAAAATTTTAAAAGGTTGCAAAACTCAAAAGGATAATAATATTTTGTGACACCTAAAAATTATATGACATTCAAATTTTAGTGTCCCTGAATAAAGTTTTGTTGAAATACAGCAGCATTCATCCACCTATGTGTTGTCTAGCTGATTTCACACCATCATGACAGAGTAGGGCCATTTCTACAGAGACCTATGACCAGCAAAGCCTAAAATATTTACTATCTGGACGTTTGCAGGAAAAGTTCGCCAACTTCTGCATTAGAGAAAGAATGAGAGTTTGCTTGTGCCTCAGGTGGATAGTTGGAGTTTTGGCTGCCTGGCTGCATTTGCTTGTCTGTTAGTGATCACATCTAAATTTCCCTTGGAGAACTCTTCTGTCCTCTCAGCCTCAGCCTCCCTCCATCTGACCCCACCCATCTGACTTAAGATGGAGTCAATCTTTTTCAAAGTAGATGTGGAAAGGCAATTTAAAATGTTTTCAACATCAGAGCGGATTCAGACTCCCAGCGGATGCGCATGTAATGTGGCTTATGCTAGATTACTCTTGCTTAAATTTGAGCCTGTGATTTAGCATTCCTGTTTAGCTGCCGAATTCCACAGAGGATATTGCTGGATCCCAAACCTTTTGTCAGTGTAATTGAGCATAACATCTTTTCAGGTTTGTATTTCAAAAGATGCATTATCTCCTCTCATCCATTTGTTCTATTTGAGCTATTCAAAACTTTTAGCGGCCCCATCCCTCGGAAGGAATTTGAGTTTTAGGCTGATAATTTATGTTTATGCTGAGAATGCGATTTCCTTTCTGCACCCAGAATGATTAATAGACTTCTCGCTGTAAATTAGTGTGGGAGAGGATATAGGTAATTCGCTAACCAGGCTAAGAATTTCACTTTGTTCCAAAGATTTCTTTAAGCTTTTGAGTATTTGTGCTCCCTAGATGCACGATTTCTCCTGGACCTCACACCCTTTGAGGGCATAAAAGTCCTCCCCCCTGTTCCCCACCTCCTCACAACCCTCCTTTAAAAGTGAGGATCAGTCAACCACTCCTTCCCCCAGCCAAATCCAACCTGGCCTGTTTTCATGAAACCCTATGAGCGAAAAATAGTTTTTGAAAATTTTAAAAGGTTGCAAAACTCAAAAGGATAATAATATTTTGTGACACCTAAAAATTATATGACATTCAAATTTTAGTGTCCCTGAATAAAGTTTTGTTGAAATACAGCAGCATTCATCCACCTATGTGTTGTCTAGCTGATTTCACACCATCATGACAGAGTAGGGCCATTTCTACAGAGACCTATGACCAGCAAAGCCTAAAATATTTACTATCTGGACGTTTGCAGGAAAAGTTCGCCAACTTCTGCATTAGAGAAAGAATGAGAGTTTGCTTGTGCCTCAGGTGGATAGTTGGAGTTTTGGCTGCCTGGCTGCATTTGCTTGTCTGTTAGTGATCACATCTAAATTTCCCTTGGAGAACTCTTCTGTCCTCTCAGCCTCAGCCTCCCTCCATCTGACCCCACCCATCTGACTTAAGATGGAGTCAATCAGCTCAGCATGTTCCCCCAAGAGCAGAGCGTTCAAGATTGTCACTTGACTCAAATGCTACTGGTAGGATCTGTGCTAGGGCTTTCAAGGGAGAAGCAGATGGTTCTCTCTTTGTGATGTGAACTGGGGCATGCAGAAGTGGAAGTCACTATCTTGTGACAATGAGGAACTTCATGAGGAAGTTGGTTAGACCTAAGGGCTTTATTTTAGTCTTTAAGCAGCAGGTCAGACCTGATGTCCCTACCGCTTGTGTGGTGGAGTCCATGAATGTTTCCTTAAATCTGTGTTTTCATAGTTAGTGCATTGCATTTGTGTTGTGTGGGACCCTTACAATCAAGGCCTGGCTCACATCATCCCATGATCATGGGTTGGGAATGGGCTGACCTGAGGGATCCCCATCACTGGACTAGACACCTGCTTTCACATGAGTTGATCTAAGTGGGTCTCAAAACAAAACCTCAGGTGGACTGCTCAGGCCTTCCCTGAAGGGATGGGGACACAGTTCTGGACCACAGCCTGGTCTGCAACAGTGAAAGAGGGTGAGCAACCAAGCTGCAGGGGCAAAGGTGCCAGCCCCGGCACTACCTGAACACCAGCAGTCTCCAAGGAGGGCCTTGGACTGGGCAGACTGTGTTTCTTGTAGAGAAACACATAGTGGAGTGAAAAGGTCAGTGCTCTGCTCGCGTTGCAACAATGACACTTTTGGCTAAAAATATTTTGAATAAAAATGGATAATAATATTTTGTGACACCTAAAAATTATATGACATTCAAATTTTAGTGTCCCTGAATAAAGTTTTGTTGAAATACAGCAGCATTCATCCACCTATGTGTTGTCTAGCTGATTTCACACCATCATGACAGAGTAGGGCCATTTCTACAGAGACCTATGACCAGCAAAGCCTAAAATATTTACTATCTGGACGTTTGCAGGAAAAGTTCGCCAACTTCTGCATTAGAGAAAGAATGAGAGTTTGCTTGTGCCTCAGGTGGATAGTTGGAGTTTTGGCTGCCTGGCTGCATTTGCTTGTCTGTTAGTGATCACATCTAAATTTCCCTTGGAGAACTCTTCTGTCCTCTCAGCCTCAGCCTCCCTCCATCTGACCCCACCCATCTGACTTAAGATGGAGTCAATCAGCTCAGCATGTTCCCCCAAGAGCAGAGCGTTCAAGATTGTCACTTGACTCAAATGCTACTGGTAGGATCTGTGCTAGGGCTTTCAAGGGAGAAGCAGATGGTTCTCTCTTTGTGATGTGAACTGGGGCATGCAGAAGTGGAAGTCACTATCTTGTGACAATGAGGAACTTCATGAGGAAGTTGGTTAGACCTAAGGGCTTTATTTTAGTCTTTAAGCAGCAGGTCAGACCTGATGTCCCTACCGCTTGTGTGGTGGAGTCCATGAATGTTTCCTTAAATCTGTGTTTTCATAGTTAGTGCATTGCATTTGTGTTGTGTGGGACCCTTACAATCAAGGCCTGGCTCACATCATCCCATGATCATGGGTTGGGAATGGGCTGACCTGAGGGATCCCCATCACTGGACTAGACACCTGCTTTCACATGAGTTGATCTAAGTGGGTCTCAAAACAAAACCTCAGGTGGACTGCTCAGGCCTTCCCTGAAGGGATGGGGACACAGTTCTGGACCACAGCCTGGTCTGCAACAGTGAAAGAGGGTGAGCAACCAAGCTGCAGGGGCAAAGGTGCCAGCCCCGGCACTACCTGAACACCAGCAGTCTCCAAGGAGGGCCTTGGACTGGGCAGACTGTGTTTCTTGTAGAGAAACACATAGTGGAGTGGAAAGGTCAGTGCTGTGCTTGCGTTGCACCCTTGACACTTTTTGGGCTGTATTAAGATCCTGAATACATCACTGAGTCTCTATGGAACTTGGAGTTGTCCTCAAGGGGAGTTCTAATAACACCTGTCTTTCCTTGAGTGTTGTGAAAATAATCCAGATGATCCAGGTGAATGCAGTGTATAAATTGTAGGGGAATGAATGAACATTGCTGTTGGCTCTGATACCCAACCAGGTCTTGTTGGGTTCACTATAGATCTTGAAGGGAAGGAAGGTAAGATCCACACATGGATGGAAGTCCTCACCTCAACATGCTGCAGAAGTGGGTGAAGTAGGCATGGTTATCCCTGTTTGAGGGAGGGAGAATCTGAGATTAGAGAGGTGGTGTGACTTATCTGCATTCTCACAGCTGGGATAGCACCAGGTCTTCAGAGTCACAGGCCAGGCATTTGCAGTAATTTTGCCTTCAGAGACAAAGTCTGGGAGAAACCAGAGCAGCCTGTGCCTGCTCTTCCCACTCTAGACCAATTGTCAGTAGGACACACATGTTGACTGACAATGGTAGCAGGATGTCCCAGCCCAGCTCCATCTGCCCGCCCACCCACAGTGCCCAGGAGGTGTCTGGCTCTGGCAGGGTGTGGTCTGTGGCAGGGAGGAGATGGGATTCTCCTGGTTGCCCTCCACATCGCAGACGACTCTGAGTTTCATGGACCATTAAACAGGTCCAGAAAACATGTGGCTGCTTGAGGTTTAAAAGGAATGCATGCATATGGACTCAATTTCCTGTGTAGCATGAGTATGTTTAAGCACTGTGGAAGAAGTGGCTTGGATAGATGGATTTCAAGGGTCTGAAATATCTAGAACCCAGACCACCTCTCTGAGATGGCCCATTGCTTTTATGTGGGATCTTCTCTGGGTCTGCTTGCCTCTAAAAGGCCTATCCAGCATCATGCCAGGCCCTGACCCATTCAGAGCAAGATGCTTCTCAGAACTAGGCTATCAAATGTTTGGGATCTTCTTGGCTGGACCTGGTCTGCAACAGTGAAAGAGGGTGAGCAACCAAGCTGCAGGGGCAAAGGTGCCAGCCCCGGCACTACCTGAACACCAGCAGTCTCCAAGGAGGGCCTTGGACTGGGCAGACTGTGTTTCTTGTAGAGAAACACATAGTGGAGTGGAAAGGTCAGTGCTGTGCTTGCGTTGCACCCTTGACACTTTTTGGGCTGTATTAAGATCCTGAATACATCACTGAGTCTCTATGGAACTTGGAGTTGTCCTCAAGGGGAGTTCTAATAACACCTGTCTTTCCTTGAGTGTTGTGAAAATAATCCAGATGATCCAGGTGAATGCAGTGTATAAATTGTAGGGGAATGAATGAACATTGCTGTTGGCTCTGATACCCAACCAGGTCTTGTTGGGTTCACTATAGATCTTGAAGGGAAGGAAGGTAAGATCCACACATGGATGGAAGTCCTCACCTCAACATGCTGCAGAAGTGGGTGAAGTAGGCATGGTTATCCCTGTTTGAGGGAGGGAGAATCTGAGATTAGAGAGGTGGTGTGACTTATCTGCATTCTCACAGCTGGGATAGCACCAGGTCTTCAGAGTCACAGGCCAGGCATTTGCAGTAATTTTGCCTTCAGAGACAAAGTCTGGGAGAAACCAGAGCAGCCTGTGCCTGCTCTTCCCACTCTAGACCAATTGTCAGTAGGACACACATGTTGACTGACAATGGTAGCAGGATGTCCCAGCCCAGCTCCATCTGCCCGCCCACCCACAGTGCCCAGGAGGTGTCTGGCTCTGGCAGGGTGTGGTCTGTGGCAGGGAGGGAGATGGGATTCTCCTGGTTGCCCTCCACATCGCAGACGACTCTGGAGTTTCATGGACCATTAAACAGGTCCAGAAAACATGTGGCTGCTTGAGGTTTAAAAGGAATGCATGCATATGGACTCAATTTCCTGTGTAGCATGAGTATGTTTAAGCACTGTGGAAGAAGTGGCTTGGATAGATGGATTTCAAGGGTCTGAAATATCTAGAACCCAGACCACCTCTCTGAGATGGCCCATTGCTTTTATGTGGGATCTTCTCTGGGTCTGCTTGCCTCTAAAAGGCCTATCCAGCATCATGCCAGGCCCTGACCCATTCAGAGCAAGATGCTTCTCAGAACTAGGCTATCAAATGACCCCTACTTGGACCCTCCTTTTGATTCTTCAAAGTGGAACCAGTTTGGATGGACCATGGCATATGTCCCGCCCATGTGGAAGATTGTGGGAATCAAGCTGCATGTCTGAGATGCTCAGAGCTAGACATTTCAGTCAAGGCCCAGGGAGATGAGCCAGGGTCCTTGAATGGAGAGAGGAAGGCATGGCAGCCTGGTGAGAAGGTAAGTTTGGCTCAAGGCCCTTCTAGAAAAAGTTCTTCATATGAGGGAAGATGGGACAAGGAAGGAGGACTGAGAGGAGAGATGGGTGTCAGGCTACAGAGCAACTATGGCTGCAGCCCTGGAGAAGGGAAGCTCTTTTCCTCAAATCCATGAAGACTGCACCCAGAGCCAGTTTCCAGAACATGGCCTACCAAGATATGGAGGAAGATACTGGAAGGAAGAAATATCAACAATCTCAGATATGCAGATGATACCACTCTAATAGAAAGCAAACAGGAATTAAAAAGTCTCTTGATGAGAATGAAAGAGGAGAGTGAAAAAACTGGCTTAAAACTCAACATTCAAAAAACTAAGATCATGGCATCCACTCCCATTAACTCATAGCAAATAGATGGGTAAAAAGTAGAAACAGGGACAGATTTTATTCTCTTAGGCTCCAAAGTCACTGTAGACACAAGATTAAATGATCATTCTTGAAAAGATGTGCCTGTCTACCTATGACAAACCTAGACAGTGTATTACAAAGCAGAGACATCACTTTGCCATCAAAGGTCCAGATAGTCAAACCTATGGTTTTTCCAGTAGTCACATACAGATAGGATAGTTGGACCATAAAGAAAGCTGAGTAACAAAGAACTGACACTTCGTAGTGCTGGAAAAGACTCTTGAGAATCCCTTGGACAGCAAGGAGATCAAACTAGTCTGTCCTACAGGAAATCAGCTCTGAATATATCCACTGGAAGGACTGATGCTGAAGCTCCAATACTTTAGCCATCTAATGCAAAGTGCCAAGTCATTGGAAAAAGACCCTGATGCCGGAAAAGACTGAGGGCAGGAGGAGAAGAGGTCGACAGAAGATGAGATGGTTGGTTTTATGTCCACCAACTCAATGGATATGAGTCTAAACAAATTCAGGGAGATAGTGAAGGACAGGGAAGCCTAGCATGCTGCAGTTCATAGCATTGCAGAGTCGGACATGACTTAACTATTGAACAACTGCTGGAAGGAAGAGAGGTCTTTGTTAAGAAAATCAGTTATCAATATTCTTAGCTCTAAACCAGAAGCAGGTGCGTATGGCAGAGTGGGCAAGAGGATCGCTAGGTAATACAGAAGAACTTTGGCCTGCCCCTGGAATCAGGAGTGTAGGGCTCTTAAAATTATGAGGGAAGATGGGACAAGGAAGGAGGACTGAGAGGAGAGATGGGTGTCAGGCTACAGAGCAACTATGGCTGCAGCCCTGGAGAAGGGAAGCTCTTTTCCTCAAATCCATGAAGACTGCACCCAGAGCCAGTTTCCAGAACATGGCCTACCAAGATATGGAGGAAGATACTGGAAGGAAGAAATATCAACAATCTCAGATATGCAGATGATACCACTCTAATAGAAAGCAAACAGGAATTAAAAAGTCTCTTGATGAGAATGAAAGAGGAGAGTGAAAAAACTGGCTTAAAACTCAACATTCAAAAAACTAAGATCATGGCATCCACTCCCATTAACTCATAGCAAATAGATGGGTAAAAAGTAGAAACAGGGACAGATTTTATTCTCTTAGGCTCCAAAGTCACTGTAGACACAAGATTAAATGATCATTCTTGAAAAGATGTGCCTGTCTACCTATGACAAACCTAGACAGTGTATTACAAAGCAGAGACATCACTTTGCCATCAAAGGTCCAGATAGTCAAACCTATGGTTTTTCCAGTAGTCACATACAGATAGGATAGTTGGACCATAAAGAAAGCTGAGTAACAAAGAACTGACACTTCGTAGTGCTGGAAAAGACTCTTGAGAATCCCTTGGACAGCAAGGAGATCAAACTAGTCTGTCCTACAGGAAATCAGCTCTGAATATATCCACTGGAAGGACTGATGCTGAAGCTCCAATACTTTAGCCATCTAATGCAAAGTGCCAAGTCATTGGAAAAAGACCCTGATGCCGGAAAAGACTGAGGGCAGGAGGAGAAGAGGTCGACAGAAGATGAGATGGTTGGTTTTATGTCCACCAACTCAATGGATATGAGTCTAAACAAATTCAGGGAGATAGTGAAGGACAGGGAAGCCTAGCATGCTGCAGTTCATAGCATTGCAGAGTCGGACATGACTTAACTATTGAACAACTGCTGGAAGGAAGAGAGGTCTTTGTTAAGAAAATCAGTTATCAATATTCTTAGCTCTAAACAAGAAGCAGGTGCGTATGGCAGAGTGGGCAAGAGGATCGCTAGGTAATACAGAAGAACTTTGGCCTGCCCCTGGAATCAGGAATGTAGGGCTTAGCCTGAAGAGGGGATCCCCAGGAAATGCACTTGCACTCTATAGACCTGGGTGTGAGCCCTGCATCAAAGAGCAGAGGGGGTCACAGAACCTCCTTGTGGGATCCACTTTCCCCTGCAACTGTATGGGGGAAGTCAGATTCTTAGGCACGAGGACTTCCCTGGTGGTCTAGTGATTAAGAATCTGCCTCGCAATACAGGGAACATGGAGAGAGAACTAAGACCCCGCATGCCATGGAGCAACCAACCCTGTGCCTCACAACTACAAGACCTCATGGCACAACTAGAGAGTCCATTGTGCACTGCAACAAAGGAGCCCACAAGACAAAACGAGTATCTTATGCACCACAGCTAAGATCTGATGGAGCCAAATAAATAACCAACTTGATAAAAAATTATTAGGAAAAGAAATTTTAGGGACGAGACTTTTAGGGCTATCCTCTGCTTTGTGGATGGGGGTAACAAGGCTAAGGACTCCCCTTCCACGGGACAGAAGGGATTTGTTTACAGGGAACTCATTTCCCACTGCCCTAGGTAGAACAACGAACCCATCATTTGCTAGAAATAAGCCAAAATCCCCTCTCAGAAGCATAATGCATTTACTAAGTTTTTGCTATTTCTGCTTTTAGGCAAAGCAGAAAATGTGGTGTTTGTGTTTCTGGTCTTTGAAGTTTGGAGGCAACTTATGGTGAAAAAAAGAGGAGAGGAAATATCTGAAAAGGGTTTTGGGGGTATTCTGTTACTGATGCTGAAGCTCCAATACTTTAGCCATCTAATGCAAAGTGCCAAGTCATTGGAAAAGACCCTGATGCCGGAAAAGACTGAGGGCAGGAGGAGAAGAGGTCGACAGAAGATGAGATGGTTGGTTTTATGTCCACCAACTCAATGGATATGAGTCTAAACAAATTCAGGGAGATAGTGAAGGACAGGGAAGCCTAGCATGCTGCAGTTCATAGCATTGCAGAGTCGGACATGACTTAACTATTGAACAACTGCTGGAAGGAAGAGAGGTCTTTGTTAAGAAAATCAGTTATCAATATTCTTAGCTCTAAACCAGAAGCAGGTGCGTATGGCAGAGTGGGCAAGAGGATCGCTAGGTAATACAGAAGAACTTTGGCCTGCCCCTGGAATCAGGAGTGTAGGGCTTAGCCTGAAGAGGGGATCCCCAGGAAATGCACTTGCACTCTATAGACCTGGGTGTGAGCCCTGCATCAAAGAGCAGAGGGGGTCACAGAACCTCCTTGTGGGATCCACTTTCCCCTGCAACTGTATGGGGGAAGTCAGATTCTTAGGCACGAGGACTTCCCTGGTGGTCTAGTGATTAAGAATCTGCCTCAATACAGGGAACATGGAGAGAGAACTAAGACCCCGCATGCCATGGAGCAACCAACCCTGTGCCTCACAACTACAAGACCTCATGGCACAACTAGAGAGTCCATTGTGCACTGCAACAAAGGAGCCCACAAGACAAAACGAGTATCTTATGCACCACAGCTAAGATCTGATGGAGCCAAATAAATAACCAACTTGATAAAAAATTATTAGGAAAAGAAATTTTAGGGACGAGACTTTTAGGGCTATCCTCTGCTTTGTGGATGGGGGTAACAAGGCTAAGGACTCCCCTTCCACGGGACAGAAGGGATTTGTTTACAGGGAACTCATTTCCCACTGCCCTAGGTAGAACAACGAACCCATCATTTGCTAGAAATAAGCCAAAATCCCCTCTCAGAAGCATAATGCATTTACTAAGTTTTTGCTATTTCTGCTTTTAGGCAAAGCAGAAAATGTGGTGTTTGTGTTTCTGGTCTTTGAAGTTTGGAGGCAACTTATGGTGAAAAAAGAGGAGAGGAAATATCTGGAAGAAAGTCCCAGGTGTCTAGAGCAATGTCTGGGACCAAGGGGAGCATAGAACTGGTCAGCCAGTTCCTGGGGTGATGGGTGTGCTTCAGAGCTCAGAAAGGGGAGCTTGATTCCTGGCTGAAAACATGGCAGTGGTAGTGTGTTCAAGATTGTTCCGTCTTTTCTCTCTGGTCATTCTAAGAGTTTGTCTTCCTCAGAAATAATTCGGAGGCTGCTCATTTCCTCTTACCTGTCCACCATCTGCTGGGGTGGCCTTTAGGATCCTAGGAGAAGAAAAGGTCAGGGTATACCCTCAGGGGGCTATCCTTTCAGCTGGATGACCAGGTCAGTGCAGTAAAAATAAAGGAAAATATAGAAGCCCCAATACTTGTGAACATCCAGAAGACGCGGTGGGGTAGGGCTCGACTGGGGAAGGGTCCAGATAGAGGGAAGCGTCTTGGGAGTTCAGAGGCTTGAAGGAAAGTGAGGATGAGGAGGCTGAGAGGTGTGAGAGCCTTCCTCTTCAGCCAAAGCAGTGTGAGAGGAAAGACTTGGAAAGAACCACAAAAAGGAAGATGCTGGCTGAGTGCTTCCATCTGTGACTCTTATTGAATTATGGGGAAAGAGGAGGTTTGGGGAAGCTGTTGGCAGATCTCAACCACATTGTGGCAAATGAGGCCCTTTGGCCTTTTGGAAAACCCCCACTTTATTAAAATAAATTAAAAGAGATGAAATCCTTCTGCTCCTGTAACTCCCCTCCCTTGTTTGAAGCCGGCACATGCTGCTCACCATTGTTTTACTTTCAGATAGCTTGCACTGGGAAGGGCAAACCTGTAATTACCCTGCCTGCCGAAAATGATGGCTGTCGCTTAAGAGAAAACCTGACTGCTTTCCTTCCACGGGGTCTCTGATTTGTGCCAGCGCATCTGTCTGCAATCTCTCTTCAACCTAGGGGGTCAATGACCTGTTCCGGTGGGAGGGGCATTTACTAAGTTTTTGCTATTTCTGCTTTTAGGCAAAGCAGAAAATGTGGTGTTTGTGTTTCTGGTCTTTGAAGTTTGGAGGCAACTTATGGTGAAAAAAAGAGGAGAGGAAATATCTGGAAGAAAGTCCCAGGTGTCTAGAGCAATGTCTGGGACCAAGGGGAGCATAGAACTGGTCAGCCAGTTCCTGGGGTGATGGGTGTGCTTCAGAGCTCAGAAAGGGGAGCTTGATTCCTGGCTGAAAACATGGCAGTGGTAGTGTGTTCAAGATTGTTCCGTCTTTTCTCTCTGGTCATTCTAAGAGTTTGTCTTCCTCAGAAATAATTCGGAGGCTGCTCATTTCCTCTTACCTGTCCACCATCTGCTGGGGTGGCCTTTAGGATCCTAGGAGAAGAAAAGGTCAGGGTATACCCTCAGGGGGCTATCCTTTCAGCTGGATGACCAGGTCAGTGCAGTAAAAATAAAGGAAAATATAGAAGCCCCAATACTTGTGAACATCCAGAAGACGCGGTGGGGTAGGGCTCGACTGGGGAAGGGTCCAGATAGAGGGAAGCGTCTTGGGAGTTCAGAGGCTTGAAGGAAAGTGAGGATGAGGAGGCTGAGAGGTGTGAGAGCCTTCCTCTTCAGCCAAAGCAGTGTGAGAGGAAAGACTTGGAAAGAACCACAAAAAGGAAGATGCTGGCTGAGTGCTTCCATCTGTGACTCTTATTGAATTATGGGGAAAGAGGAGGTTTGGGGAAGCTGTTGGCAGATCTCAACCACATTGTGGCAAATGAGGCCCTTTGGCCTTTTGGAAAACCCCCACTTTATTAAAATAAATTAAAAGAGATGAAATCCTTCTGCTCCTGTAACTCCCCTCCCTTGTTTGAAGCCGGCACATGCTGCTCACCATTGTTTTACTTTCAGATAGCTTGCACTGGGAAGGGCAAACCTGTAATTACCCTGCCTGCCGAAAATGATGGCTGTCGCTTAAGAGAAAACCTGACTGCTTTCCTTCCACGGGGTCTCTGATTTGTGCCAGCGCATCTGTCTGCAATCTCTTCAACTAGAGCTTTGTCTGAGCCAGCCCAGTGGCAGGGAAATGACAGGGTTGCTGGTGGCCAGATGAGTCGGTGGGAGGGGCACAAGGTTGGTGCCTGGGATGCTGGGCCCCTGTCTCCGGGTGCCCCCTCCCCCAACAAGGAGGAATCTGGGAATGGTCCCTGCAGCCACCAGGGAGAGCTCACACCTCAGGTCTCAGGATAGGAGAGGATCCTGGTCAAACTCTGGAATAATGTCAAGGAATTATTTACTGACTTAGCATGAGAGCCTGGCCTCAGAGGAATGCTCATCAGACAGAGCATGTGCAGTTGTCAGAGAGAGCCAATTCCACATGGCTTGTATAAAGAAGGAAATTTGCTGGTTAACGAATTGGCTGGTTAACAAATGTTCAGAGATTGGGCAGACTCACAGGCTAGATTGATCTGGACATTCAACCACCAAGCTCTAGCACCTTCTTTCTGTAGGTGTGGCTTCATCTCACGATCAGGAGATGATTTGACTGCCAACAGTTCCCAAGAAAGTGTGCATCACTTGATTGGAGGCCCCAAGAAAGAAAAAAAATATGAAGTTGCTCAGTCATGTTGTGGGTAGCCTTTCCCTTCTCCAGGGGATTTTCTTGACTCAGGGATTGAACCCAGGTCTCCTGCATTGTAGGCAGATTTTTTACCATCTCGACCACCAGGGAAGTCCAAGAATCCTGGAGTGGTAGCCTATCCCTTCTCCAGAGGATCTTCCCAACCCAGGGATTAAACTGGGGTCTCTTGCATTGCAGGTGGATTCTTTACCAGTTGAGGTATGAGGGAGGACCCAAGATCAGTTCTAATCATTAAAGTTATTGTGCTGGTTTGAGCAATGGGATATCCTGATTATCTCAAGCTGAGTCCCATATTCCATTATGGGGCTGGGGAGGGACTTGGCTTCATTAGAACCATAAGGAGAACTACGGAATCATTTAAGGAAAACAGTGGATATTATGGCATATTGGGAAAGGACGTGAGGGGCATGGATGCTAGGAGAGAGACTGATAGATAGCCACTCCATACCCTGAAATAGCAGTCCTCACTCCTTTTGGTACCAGGGACAAATTTCATGGAGAATTTTCGACAGACAGCAGCAGGAAATGGTTTGGGGATGATTCAAGTCCATTACATGTATTCTGCACTGTATTTCTATTATTATTATGTTGTGATAATGGAGTAATATGAGCAATGGGGAGTAGCTATAAACACAAATGAAAATTGGCTCATGTGCCCATGGCTCACCAACTTCTGCGTGGCCCTAACAGGCCACAGACCAGTACTAGTCTTCGGTTTGGGGCTTGGGGACTCCTCTCTGAAAGATCCTGTTGAAAGCCTCTGTTTAAGTGAGTGAAAGAGAAATGGACCTCTTCTTACCCTGTCGTCTGGACCACCGTGAAGAGTCATTCTATTAAGAGAATACTGAGTCAAGGAACTTTAGAGAGCATCATCCTCTTTCAAAACCAATGTGGGGCTCGCCTGGAGAGACCCAGTATGAGGTCACTATGCCTCTAGGGACTAGGGAGGCATCATCTTATGAAATGTCTTAACACACATCTGGAAAGTTACCCCAATGGAAGAAATTTGTCCTTTGGAGTATGAGAAGTCATTCCTTGCTCACTCATAGATGACTTATGCAGGGCCCTCTGTCTCAATTTGAACTACTCCTAGTCTACATGGAACCCCATTGTGTCTCTAAAAGATCTGAGTTCCTTAAATTTTATGATGATGTATGTCTTTTCCTGTCCCACCTGAGTGTGGAACATCCTAAGCTCCAGGTATTTCTGTTGCTTCTGCCCCATCAACACTTACAAGTCCGAAGTATCACCTACTCAGAACATCACTAATCCAAGCCCAGATGTTGGAGGCTGACCGTGGCTGACTGTGCCATGACAGTTGCCATGCCCATGACATGACAGGGGTCTTCGGAGCTGTAAATCAGTGCCATAGATTAACTGGAGAGCTTGAATTTGACCTGTGGATGAATGAGAATTGAAAGTAAGAAAGTCAGAAATTCTTCCTGCCATGTAGGCAATTGTCTACTTGGCCTTTGCAAGTTCCAGGGAAAGATGATACAGCTTAAGAGACAATCTTGTGGCACAGTTTCTGTCTTTGATCCCATGGCCTTTGCAAAGAATTCTGCCTGCTACATCTGCCTCTAACTTTCTTGAGTTTAAAGGTGGGCATACAGTCTGTCTTTTTGTCTCTTGGTCAGACAGACAAAATCCTAGACAAGAAATAATCACAACAGGAGTAGCTCAAAATACCCAGAAGGAAATCAAAGACAAAAGCTGTGACATTGATGTAAACAGGAGTAGGTATAGGTATAGGTATAAAAAAAAAAAACTCTTTTTTTTTTTTTTTGGAAAATTTAAACTTTTTACTTTGTATTGGTGTATAGCCGATTGTTGTGGTAGCTTCTGGCGAACAGCAAAGATAAAGAAGAACCCTTTTTGAAAAAGATATTTGTTACAATTAAGGAGAACTCAAGGAAACAAGACCAATCAATTTTTTTTTTTTTTTTGCCTCTAAATCATTGTTTCTTTTACATCCATCTTTATTTTTTGGCCTGTGTGGGCTTCCCAAAGCAATGGCCTCTTTCCTTGCCTAGCACTAGCTCTGGGCACATGCACTCCAGAGCGCTGGTTCATAATTGGACACACCAGCCCAGCCATTCTTCGGCCCATGGGATCTTCCTGGGCCAGGGATGGAACGAGTGCCCCTTGCACTGCAAGGCAGACCCTTTACCCACTGGACCACCAGGGAAGCCCAAGCACAATCAATTTTTTTGGAATTAAAATTATATATTTATGTGCCTGAATTATCCTCAATATGTTACTGTTAGAGTTAGAGGTCATTCCATAACCGTTAGGGCTCATTCCAGCTGTTGAGTTGTAGATTCTAAAGAAAAGGAAATAAAAATTCAGTTTCTAAGGATCCCTGAAACAGATAAGCGTAACTGGGAAATAGAAAACTAATCAATCTCATGTACTTTTCTGAAATGTGGTATTTATTGGGCATCTGTTCTGCATCCAGAACTGCATGGAGGGAAATGAGACAAGACACGGCAAGGTCCCTGCCCTCCAGAGTCAGAGAACAAGTGCCCAGAGCCCACTAACTGCCACGGGTTAGGCTACTCCCCAGAGAGGTGGTAGTAAACCAGGCTGATGCAGCACTGGATCTCATGGATCTTACACACGAGCTAGGAAGGAAGGCCATTTTAAAGATATTCAGGATGTAAGGAAAGGCCTGTTGGGAGAAACTGAGCCTCATGAGGAGCAATGGGCAAGGTCTCCCCCAGGAGGGGAGGGTTGGATTGCAACCTGAAGAAAGAGTAGTCTAGTTGGGATGGCAACTTATTGGGTACAACGTTGACTCTAAAGAGCAGTCTTGGAAACTGTGGTGATTTGCTTTTAAGCTTCAGAGCTTCTCTCCTAGTGCTGAAGAAAATGGTCAGAGGCTATCAGAGTTTAAAAGGTACATGTCACAGATCTTGAGGAATTTCTGTTAGAAACTGATAGTAGACACCTCTTACTAAGAAATTAATGCATCAGTGTGGAAATTAAACAGTGTGTATTAGAATATACAATAAAGAACTCCATCCATGCCCTCTAATTCGGAGTGGAAGTAGTAAATGCGAAAAATCACAGAAGTCTTAGAAGTCACAATACTAAATTCACTCATTGCTAACCCATCAGTCAACCAACAGGATGCACAAACAGAAAAACTTACAGAATCTTTTTCTCTAAAATCTTGTCAAGGTTCAAACATAGGCAGTTATTTCAAAACTTTATTAAGGAAAATAACCCTATGTTAAGTGCTTTACAGTTTATTTAAGAAAGCTAGCAAAATATTGATATAAAACCATACTATGTATCAGAAGAAAGAATGGGAGAAAAATAAAACAGGCCATGTATTTATATGCCTGAATTATCCTCAACATGTTACTGTCAGAGTTTGAGATCAGATAACCTTTAGGGCTTAGCTCTAACTTGGGAATGGAAATACAAGATTGAGTCAGTAGACAAATGTAACATAAACCCAATTAGTTTTGGGAATGAATTTTTGGGAAATTGAAAAAAAAATTCATGTATTTCATCTAGAAGAATAAACATGTGAAATGAACAAAATAGGTTGAAAACAAAATATTTAGGGACCTCTTGCACCATCAGATATCAGAACATATCATGAAGTCCCATTGCTCAAGACTGTCTGATAGAACAATAGGTCTATGGAGAAGAAGCATACAGTTATAACAGAATTTAATCTATAAAATTATTATATGATACAGGTAGTATTATTTATGTAAACCCAGCCATAACTGGGTTGGCATATGTAAACCAATGCACTGGATCTCATGGATCTTACACACGAGCTAGGAAGGAAGGCCATTTTAAAGATATTCAGGATGTAAGGAAAGGCCTGTTGGGAGAAACTGAGCCTCATGAGGAGCAATGGGCAAGGTCTCCCCCAGGAGGGGAGGGTTGGATTGCAACCTGAAGAAAGAGTAGTCTAGTTGGGATGGCAACTTATTGGGTACAACGTTGACTCTAAAGAGCAGTCTTGGAAACTGTGGTGATTTGCTTTTAAGCTTCAGAGCTTCTCTCCTAGTGCTGAAGAAAATGGTCAGAGGCTATCAGAGTTTAAAAGGTACATGTCACAGATCTTGAGGAATTTCTGTTAGAAACTGATAGTAGACACCTCTTACTAAGAAATTAATGCATCAGTGTGGAAATTAAACAGTGTGTATTAGAATATACAATAAAGAACTCCATCCATGCCCTCTAATTCGGAGTGGAAGTAGTAAATGCGAAAAATCACAGAAGTCTTAGAAGTCACAATACTAAATTCACTCATTGCTAACCCATCAGTCAACCAACAGGATGCACAAACAGAAAAACTTACAGAATCTTTTTCTCTAAAATCTTGTCAAGGTTCAAACATAGGCAGTTATTTCAAAACTTTATTAAGGAAAATAACCCTATGTTAAGTGCTTTACAGTTTATTTAAGAAAGCTAGCAAAATATTGATATAAAACCATACTATATATCAGAAGAAAGAATGGGAGAAAAATAAAACAGGCCATGTATTTATATGCCTGAATTATCCTCAACATGTTACTGTCAGAGTTTGAGATCAGATAACCTTTAGGGCTTAGCTCTAACTTGGGAATGGAAATACAAGATTGAGTCAGTAGACAAATGTAACATAAACCTAATTAGTTTTGGGAATGAATTTTTGGGAAATTGAAAAAAAAATTCATGTATTTCATCTAGAAGAATAAACATGTGAAATGAACAAAAATAGGTTGAAAACAAAAATATTTAGGGACCTCTTGCACCATCAGATATCAGAACATATCATGAAGTCCCATTGCTCAAGACTGTCTGATAGAACAATAGGTCTATGGAGAAGAAGCATACAGTTATAACAGAATTTAATCTATAAAATTATTATATGATACAGGTAGTATTATTTATGAAATAAATGGCTCTTGGGAAATGGCATAAATACTAGGAAAAACAACTCAGTGCTTTATTTTTTTGAAGGTTAGAAAGTTCTTTACAAGCATAATATTACTCAGAAAAAAAACATGAATTTGCTTATATACAAAATATAACCAATGATTACATCTAGTTGATAGGACCATGATGGTTACTTTGTGCTGTTCAGTTTTCCAAAATTTCTGAATTCTCTGCATTTATCATGTTTCCAGGAGGAGAAAGAAAATTCAAAGGGGAGAGAGGTACGTGTTCATTGAAGCATTATTTACAATAGGCAAGGTTAGTCAAGCACCTATGTTCTGTCCACAGATGAACGGCTCAAGAAAAAATGCGTATATAGTTTTATATTATTGCATATATTATTATATAATATAATGTTACATTATTACATGTAATATTATTCAGCCCTTAAAAAGGAAATCTTTTGGGGTTTCCCTGGTGGTCCAGTGGCGAAAGAGTCCTCCTTGCAGTGCAAGGAGCACTAGTTCGATCCCTGGCATGGGAAGGTCCCACATACCGCGGAGCGACTGGACCGGTGTGTCCAATTACGGAGCCCGTGCGCTGGAGTGCATGCGCCCAGAGCCGATTCTCTGCGATGAAGAGAGGCCGCTGCAATGGGAGGCCCACACAGGCCAAAGAATAAAGATGGATGGAAGTAAATAAATGTAGAACCAATAAAAGAGGCCAAATTAACAACAACAACAAAAAGAAATCTCATTTTCAACAGTGTGGATGAAGCTAGAGGGCATTAGAAGTGAAATAAGCCAAACCGAGAAAGACAAATATGGTATACTCATTTACACATGAGAAAACTGGAGTACTTCCTGCCTTATCAGTAAACAAGGATGTCAGTCGTCAGAGATTGCAGCCCTCCACTGTGAGCTCCTGAGCGCGGGGGTACTCTGGAAGGAGAAGAATATAGAAGAGTACCAGGGAAGTTGCAGCCTTCAGGACTGCAGCCACTCTCTCCTCCCCGTGGAGAGCCCCGAGGCCGCTCAGGATGTAAAACAGGAAGCTGGCCTAGGCTAGCTGAAATGCAAAGGAAAGGAATGATTTCAGTGAGTCCAGACTCTTGCACCTTCCCTTGTGTGGAAAAGCACTAAATTCCTTAACTCGGGGTATCTGGTTTTCTTCAGTTAACAATAACCTTTTGATTTTCAGACTGCTTGCCCTTCTTGCAAAATTTCTATATAACCTGGCTCCTCCTCTCCCCTTCTCAGAGCAGTTCTCTCAGGGTTACTTGAGATGTGGTTGGTCTCAGCAGCTTGGAATCCTAAAACTTCCCACAGAATAAAGCACAACTCTCAACTTTTAGGTTGTGACTATTTTTCAAATCAACATGCAGAATCTAAAAAAGCAAACAATTGCAACAAAAACCCTCAGAGTGATTAGAAACAGAGTAGAAAGATGGTTGCCCAGGGGTGGGGAGGTACGGAAGTAGGGAGAGGCTGGTACTGTTAGTGAGTCCCAGCTTGCTCTGCTCGCGCATCATAGGCCAATGAATCCAAGAGATAAGGAGTTGAGGCAAGGAAAATGACTATTCAGGAAGCAGCTGTCCAAAAAGATGGCAGGCTAGCACCTTAAAATAACCTTCTTATAGGGGATGCCTGATCAGAGAAGGGGGGAGATGAGAAAGCAAAGCAAAACGGCCATTAACTTTGCAAACATCTCTTAGAATGGCAAGCCTCAGGAAGGGGATGTGTTAATTTCTCCCTTCCAGCCATCCACACGTGGACAGGGTTCTGAACAAAGGCAGGTTAATGGTCAGGCAGAGGGGCAGAATTCTCTGAGGCTAACCATTCTGTATGATTATAATAACAAAAGCAACAGAAAAGCAAGTCCAAGAAACAGTTTGTAACATGGAGTCAGATTTAGTTTCCTCCCTGCAATAGTCAGTAGGCTACAAACTTCCATTTATAACATAAAACAGGTCTGAGGATCTCATATGTAACTAGAGTTGGTAATAGTATTGTGTAGCTGAAACTTACTAAGAGAGTAGATCTCAAATGTTCTCATACAAACAGGAAAATGCAGTATGTGAGGTGATGAACCTATAATTACTTTGATGGGGGAGAAGCTTTTCACAATATATGTGTAGATGAAGTCTTCAGCTCACACACTTTAAAAATCCTACAAAGTAGCTTGTCAATTGTATGCCAGTTGTATGTCTTGAAGATGTGGTCAAGAGTGTGGCTGTGGGTCAGGGTGTGAGGACGCTTTGGTTCAATACACCAAGGGGTGAAAGCTGTTGCTTTAGAAAACAATTTATTTCACATATCATTTTAGTCATTTTTAAGTGCATAATTCATGACATTAACTGCATTCACAATGTTGTGCAACCATCACCACTATCTATTTTACAAAGCTTACTCATCACCTAACAGAAACTGCAACCATTAAGCCATGACTAACCCAATGCTTATTTCAAATCAACATGCAGAATCTAAAAAAGCAAACAATTGCAACAAAAACCCTCAGAGTGATTAGAAACAGAGTAGAAAGATGGTTGCCCAGGGGTGGGGAGGTACGGAAGTAGGGAGAGGCTGGTACTGTTAGTGAGTCCCAGCTTGCTCTGCTCGCGCATCATAGGCCAATGAATCCAAGAGATAAGGAGTTGAGGCAAGGAAAATGACTATTCAGGAAGCAGCTGTCCAAAAAGATGGCAGGCTAGCACCTTAAAATAACCTTCTTATAGGGGATGCCTGATCAGAGAAGGGGGGAGATGAGAAAGCAAAGCAAAACGGCCATTAACTTTGCAAACATCTCTTAGAATGGCAAGCCTCAGGAAGGGGATGTGTTAATTTCTCCCTTCCAGCCATCCACACGTGGACAGGGTTCTGAACAAAGGCAGGTTAATGGTCAGGCAGAGGGGCAGAATTCTCTGAGGCTAACCATTCTGTATGATTATAATAACAAAAGCAACAGAAAAGCAAGTCCAAGAAACAGTTTGTAACATGGAGTCAGATTTAGTTTCCTCCCTGCAATAGTCAGTAGGCTACAAACTTCCATTTATAACATAAAACAGGTCTGAGGATCTCATATGTAACTAGAGTTGGTAATAGTATTGTGTAGCTGAAACTTACTAAGAGAGTAGATCTCAAATGTTCTCATACAAACAGGAAAATGCAGTATGTGAGGTGATGAACCTATAATTACTTTGATGGGGGAGAAGCTTTTCACAATATATGTGTAGATGAAGTCTTCAGCTCACACACTTTAAAAATCCTACAAAGTAGCTTGTCAATTGTATGCCAGTTGTATGTCTTGAAGATGTGGTCAAGAGTGTGGCTGTGGGTCAGGGTGTGAGGACGCTTTGGTTCAATACACCAAGGGGTGAAAGCTGTTGCTTTAGAAAACAATTTATTTCACATATCATTTTAGTCATTTTTAAGTGCATAATTCATGACATTAACTGCATTCACAATGTTGTGCAACCATCACCACTATCTATTTTACAAAGCTTACTCATCACCTAACAGAAACTGCAACCATTAAGCCATGACTGCTCATTCCTCTGTCTCTCCTCCCAGCCCCTGGAAACCTCTCATCTTGTGCTGACTCACTTTGCTGTATCACAGAAACTAACACAACGTTGCAAAGCAATGATATTCCAATTAAAAAAGAAAGAAAGAAAAGAAAATCACGAGGGACTTTAAAGAAAAAAAAAAAAGATTTTAACAGAGCTGCTATGGTAAGGATGGATCGGGCATATGGTTATTCTTTAGTCACCAAGTTGTATCTGAGTCTGACTCCATGAATTGCAGCGTGCAAGGCTTCCCCGTCCTTCACGATCTTTCTGAGTTTGCTCAAGCTGGTATATGATTGGAAGGGTAAAAAAGAAGAAAGCTGCTGATTTTTGAACAAAGCTGTTCTTGAATTTTTAAAGACTATTTGTCTACAGATTAGAAAGCATTGATCAAAAATTGTTGTTACATAGTCACAAAAGTCATGCCTGACTCTTTGCAGCAAGGATTTCCCAAGCAAGGATACTGGAGTGAATTGCCATTTCTTTCTCCAAGGGGTCTTTCCAACCCAGAGATCAAATCCACGTTTCCTGCATCTGCAGGTGGAATCTCTACCATTGAGCCACCAGGAAAGCCCTTGATCAAACTTTACTGATGTGTAATGATAGAGCGGAAGTCTGGATGTGGGATGTTGGGATGCCCTAGATGGGGCTTTGCTGCAAGGAAGGACCAGAGAGCAGCTTGACCTGTGCAGGTGTGGGTTCCAAAGACTGGGGGAATAGGATCTCTCTACAAATTCTCCTTCCAGCAGGATAAATCCTAACTGGTTATTGTGTATTTTAATTTTAATTTGTTACTGAATTAAATTTGTTGATAATCTTTAAACCTTTGATCACAAGGGATAGTGGTGTCTACTTTTTTTAAATTCCCCTCAGAATAGTTTTGTTTGGTATAAGGGCAATGAGGACCTCATAAAATGAATGACTTAGTATTTCCTCCTCTTCAAATTTTTGCAAAATTTCCAATGTTTTATAGAATTTATCAGAGAAGTCCTCTAAGTTTTTGGCAACCATCACCACTATCTATTTTACAAAGCTTACTCATCACCTAACAGAAACTGCAACCATTAAGCCATGACTGCTCATTCCTCTGTCTCTCCTCCCAGCCCCTGGAAACCTCTCATCTTGTGCTGACTCACTTTGCTGTATCACAGAAACTAACACAACGTTGCAAAGCAATGATATTCCAATTAAAAAAGAAAGAAAGAAAAGAAAATCACGAGGGACTTTAAAGAAAAAAAAAAAAGATTTTAACAGAGCTGCTATGGTAAGGATGGATCGGGCATATGGTTATTCTTTAGTCACCAAGTTGTATCTGAGTCTGACTCCATGAATTGCAGCGTGCAAGGCTTCCCTGTCCTTCACGATCTTTCTGAGTTTGCTCAAGCTGGTATATGATTGGAAGGGTAAAAAAGAAGAAAGCTGCTGATTTTTGAACAAAGCTGTTCTTGAATTTTTAAAGACTATTTGTCTACAGATTAGAAAGCATTGATCAAAAATTGTTGTTACATAGTCACAAAAGTCATGCCTGACTCTTTGCAGCAAGGATTTCCCAAGCAAGGATACTGGAGTGAATTGCCATTTCTTTCTCCAAGGGGTCTTTCCAACCCAGAGATCAAATCCACGTTTCCTGCATCTGCAGGTGGAATCTCTACCATTGAGCCACCAGGAAAGCCCTTGATCAAACTTTACTGATGTGTAATGATAGAGCGGAAGTCTGGATGTGGGATGTTGGGATGCCCTAGATGGGGCTTTGCTGCAAGGAAGGACCAGAGAGCAGCTTGACCTGTGCAGGTGTGGGTTCCAAAGACTGGGGGAATAGGATCTCTCTACAAATTCTCCTTCCAGCAGGATAAATCCTAACTGGTTATTGTGTATTTTAATTTTAATTTGTTACTGAATTAAATTTGTTGATAATCTTTAAACCTTTGATCACAAGGGATAGTGGTGTCTACTTTTTTTTTTAAATTCCCCCTCAGAATAGTTTTGTTTGGTATAAGGGCAATGAGGACCTCATAAAATGAATGACTTAGTATTTCCTCCTCTTCAAATTTTTGCAACAATTTGTGTGGTATTGGTATTATTCCTCCTTTAATGTTTTATAGAATTTATCAGAGAAGTCCTCTAAGCCTGGAGTTTTCTTTCTGGGAAGGTTTTTAATGCATGATTTTAGTATCTTTCATAGGGGCATAGAGCTACTCAGATTTTCCATTTCTACCTTAGTCAGTTTTAGTAACTTATCTTTTGTAAAGCTGTGTGTAATATTCCCTTATTGCTCTTTGAAAGCCTGTAGGATGCAATGTGGTTTCTCCACTTTCATTCATGTATTATTGTTAATTCCTGCTTCTCTTCTGTTTTCTTGATCAGCTATGCTAGAGCTGTATCAAATTTTCTTATCTTTTTAAAAGAAAGCTTTTAGTTTTATTATGTTATACTTTATTGTTTGTTTGCTGTTGAATTTTGATAACTCTTATCTTTTTAAATTTCCATCTTGTTATCTAATTACTTTGATTTTAATTTGTTTTTTTTTTCCTTCTAAATTTTTAGGATGAAAGCTTAGATCATTTATTTTGGAGCTTTAGTCTTTTCAAATACAAGTATTTAAAGCTATACATTTCTTTTAAAGAATGATTTAAGCTGTATTGCATGTTTTAATCTATTGTGATTTGATTTTCATTCAGTTTAAATATATTGTCTAATTTTTCTTGTGACTTTTGCTTTGACACCTAGATGACATAGGAACCTTGTCCAATTTTCCAAATATTTATTGATTTTCCAACTATCTTTTTTATTGCTAATTCCGCCTGGATTCAGTCCTTTTATTAGCAATTCTTTTATGGTCCAACATGTGGTCTATTTTGGTGATTATTCTATGACTATTTGAAGAGCATGTGCATTCTTCTAGTTTGGGGAGAGTGTCTATAAATGTCAACAAAGTCAAATTGGTAGATGTTCATATCTTGTATGTCCTGATTTCTATCTACTTCTGTCAAATACTGAGTAGGAATATTACAATCCCCAACTCTAATTTTGTTGTTTTAAGCTTTTTATTTTATAATGGAATATAGCAGATTAACAATGTTGTGATAGTTTCAGGTGGACAGCAAAGGTTTTCAGAAAAGGAATACAGTGTTGCGTTGTGCATTTTGAAAGCTTGTTACTGTGTTCGCACATATCTAGGATTGTTTTGTTCTTCTTAATCTTTGGTAAACACATTCCTTGTCCTGAAGTCTGTTTTGTCTTATAATGATAACATATCAATCTTTATTTATGGGTTTCTAGTTATATTTCCTCTTTTTCTCCTAATGTTGGTATTCATAGCTTCTTTTTTTTTTTTTCTTGATTAGCCAACTAGAGGTTTATCAGTTTTATTGTTTTTATCCCAAATAATCAGTTTTTGGTTTTGTGGACTTTTTCTATTGCATTTTTCTGTATGTTTCATTATTGTTACTCATTCTTTCAGATGGAAGCTTAGATTGCTGATTCCAGATCTTTAGTATAAGCCTTTAACACAGTGGTTCTTAAATGGGGGTCATTTTCCACCACCAGAGGAGACATGTGGCAAGGTCTGGATACATTTTAATTTTTCTAGTCAGTGGGACTATATCAGTGAGTAACATAGACAGAAAATTTCCTTCTGGAATTCTCATTATAATTGGAGACAGAAGCAATGAAGAAGATTAAAATATATAATGTAATGTCAGGTGGTGATGAAAATCAAAGCAGGATAAAGAAATAGAAAATGATGAATATGGGCCAGTTGAGACTGAGTAGTCAAAGAAGGCTCTTCTCACAGAGTGATATTTCAGGAGAGACCTGAATAACATGAGGAAGGGGATCATATGAGTATCTGTGGAAATAATTTTCCATGCAGAGGAACAGCAACTGAAAAGTCCCTGAGTTGGGAGTATGATAACGCAGAGCCTCGGGAGTTGGGGGAAGGGACAGCAAGGTGACTAATGTCGAAACCCAGTGAACAAGAAGAAGGTGGTAGAAGTGAGAAGTGTCATGGATCAGATTGTGTTGTTCTTTGCAGGCTGTGGGAATAATTTTGGATTTTAACTGAAGCATCTGGGGAATGAACATTGTGAGCAGTAGACACCATGAGGATCCCAGGGTTGGTTGGTTTGGGAATACAATAAAGGAAACAAACATGGAAATGTGGAAACCAGCTAGAAGTAATTGAAATCACCCAGGTGAGAAGTGTTGGTGGTTGTTTGGGCTAGAGGGATAAAAGTGGAGATGGCTGTAATTCCAGACGTATTTTGAAAGTGGAATCTTGAGATTCTCTAGTGTATTGAATAGGGTATCTTAGAGAAAGCAAGAGGCGGAGGATGAGTCCCGTGTTTATGTCTGAGGACCAGGCTGTATTTAAGTAAAGTCTATTGTTCATTCCAGTGGAGTTCTCAAGAAGCAGTTAATTGCAACAAGTTAAGAAGTCAAGGAAAAATTCAGGACTGGAGATGTAAATTTTGGAGTTTCTACATAATAAAATCTATTATTGCAATTTCGTACATCATCACAGGAAAGCAGTAAAACCATTTATTTCTCTTAATAACCATCCAAAAGCATTAAAAAATCTATCCTATCATCCACCACCGGGAATGGGTCATTTTCCACCACCAGAGGAGACATGTGGCAAGGTCTGGATACATTTTAATTTTTCTAGTCAGTGGGACTATATCAGTGAGTAACATAGACAGAAAATTTCCTTCTGGAATTCTCATTATAATTGGAGACAGAAGCAATGAAGAAGATTAAAATATATAATGTAATGTCAGGTGGTGATGAAAATCAAAGCAGGATAAAGAAATAGAAAATGATGAATATGGGCCAGTTGAGACTGAGTAGTCAAAGAAGGCTCTTCTCACAGAGTGATATTTCAGGAGAGACCTGAATAACATGAGGAAGGGGATCATATGAGTATCTGTGGAAATAATTTTCCATGCAGAGGAACAGCAACTGAAAAGTCCCTGAGTTGGGAGTATGATAACGCAGAGCCTCGGGAGTTGGGGGAAGGGACAGCAAGGTGACTAATGTCGAAACCCAGTGAACAAGAAGAAGGTGGTAGAAGTGAGAAGTGTCATGGATCAGATTGTGTTGTTCTTTGCAGGCTGTGGGAATAATTTTGGATTTTAACTGAAGCATCTGGGGAATGAACATTGTGAGCAGTAGACACCATGAGGATCCCAGGGTTGGTTGGTTTGGGAATACAATAAAGGAAACAAACATGGAAATGTGGAAACCAGCTAGAAGTAATTGAAATCACCCAGGTGAGAAGTGTTGGTGGTTGTTTGGGCTAGAGGGATAAAAGTGGAGATGGCTGTAATTCCAGACGTATTTTGAAAGTGGAATCTTGAGATTCTCTAGTGTATTGAATAGGGTATCTTAGAGAAAGCAAGAGGCGGAGGATGAGTCCCGTGTTTATGTCTGAGGACCAGGCTGTATTTAAGTAAAGTCTATTGTTCATTCCAGTGGAGTTCTCAAGAAGCAGTTAATTGCAACAAGTTAAGAAGTCAAGGAAAAATTCAGGACTGGAGATGTAAATTTTGGAGTTTCTACATAATAAAATCTATTATTGCAATTTCGTACATCATCACAGGAAAGCAGTAAAACCATTTATTTCTCTTAATAACCATCCAAAAGCATTAAAAAATCTATCCTATCATGATGAAGATAAGAAGCTAGGGATAGAAGTAAATATCAAAATAGTACAGCAAATATATAAAGTATCGGTCAAACATATGCACTCCCATTAAAGTTAAGAAACATAAAAATGTTTACTGTTATTTAACTATGTGTTTTAGCCCATTAGCAAGAGAGAATTAAAGTTGGAAAAAACAAAACTGTCTTTACTTGAAAGTGATATGATTAACTACTTTAAATAATTCAAGAGGCTCTATTAACAATTAAGTAATCAATTAACAATACATTAATATTGATATAAGATTTCAGCAAAGTAACCAGATACAAGATTAATATGTAAAGCGTTTCTCTACTCCAGCAGTGACTGAGTACAATGAACTTTGTTTAAAATAACAACAATAACAAAAATCTATAATATACAGTAGCCTGAAGTACATAGATTTAAGAATAATTATGACAGAGTTTCTTGGAAATCTAGCATTTAATAAATTAAGATTTAAATATAAGTGGAGGATGACTTAATGTTCATGACTGGGAAGATCTATTTTAAAGAGTTCCTTCTCCTCCAAATTATCTAAAAATTTAATGTAATCAAATTTGCAATGAGATTATTATGGAAATAGGCAAGCAGATTCTAAAATTCAAATAGAAGATAAATGGCTGTGGACAGCCATGCAATTTTGAAAAAGATGATCACAAGAATGAACTCTAACTCTCTGACGGCACATTTATGAAGCCCTAATCATTAAAGATGTTTTCCCTAAGAATATATAAATGGATGGAAGAGACTAAAAAGAAGCTCTAGATCATTGAGTAGATCTTCCCGGGGTTTGGTTGTTTGGGCTAGAGGGATAAAAGTGGAGATGGCTGAAGCTTTTTGAAGGCGAGAGTATGCTTAGAAAGCAAGAGGCGGAGGATGAGTCCCGTGTTTATGTCTGAGGACCAGGCTGTATTTAAGTAAAGTCTATTGTTCATTCCAGTGGAGTTCTCAAGAAGCAGTTAATTGCAACAAGTTAAGAAGTCAAGGAAAAATTCAGGACTGGAGATGTAAATTTTGGAGTTTCTACATAATAAAATCTATTATTGCAATTTCGTACATCATCACAGGAAAGCAGTAAAACCATTTATTTCTCTTAATAACCATCCAAAAGCATTAAAAAATCTATCCTATCATGATGAAGATAAGAAGCTAGGGATAGAAGTAAATATCAAAATAGTACAGCAAATATATAAAGTATCGGTCAAACATATGCACTCCCATTAAAGTTAAGAAACATAAAAATGTTTACTGTTATTTAACTATGTGTTTTAGCCCATTAGCAAGAGAGAATTAAATTTGGAAAAAACAAAACTGTCTTTACTTGAAAGTGATATGATTAACTACTTTAAATAATTCAAGAGGCTCTATTAACAATTAAGTAATCAATTAACAATACATTAATATTGATATAAGATTTCAGCAAAGTAACCAGATACAAGATTAATATGTAAAGCGTTTCTCTACTCCAGCAGTGACTGAGTACAATGAACTTTGTTTAAAATAACAACAATAACAAAAATCTATAATATACAGTAGCCTGAAGTACATAGATTTAAGAATAATTATGACAGAGTTTCTTGGAAATCTAGCATTTAATAAATTAAGATTTAAATATAAGTGGAGGATGACTTAATGTTCATGACTGGGAAGATCTATTTTAAAGAGTTCCTTCTCCTCCAAATTATCTAAAAATTTAATGTAATCAAATTTGCAATGAGATTATTATGGAAATAGGCAAGCAGATTCTAAAATTCAAATAGAAGATAAATGGCTGTGGACAGCCATGCAATTTTGAAAAAGATGATCAAAAGAATGAACTCTAACCATCTGATGTCAAATTTATGAAGCTCTAATCATTAAAGAAGTGAGATTTTCCTTAAGAATATATAAATGGATGGAAGAGACTGAAAATTCCAGAAACAGATCCTTGTATATCTTAGAGTTATAAGATGTACTAGTGTTTGAAATTGGTAGAGCTAGAAAGAGGTGTTGCAGACATCAGGAGAACTGGTCCTACCTGCTAGATATCTAACTTATAAAACTCACAGCATGGATTTAAGATATATGAAAATCCTAAACACATATACACACACAAATAGAATTGTAAGCATGTAAAAAAAGAATGCTAGAGTTTAGTTCAGTCACTATAAAAATACAGAAAAAATGGATAAATTTGAAATTATTTTAAAATAATAACAAAATCTTTAAAATGTATAGAATTAGGAAACATCTCAAGTGAAATTTGACCCTGGGAGAAAATATTTACATCAAATATGATAAAGATAACTCTCCCAAAGACATGAGAATGTTTATAAATCAGTAAGAAAATTCAAGCAATCTAATAGTATAAAAACAACAAAGAATATTGAAATAGTTTAAAAAGAGTCAGCCAATTTGGAGGGCAAAGAGAACATTTTACTCCTGTTATTGGACTTTCAGGATCTGTCAGAGGGAGGCATTAGAAATTAGCACAAGGAGGTCTAACCAACCATATTTACTGAGATGTTGTTTGTAAATAGGAGAAACAAGAACATAAGTAGATGGATAATGAACACCTTAGGAAACTTGTTAACTAAACCATTGCCTGGAATGTTCCACCACATTTTAAAATGTCAATGCAGGTTTTATATTGTCCTGTGTAGCTGATATAATAAACAAGAATGTTCTGTGACGTAATTGAGAGACAGTTTTATGTTTGGTTAACTACCTTCTTTTCAAGCTTTATTCATCTGGGGTGTTGTTTCTTGGTCCCTGGAGGACTGTGACAGAAGAGCCTGGGCTGTCTGTGTGCCCTCAGGTGAAGGGGAGCCCAGGCGCGGATGGGCAGGGACTTGCTCTAGAATAACAACTCTTGGAGAAGAACCTCTCTTTTTAAATCGTTTCATTCTCTTCTCTCAAGACTCGTTCCTATTTCTCTCTGAATGACAAGATCAGGAATTGAGAAACACGTTTTCCTTTATGCCCATTGACTGTTCTTCATGCAGAGGAGTTAGTCTCTCACTTAGCTGGGTCTTTTGATACATTTCAAGTTGGCATCTCAATTGACATCAAATCCATAAGAACCTCACTCTGACAATCTGTTGCTTAAAAAATAAAAAGGTGAGACTTGTTCTGCATTTTTTTCTTCTGTTTAAACCAGAATCACTGTTTCATGTGCCCATCTTATATGTTCCCTACCCCACAGGTCTTTGTTACCCATCCCCCATCAGGATGAATCTTGTCTTTTCTCCTGTATTCATTGATGCATTTGATACAGCCATGTTGTTTTGCATTTGGTATCGTGGACTTAATTTGTTCTGTTTCTCTATTTCTCCCCACCGAACTTTAAGCCTCTAGAGGGCAGAACCTGAGTCTGGGACTTGATCTTGATCTCCCTGACATATTTCATAGCTTAGGCATTCAATAAATAGAATTTTATGACTCCTTTGACCCTCATCCTTTGGCTCAATGAAGGGCTCAGGAAATCAGCTTTCTACAGACTGAGTGTAAACTGAGACTGAACTTTTCAACACTTTGTAGTCAGGAAATGGAACACTTCATATTAGTAGATACATTTGATAAATGGCAAATAACATCAAACACAACATATTACATGTGCAATGTAGCATGTGTGAAGCTGAAAATGATTTTCCTGAGTGCTGGGCTCTAATCAAATTCTCTAATGTTGCATTAACAGAGGTCCTTTAGCTTAATAGATCCTCTTGATATTTCTTAGACATTTAAGAAATCTAATAGCCTCCGCCATATCCTTCCAAAGTATGATACAGATTTCTGGATTCACGGTAGCAACAGAAAAAGAGCTCAGTGGAATGTGGACAAGACCCGAGTTTTCCCATTCAACACCAATGTCTCAGTTATCAAGTGCATACTCTCCTCCTAGCTCATTTCTGAAAAATAGACCTGTCAAGCCCTTGGCATTTTGTTCCGGTTTATCCAATGGTTGGTTTTACTGTTTTTTTATGTATGGAACTGCCAGACACCTTCTTCTGTCTTCAAAGTCATTTAGATATTTCTTTCTTTGCTAATGTTACCAAACTATGAATGCACAAGGCAGGTGCATGGGGAGGCTTGTGTGGACGATGCGTTTCATTTGAAGCTCGAGGAAAAAGAATGCATGTACTGGGTTCCTTTGTCCAGCCTCAGGCTCTCTGAGATTAGTTTTAGATTCATAGATGGTGGTCAGGCTTTGCCCATGTGGTTCTGGCCTCTGCACTTGCAGGAGAATGTCTTTTCCCCTAGTTAGGGCTTTTATTCCATCACAATGGAGCCCAAAGCATTTCATGAAGAGAAGAACTTTAGATAAATATGATCTGCAGCAGTTTTTTCATTGCAGGAGGTAGGGGAGCCGTGAAATGTGGCTCTCTGTAGTCTGTGGCCAGACTTCTGTACTTTGCAGATGGTACACAGGTATGGACACAGGTGTGTCTGAAAGTCTAAAAACTAAACTCTGCAACCAAGAAATCTAGTCTGGGGTCTCATCCTCCAGTATCAGCTATCAACTCTGAGGTGGATTAATCCACATTGTATATTCTTAAAATTGGGGATTAATGGAACAAGTTCCCTCCCGGTGGTTCCAAGTCCTGGATTCCACCTTCAGGCTGATATACCCTTGCTCCTGACCTTCAAATGACCAACCCTGTTTCTTGGACTGAAAATAGTAATTTCTAATTCATTAGTGATTTTATGTGCAGAAGAGGTGCTGTGTATGGATGTCCTTTGAAAAAATATCAAAACACCCAATAATGTGCAACGAGTCTTTAGCTTAAAGCTATACCTCTTGATATTTCTTAGACATTTAAGAAATCTAATAGCCTCCGCCATATCCTTCCAAAGTATGATACAGATTTCTGGATTCACGGTAGCAACAGAAAAAGAGCTCAGTGGAATGTGGACAAGACCCGAGTTTTCCCATTCAACACCAATGTCTCAGTTATCAAGTGCATACTCTCCTCCTAGCTCATTTCTGAAAAATAGACCTGTCAAGCCCTTGGCATTTTGTTCCGGTTTATCCAATGGTTGGTTTTACTGTTTTTTTATGTATGGAACTGCCAGACACCTTCTTCTGTCTTCAAAGTCATTTAGATATTTCTTTCTTTGCTAATGTTACCAAACTATGAATGCACAAGGCAGGTGCATGGGGAGGCTTGTGTGGACGATGCGTTTCATTTGAAGCTCGAGGAAAAGAATGCATGTACTGGGTTCCTTTGTCCAGCCTCAGGCTCTCTGAGATTAGTTTTAGATTCATAGATGGTGGTCAGGCTTTGCCCATGTGGTTCTGGCCTCTGCACTTGCAGGAGAATGTCTTTTCCCCTAGTTAGGGCTTTTATTCCATCACAATGGAGCCCAAAGCATTTCATGAAGAGAAGAACTTTAGATAAATATGATCTGCAGCAGTTTTTTCATTGCAGGAGGTAGGGGAGCCGTGAAATGTGGCTCTCTGTAGTCTGTGGCCAGACTTCTGTACTTTGCAGATGGTACACAGGTATGGACACAGGTGTGTCTGAAAGTCTAAAAACTAAACTCTGCAACCAAGAAATCTAGTCTGGGGTCTCATCCTCCAGTATCAGCTATCAACTCTGAGGTGGATTAATCCACATTGTATATTCTTAAAATTGGGGATTAATGGAACAAGTTCCCTCCCGGTGGTTCCAAGTCCTGGATTCCACCTTCAGGCTGATATACCCTTGCTCCTGACCTTCAAATGACCAACCCTGTTTCTTGGACTGAAAATAGTAATTTCTAATTCATTAGTGATTTTATGTGCAGAAGAGGTGCTGTGTATGGATGTCCTTTGAAAAAATATCAAAACACCCAATAAGCCCATTGTTAGTATCATCCACATTAGGCTTGTCACTACTGGTACAGTAATAATGTCCATAATCTCTCAGTAGGCTTGCACACTGCCTACTTTTCAAATGCCTTCACAAGCTTCACCTCATCTTTTTCTTTGAATTCCATTGACCTGCTCTCTGCCCAAAGCTGTAGGAAGAGAGGAGAGAAAGGACAGGATGAATGATGAAGAAGTTAGAGTCTCAAAGAGTACCTATATGATTTGGGGGAGATGGAAGTAGCTATGTGTGACCATTTACAACATGTTCACTTTATTTAACTGATAAAGTTTCCATGAGTCAGGAATGAATTGCCTCTGCTCTTTGAGTGAACAGATGGAGACCAATTCAAATATTCCATTCTTGGGACTTCCCTAGTGGTCCAGTGGTTAAGACTTGACGCTTTCACTGCAGAGGGCCTGTGTTCAATCACTGATCAGGGAATTAGGATCTCACAAGCTGCCTGACGTGGCAAAAGAAATTCCATTCTCAGATCAGAAGCTTTTCTTTTTCTTTTTTTTTTAAAGCTGATTTTTAAAAAAATATTTATTGCCATTTTTTTTTAAAAAAGATTTTGGCCTCTTTTATTGGTCTTTTATTTATTCATTTTCATCCATCTTTATTCTTTGGCCTGTGTGGGCCTCCCATTGCAGTGGCCTCTCTTGTTGCAGAGCACTGGTTCTGGGCACATGCTCTCCAGATCACTGGCTCGTAATTGGATGCTCCGGACAGTTTCTCCACGGCATGTGGGATCTTCCTGGGCCAGGGACTGAACTGGTGACCCTTGTACTGCAAGGCGGACTCTTTACCCACTGGACCACGAGGCAAGCCCCAGAAGCTTTTCTGTTTCTACTTAAAGCCTGTGATGACCAACCCTAGAAGATCTCTCAAACATTCGAGGCTCTTCTGCTAGGTCTCTCAGATTAAATTGTGTTCTTGTCCTTAGAGATGTATTTCAAAACATGCCTACTTCCTTCAAATGTCTGGCTTACTCTCTTCAGTTGAGGGCACCTGCTCCTGAGAATGTAGAAAACATCCCAACAGGGTGATGCATCCTGAAGCTAAGTCCCTAGCCACTTGCCCCTCTAGACAGATTCTCCCTCTCCTTCATCCTCTCTCCACTCTGTGGGATTGAGGATGCTCTCCCTTCTATCTGAAGTGGATTCTCTATTCCATCACCACCAAAATGCTGGGTTCCATCCCAACTATTGATATATTTATAGGAACCCAATATGATTTATCAATTATTCTTTCCCTTTCTTATCTCTACACCTACTCTTTCTTTCACTGGGAGCTTCTTCCTGGCTGTGAACATACTCAAAATTTCTAGTGATAACAAACAAGCAAACAAATAAAATGCACCTCTCTGGATTCCACATCTCCCATCTGCTGATACCCTACTGCTAGTGTCTTGCCACACTAGCAACCACACTAACTGGAGGAAAGAATGGTCTCTTCATTTGCAAAGAATGATCTGTACCATCTGAAGTATTGGGTTCTCTCCTCATCCCCCTCACCCCTGTTCACAGTGAAGGTCATGACACTGGTTTCTGCCCTCATCACTGTACCAACAGTATCATGGTTCATCAATGATCTCCATGTCCCTGTATCAGTGCCTGCTTTGAATTCCTCTCTCCCTTGACCTTTAACAGCTTTGGGCATTAGGAACCACAGCCACATCATTGAAATCGTCTCTTCTTCTGGATTCTTTGATGGCATACTCTCTTGGTTGTCTTTCTGTTGTTCTACAATTTCCTTTCAATTTCTTTGAAGGATCATTCTTTTCTGTTCAACTGTGAGATCCCAGAGTTTTCCAAGGTGCTTCCTGCTCCTCCTTATTTTCCCTTGGGCAATCTCCTGTATTTGTTTAGCTCCCATATTCTTATCTACAATGAACACCTCTCTGCCAAGTAGTGGATTCATATTTCTGGTTAGTTCACATTTTTACTTAAATAGTCCAAATTCATTCTAAACTCAGAGTGCTCAAAATAAAAAACAGTTATGTTTTTACTCCCCAAACCTGACCCTCATCCCTAGTTTTCCATTTTAAGGGAAGTTACCCCTACTCCAACCAGCTATATGAGAACTTAGGTTCTCCTTGAAAACCTCTCTCCCCTTGGTCCCCATATCCAAATTACTGCCAAATATCAAAGTCCTGTCTCCTGATCTATATGGAATATGGGTTATTAAATAGCCAGTGCAATCACCCAAGTTCAAGTTACCGTCTCCTAGTGGATGATGCCAGTGCCTATCAGCTAACGTATCCTTACTCCACTGTTTTCCACGATGTGTTCTGAGTGATCTTTGCAAAGGAAAACATTGTGTCCATCACCACCAAAATGCTGGGTTCCATCCCAACTAGATATATTTATAGGAACCCAATATGATTTATCAATTATTCTTTCCCTTTCTTATCTCTACACCTACTCTTTCTTTCACTGGGAGCTTCTTCCTGGCTGTGAACATACTCAAAATTTCTAGTGATAACAAACAAGCAAACAAATAAAATGCACCTCTCTGGATTCCACATCTCCCATCTGCTGATACCCTACTGCTAGTGTCTTGCCACACTAGCAACCACACTAACTGGAGGAAAGAATGGTCTCTTCATTTGCAAAGAATGATCTGTACCATCTGAAGTATTGGGTTCTCTCCTCATCCCCCTCACCCCTGTTCACAGTGAAGGTCATGACACTGGTTTCTGCCCTCATCACTGTACCAACAGTATCATGGTTCATCAATGATCTCCATGTCCCTGTATCAGTGCCTGCTTTGAATTCCTCTCTCCTTGACCTTTAACAGCTTTGGGCATTAGGAACCACAGCCACATCATTGAAATCGTCTCTTCTTCTGGATTCTTTGATGGCATACTCTCTTGGTTGTCTTTCTGTTGTTCTACAATTTCCTTTCAATTTCTTTGAAGGATCATTCTTTTCTGTTCAACTGTGAGATCCCAGAGTTTTCCAAGGTGCTTCCTGCTCCTCCTTATTTTCCCTTGGGCAATCTCCTGTATTTGTTTAGCTCCCATATTCTTATCTACAATGAACACCTCTCTGCCAAGTAGTGGATTCATATTTCTGGTTAGTTCACATTTTTACTTAAATAGTCCAAATTCATTCTAAACTCAGAGTGCTCAAAATAAAAAACAGTTATGTTTTTACTCCCCAAACCTGACCCTCATCCCTAGTTTTCCATTTTAAGGGAAGTTACCCCTACTCCAACCAGTTATATGAGAACTTAGGTTCTCCTTGAAAACCTCTCTCCCCTTGGTCCCCATATCCAAATTACTGCCAAATATCAAAGTCCTGTCTCCTGATCTATATGGAATATGGGTTATTAAATAGCCAGTGCAATCACCCAAGTTCAAGTTACCGTCTCCTAGTGGATGATGCCAGTGCCTATCAGCTAACGTATCCTTACTCCACTGTTTTCCACGATGTGTTCTGAGTGATCTTTGCAAAGGAAAACATTGTGATAGGCTGACATTGTATCCTTCTCCTCCCAACTTTAAACCATTCAGCCAGGCATTTCATATTCAATGCTCAGGGGGAAAGAAAATAACACACAGTAGAATACAGAGCTAAAATTCTTGTTGTTGAGAATCCAAAGTTAGGCCTCAGGGGAATGGAAAGGAATTATGTGCACAGACAATAGATTTGGAGGAATTCCTATAAATAAAAGAAAAAAAATCCTATATCTTGAGCTGAAAATAATTCTTGGATGGAATGTATGGGTAGAGATGAAGGACCTTTAACAAGAGAAAGAGAGATGGTTTGGACTTGCGTTAAAGGGGCCATACCTTCAGGTACCAGGATTATGGATCAGCAGGAACTCAGCCTCTTCTCCCGCAATCTGCACTCATGGCTGTTGGCAGAGAGACCCTCTAGTCTCTACCTGAGGCAGGGCCAAAGCTACACCACCCTGAAGAGGAGCTATAGCAATGTCTTTGCAGTAGATACAGCAGCATCCATCAAGCTTCTCTCCCACTGGGGTCAGCATTGCCTGTGGACCACCACCTGGAGAGACACTTCCAATTGAGGCCAAGTTGCATCTGGCTCACCTGTTGATAGCAAACCCTTTTGTGAATTCCTAAAGTCTTGGAATGAATGGAGGTGATGCTCTAGAGCCTGGATCATGATGGTGAGGTAGAAAAGATAGCCTTACAAAACCTTGGCAAAAGGAGCTGTCACTCTTTGCTTAACATCACTTCATGGTTTCTAAATTCTAAGCATGGCCTCTGGGGCTAAATTCTACCATCTTGCCCCAATCTTTCCTTGAAAACTCTCTCCCAGGTCTCCCCAATACCCTCCCCACATTTTAAGGGAAGTTACCCCTACTCCAACCAGTTATATGAGAACTTAGGTTCTCCTTGAAAACCTCTCTCCCCTTGGTCCCCATATCCAAATTACTGCCAAATATCAAAGTCCTGTCTCCTGATCTATATGGAATATGGGTTATTAAATAGCCAGTGCAATCACCCAAGTTCAAGTTACCGTCTCCTAGTGGATGATGCCAGTGCCTATCAGCTAACGTATCCTTACTCCACTGTTTTCCACGATGTGTTCTGAGTGATCTTTGCAAAGGAAAACATTGTGATAGGCTGACATTGTATCCTTCTCCTCCCAACTTTAAACCATTCAGCCAGGCATTTCATATTCAATGCTCAGGGGGAAAGAAAATAACACACAGTAGAATACAGAGCTAAAATTCTTGTTGTTGAGAATCCAAAGTTAGGCCTCAGGGAATGGAAAGGAATTATGTGCACAGACAATAGATTTGGAGGAATTCCTATAAATAAAAGAAAAAAAATCCTATATCTTGAGCTGAAAATAATTCTTGGATGGAATGTATGGGTAGAGATGAAGGACCTTTAACAAGAGAAAGAGAGATGGTTTGGACTTGCGTTAAAGGGGCCATACCTTCAGGTACCAGGATTATGGATCAGCAGGAACTCAGCCTCTTCTCCCGCAATCTGCACTCATGGCTGTTGGCAGAGAGACCCTCTAGTCTCTACCTGAGGCAGGGCCAAAGCTACACCACCCTGAAGAGGAGCTATAGCAATGTCTTTGCAGTAGATACAGCAGCATCCATCAAGCTTCTCTCCCACTGGGGTCAGCATTGCCTGTGGACCACCACCTGGAGAGACACTTCCAATTGAGGCCAAGTTGCATCTGGCTCACCTGTTGATAGCAAACCCTTTTGTGAATTCCTAAAGTCTTGGAATGAATGGAGGTGATGCTCTAGAGCCTGGATCATGATGGTGAGGTAGAAAAGATAGCCTTACAAAAACCTTGGCAAAAGGAGCTGTCACTCTTTGCTTAACATCACTTCATGGTTTCTAAATTCTAAGCATGGCCTCTGGGGCACTGAATGATCTGGCCTCTACTGACTTGCTCCATCTTGCCCCAATCTTTCCTTGGCACTCCACTTCCTTGCCTCACTCTACATGAACGACCAGAATTTGACAGCCTAGGACTCCGTCCTACTGACCTCTAAAGCCAACTCCATGTCATTCTCCAAAAGGGCCACATCTCTCATGCCCTGTGACTAAGTCAGCTTCTCCCTCCACCCCAATATGGCTTTCATGGAATCAAATCCTGTCTTTAACTCAGTCTCCAATTCATCAGTGTGGTGATTTGATACATGGGTATTCCTCCAACGAGACGGTGTACTCCACGAACTATTTTTTAAGTTTTTGGGTCTCTGTTTTGTAGATATTCACCATCTCTGCTCTTGGTGCCCTTGGTCAAATCACAAACTTCTCCAAGTGTGCCTTCCTGGAGAACAGCAGGGTTTTGTCCTGTTGCATGCAGCTAGGGGAAGATCAATGAACAATCTGTAAATTGTCAAGTGCTCACCAGCTGTACAGAACGGTCTTCCCATCTGGAGAGTCACTCATCCCTATTTTGACAGCTCCTTGTCATCTTCTTTCTCCAAGGCGTTTCCCCGAATTTCCCTTATCCTTTAAGTCTGTTGTCCAGGGATACTAGGAATTCAGTCTTCAAACTTTCTTGCCACATTCCCTGTTTGCAGGTTACCTTTGGTGAATGTTCTTGGCTTTGATATCTATCAATCTATCTATATAATTTCATGCCACAGGCTCTTTCTTAGTTATTTATTATTTTAGTCCATCTTTACTCTTTGGCATGTGTGGGCCTTCCATTGCAGTGGCCTCTCTCATTGTAGAGCACTGTCTCTGGGCACCTGTGTTCCAAAGCACCTGCTCCTAATTGGACACACCCATCCAGGTGCTCCCCAGCACATGGGATCTCCCCAGGCCAGGGATCGAACTGGTACACCTTGCACTGCAAGGCGGACTCTCTACCCACTGGGCCACCAGGGAAACGCTGATATTTTGTTTTACTGGTGAGCCCGACAAGCCACTGTTGTGCATGCCGTGCTCTATGAGATTTTATTGTCTTGCATTGTTTACGCCTTGTCTGTGACAGGTACTAGCAGCACTTACCACCCTGTGATTTTTCCAGCAGTGAAAATAATAGAGGAATTCCATACAGGTAAAATAATTAGTGGTTTAGACAAAAAAATGATGAATACAATTTGTCACATGGAGTATTATCCTTTTCTTTCCTCTGTTCTGGTATAAGTGTCAATTTCTGGGGTTACCAAAAATTGCACAGAATTTTATCCTCCACCCACATATGGCTTTCATGGAATCAAATCCTGTCTTTAACTCAGTCTCCAATTCATCAGTGTGGTGATTTGATACATGGGTATTCCTCCAACGAGACGGTGTACTCCACGAACTATTTTTTAAGTTTTTGGGTCTCTGTTTTGTAGATATTCACCATCTCTGCTCTTGGTGCCCTTGGTCAAATCACAAACTTCTCCAAGTGTGCCTTCCTGGAGAACAGCAGGGTTTTGTCCTGTTGCATGCAGCTAGGGGAAGATCAATGAACAATCTGTAAATTGTCAAGTGCTCACCAGCTGTACAGAACGGTCTTCCCATCTGGAGAGTCACTCATCCCTATTTTGACAGCTCCTTGTCATCTTCTTTCTCCAAGGCGTTTCCCCGAATTTCCCTTATCCTTTAAGTCTGTTGTCCAGGGATACTAGGAATTCAGTCTTCAAACTTTCTTGCCACATTCCCTGTTTGCAGGTTACCTTTGGTGAATGTTCTTGGCTTTGATATCTATCAATCTATCTATATAATTTCATGCCACAGGCTCTTTCTTAGTTATTTATTATTTTAGTCCATCTTTACTCTTTGGCATGTGTGGGCCTTCCATTGCAGTGGCCTCTCTCATTGTAGAGCACTGTCTCTGGGCACCTGTGTTCCAAAGCACCTGCTCCTAATTGGACACACCCATCCAGGTGCTCCCCAGCACATGGGATCTCCCCAGGCCAGGGATCGAACTGGTACACCTTGCACTGCAAGGCGGACTCTCTACCCACTGGGCCACCAGGGAAACGCTGATATTTTGTTTTACTGGTGAGCCCGACAAGCCACTGTTGTGCATGCCGTGCTCTATGAGATTTTATTGTCTTGCATTGTTTACGCCTTGTCTGTGACAGGTACTAGCAGCACT
The DNA here is from genome assembly GCA_022376925.1 of Tragulus kanchil. NCBI lineage: Eukaryota > Metazoa > Chordata > Mammalia > Artiodactyla > Tragulidae > Tragulus > Tragulus kanchil. The sequence continues at coordinate 112,362,573 of JAIOJX010000031.1, read as the reverse complement.
TACCACCCTGTGATTTTTCCAGCAGTGAAAATAATAGAGGAATTCCATACAGGTAAAATAATTAGTGGTTTAGACAAAAAAATGATGAATACAATTTGTCACATGGAGTATTATCCTTTTCTTTCCTCTGTTCTGGTATAAGTGTCAATTTCTGGGGTTACCAAGACAGATTGCACAGAATTTTATCCTTTTGAATATGAGTTAGCATTTCCCAGGTGCTCCCTAACCTGGGGTAATCCAGACTCTGTCGGTTGGGGTGTCCAGACCCAGTGGGTCAGAGTTACTACTGACAACCTATGTGCTTTTAACAAATCTTAATGCACTATTTTATTTATTTATTTATTTTATTGAAGTATAGCTGAGTTGAAATGTTGTGTTGGTTTCTACTGTACATATATGTATACATATATATGTGTACCTGAATCACTTTTCTGTGATTTTGTGATACACACACACACACACATGCATATATACATTCTTTTTCATAAAGGTTTATAATAGGATATTAAATATAGCTCCCTTTGCTATAAGGTAAGACCATGTTGTTTACTCATTCTATATATAATGATTTGTATTTGTTAATCCCAAATTCCCAATCCATCCCTCTTTTGTTTCTGTGCTTGCCTTCCTTGAAGAGGATAGCACGGATCTAAAAACACTTTCAGCTTGTGTGTATATGTCCCTCAGCCACAACCCTGTGGCTCTCTCTTGCTTCTCTTCCAGGTGAAGACACAATGGAGAGATTGGTAGAGCTCAAAGAAGCCATGGACCTTTTCCTTGATCTTGATTCAGAAAAAAAAAAAAAAAAGAAAATAGCAACTAGCAAACAGACATACAGTTAAAATTGAGTTTCAGAGATATAGTAATATTTGGGACACGCCTATTTTTTTTTTTTTTTAAAGATTTATTTATTTATTTTGGGCGGGGGTCAGGTTGGGGAGGGAGGGGGACGGGTGGGCCACTTCTATTGGTCTTTCGTTTCTCTATGCTCATCTGTCTTTGTTCTTTGGCTCCTGTGGGCCTCCCATTGTGGTGGCGTTTGTCGTTGCAGAGTGCCAGCTCTGGGTGCATGCACTCCAGAGCTCCGGCTCGGTAATTGGACACATCACTCCAGCCACTCCGTGGCACGTGGGATCTTCCCAGGCCAGGGCTCGAACTGGCGCCCCTTGCACTGCAAGGCGGTGTCCTTACCCACTGGACCACCAGGGGAAGCCCGGGACACGCCTATCTTAAAGAACTATTCAGTGCTTATCTGAAGGTCAAATCTAGCTGTGTCCTATATTTTATGTAGCAACTAAAGTCCAATCCCCTCTGTTTAAAGGTGAGAACATGAATATTGGAGTTGGGGGCTATTTCCACAATCTCACAAATTTGCCCCGTGTCTGACTTTGAGGATTTCAACTTTGTCTTTTCCCTCTGTGCACCAGCAGAGCCCTTTCATTGCACTTGGGGATGCTTTGCTGAAGGTAGGGAGAAGAGAAGGAGCCCACTGGAAAGTGGTTTCCTATACCTGAATATCAAAATTCCTGAGAGGAGGAGCAAGAAAGGGACATTTTATTTTTATTATTTATTGAACTATAATTGGTTTACAATATTGTGCTAGTTTCAGGCATCAGGAAGGTGAATCTGTTTTAATTTTTCAGATTGTATTCCATTACAGGTTATATTCTATTATATAACAGTGAATCCTTGTTGCTTTTTTTTTAATTTTATGTTTTTATTCTTTATTTTAAAGATTTTACAGAGTTTTGTTGTTCACCGACATGTATGTTCCCAGATCAGTCATATGCATATCCCTTGACCCTCCCCCAACCCAGTTCCCCCACTCCCGCCCCTCCAGACCATCGCCCCAAGTGATTGTAGGTACTCCTATTCCCTTAGCACAATGACCATAGCTATCTTTTCCACACGTGCCAGTATATGTTTCGATGTTACTTCCTCTATGCCTCCCTCTCACTGTTCAGTCTCCACAATGTCCTTGTGTCTATTCTCTTTTTTTCCATGAGTTCACTGCATGTGTTATCATGACCATTTTACTAGATTCCATATATATGAGTTAGTATACTGTACTTGTCTTTCTCTTTTTGACTGACTTCACTTTTTATGACAGGTTCTAGAGCCAGCCACCTCGTTAGGACTGAGTCTTCTGCATTTCTTTTAACAGCTGAGTAGTATTCCATTGTATATATGTACCAGAGCTTCTGGATCCATTCATTTGTCGATGGACATCTAGGTTGCTTCCATGTTCTGGCTATTGTATAGAGAGCTGCAATGCGCCTTGCACTGCAAGGCGGTGTCCTTACCCACTGGACCACCAGGGAAGCCCGGGACACGCCTATCTTAAAGAACTATTCAGTGCTTATCTGAAGGTCAAATCTAGCTGTGTCCTATATTTTATGTAGCAACTAAAGTCCAATCCCCTCTGTTTAAAGGTGAGAACATGAATATTGGAGTTGGGGGCTATTTCCACAATCTCACAAATTTGCCCCGTGTCTGACTTTGAGGATTTCAACTTTGTCTTTTCCCTCTGTGCACCAGCAGAGCCCTTTCATTGCACTTGGGGATGCTTTGCTGAAGGTAGGGAGAAGAGAAGGAGCCCACTGGAAAGTGGTTTCCTATACCTGAATATCAAAATTCCTGAGAGGAGGAGCAAGAAAGGGACATTTTATTTTTATTATTTATTGAACTATAATTGGTTTACAATATTGTGCTAGTTTCAGGCATCAGGAAGGTGAATCTGTTTTAATTTTTCAGATTGTATTCCATTACAGGTTATATTCTATTATATAACAGTGAATCCTTGTTGCTTTTTTTTTAATTTTATGTTTTTATTCTTTATTTTAAAGATTTTACAGAGTTTTGTTGTTCACCGACATGTATGTTCCCAGATCAGTCATATGCATATCCCTTGACCCTCCCCCAACCCAGTTCCCCCACTCCCGCCCCTCCAGACCATCGCCCCAAGTGATTGTAGGTACTCCTATTCCCTTAGCACAATGACCATAGCTATCTTTTCCACACGTGCCAGTATATGTTTCGATGTTACTTCCTCTATGCCTCCCTCTCACTGTTCAGTCTCCACAATGTCCTTGTGTCTATTCTCTTTTTTTCCATGAGTTCACTGCATGTGTTATCATGACCATTTTACTAGATTCCATATATATGAGTTAGTATACTGTACTTGTCTTTCTCTTTTTGACTGACTTCACTTTTTATGACAGGTTCTAGAGCCAGCCACCTCGTTAGGACTGAGTCTTCTGCATTTCTTTTAACAGCTGAGTAGTATTCCATTGTATATATGTACCAGAGCTTCTGGATCCATTCATTTGTCGATGGACATCTAGGTTGCTTCCATGTTCTGCTATTGTATAGAGAACTGCAATGAACATTGTGGTACAGGTGCTTCTTTCAGTTTTGATTTCATCAGGATATAAGCCTAATAGTGGGATTGCTGGGTCATAGGGTGCTTCTATTTTTAGTTTTTTAAGGAACCTCTATATTGTCTTCCATAGAGGTTGTATCAGTTTACATTCCCACCAGCAATGCAAGAGGGTTCCCTTTTCTCCGCACCCTCTCCAGCATTTATTGCCTGTCGATTTGTTGATGATGGCCATTCTGACGGGTGTGAGGTGGTATCTCATTGTGGTGAATCCTTGTTGCTTATCTATTTTATGTACAGCACTTATCTCTTAATCCCATAGTCTTAATTTTTTGCTTCCTGTAGTTTGAGCCCTGGCTAACATTCTGATAACAATTCTGCCCAGGGCTTCTTCCCCACTCAACAGAGACCCTGCCTACAAGGGCTTTGGTGCTATGGTGGTACTCTTATCTCATCATGCCTCATCTATTCTCTCTGTTCTGGTTGAGACAGGCCTCTACCTCTTCTTTTTATTCCTCCTTAGGAAGGTATCAACTTCATCCTCAACTTTGGAAATGAAAGTAGCAAACCCTTGCTTCCCCTTTTATCCTTGAAGGGATTTGAATATTCAGGCTGGGTCTCAGAGAAGAGGATGGGTGTGACTTCAGGGCAGGGGCTTCTTCTAGGGAGAGGGGGAAGTAGGAGTCACTCACCATTCACGAACATTTCCCAGGCTCCACCCTGTGTCAACAGTGCTCATAAACCCACCCGCCACAGTCCTGGGCCAACAGTGAGTTGGATGAAAATCTTAGTTAAAAAATATTTTAGGAAGCTGTAGAGGACACTTATGTGTCTTGTATGTATCCATATACATGTAGATAAGCAAAAAACCCTACCTCTAATGATCACCACCCTATTTCCTCATAGTAAATAGCTCAAATCTCTAAGAAACTGCTCCCGTGACTGAGCATACCTGGCAGAAAGCAACCAAGGGGATAAACCAAACCATGGAAGACCAGGTAGCATTTCCTTACAAAAACTGGCTCAGGGTGACCCCAGAGGCACAATTAGGGACAGGTTTATGAAGTGACAAGGTAAGGGGATTTAGGATTCACTTTCTTGTGCATCAAAAGGAGGAAGAAAAAAATGTATATATGTCTTAAAAAAACAGAAGCCAAAGGTTTTCGTGCCGCTGCCATGAGTGTGCTGTGTCTTCTTGCCATGAAGCATGGCACTGCTTGCCAGGAGGTAATGATGAATGATAGCAGCTGGAAGATGGTCAGAAAGGTGGGACACAGTCCCCTACTCCCTATTCACATTGCATCAGTGTTCCTAAGCACAGGAATGACAAAATAAAAACAGGAGAGGCACAAATCTAGGAAAAGTGAAAACAAACAGGAATGTTCCTGGAGTGGGGTGGGTGTAGGCAGTCACGTGAGGCAGGGCACAAAGAAGAAAGGTTCACCGATGGCCAGAGAGGGAACTTCAGGGTTTGTGAGACATAGAAGGGAATCTCTTGATATTCATGGGAGGGAGGAGTAAGGATCTTTTTCATGATTTGTGAAGAGTCTTCTATATTTCAACAGTCGCTCTTGACTTAAAGACACTCACCTAAGACCCTGGATGAGTTCCTTGGAGCTGAGCACTCTCCCTTGCCTGGGACTGGCTATGGGCTTTGAGCTCCTGCTGACATAGTCTTGGCACCCAAGCCCAGCCCTGCTCCACCCTCCCTGCCTCCCTGCAGGAGAGAGAGCAGGTGTTCCAGGCTGTGTTTGGCCCCCACCAACATCACGCCATGTTTTTGGATGAGCCATGGATCATCCAAATGGATGATTTGGGTGATTTCAAATTTGGAACTGATGATTTCCCTTTAAGCCGGCAGTAGATCAGAAACATCAAACACCTACTACTGTCTCTTCGCTTCCTCCAAATCCACATCTGCACATCAGCCTTCCTCTTGATTGAGAAAGCCTGTCACCTAACCGGTCCCTGGAATGGTTAATTCCTGTAATACCCTGAATGGAGTCTAAGAAAGAGGGTGTGCCATGGGCTGCGTGTGGGAGACATGTGGAGCAACCAAGGGATAAACCAAACCATGGAAGACCAGGTAGCATTTCCTTACAAAAACTGGCTCAGGGTGACCCCAGAGGCACAATTAGGGACAGGTTTATGAAGTGACAAGGTAAGGGGATTTAGGATTCACTTTCTTGTGCATCAAAAGGAGGAAGAAAAAAATGTATATATGTCTTAAAAAAACAGAAGCCAAAGGTTTTCGTGCCGCTGCCATGAGTGTGCTGTGTCTTCTTGCCATGAAGCATGGCACTGCTTGCCAGGAGGTAATGATGAATGATAGCAGCTGGAAGATGGTCAGAAAGGTGGGACACAGTCCCTACTCCCTATTCACATTGCATCAGTGTTCCTAAGCACAGGAATGACAAAATAAAAACAGGAGAGGCACAAATCTAGGAAAAGTGAAAACAAACAGGAATGTTCCTGGAGTGGGGTGGGTGTAGGCAGTCACGTGAGGCAGGGCACAAAGAAGAAAGGTTCACCGATGGCCAGAGAGGGAACTTCAGGGTTTGTGAGACATAGAAGGGAATCTCTTGATATTCATGGGAGGGAGGAGTAAGGATCTTTTCATGATTTGTGAAGAGTCTTCTATATTTCAACAGTCGCTCTTGACTTAAAGACACTCACCTAAGACCCTGGATGAGTTCCTTGGAGCTGAGCACTCTCCCTTGCCTGGGACTGGCTATGGGCTTTGAGCTCCTGCTGACATAGTCTTGGCACCCAAGCCCAGCCCTGCTCCACCCTCCCTGCCTCCCTGCAGGAGAGAGAGCAGGTGTTCCAGGCTGTGTTTGGCCCCCACCAACATCACGCCATGTTTTTGGATGAGCCATGGATCATCCAAATGGATGATTTGGGTGATTTCAAATTTGGAACTGATGATTTCCCTTTAAGCCGGCAGTAGATCAGAAACATCAAACACCTACTACTGTCTCTTCGCTTCCTCCAAATCCACATCTGCACATCAGCCTTCCTCTTGATTGAGAAAGCCTGTCACCTAACCGGTCCCTGGAATGGTTAATTCCTGTAATACCCTGAATGGAGTCTAAGAAAGAGGGTGTGCCATGGGCTGCGTGTGGGAGACATGTGGGAGCACACGTGCACTGCATACATGCAGATATGCTGTGGCAGGTGTGTGTACATGCATATACATAGAATCAGACATTTGCTCTGCCTGCATTCAAGGGGGAAAATGTTGCAGAGTATGCTTGCCATGAATTTTTGATCTGGTGCTCTATGCCATTATCACAAAATGAATATTGGTGAATCTCACTTTAACTTAGGGATCATTCCAGGATAAAAATGCCATTCATCAGAATTTTGGAGAGGAAAGTTCCCATGGCAATCCATTCGCCGGGATGGAGATGTATGGGCATGAGCGATGGAAATTGAAAAACCGTGTTAAGTGGTTGAAGAGCCTCCAGCAGGAGATGGGGACCAGCCACTTGGGCAGTGCTGGCAGTGGATGTTGCTGGGAGAATAAAAGCCTCATTTCACAGCCTCGGGGAGGGGGTCTGTGACAAGGCAGACGAGTGTCTGTGTCCTCCTTTGACCTATGGAAACAGGGGGAGTGAGACCTTAGGAGGCACAGTCATAGGATGGAACGATCCTGGGGGCCAGCACCTCTCCTGCACCCCGTGACTGAGGGTGGGGCTGGAGGGTTATGGTGAGAGGGAGGGAGCAGGTTCCAACCTCCAGCCATTCCAGTGGATGTGAATGGGGTGTGGGGTTGAAGATGGTTGCAGTAATGAAGTAGGAGAGGCAGACTACTATACAGGTTGTCTGTCACAGAGGAGACCACTCACAGGAGGAAGCATCAGCCCCCTAAATGCAAAAGCCCTCCGGCTGAGAGAACGATGGCTGGCCGAGGAAGCCCTCTACTGTGGCTGCAGGACCTGCGACCGAATCCCAGGTCTGGAGGGAGACTGGGAAATAAGGGACGGGTATCGGCAGACTACATTCAGCAGAATGCTTTCTGGGCAGGTGAGGGGAGCCTGAAATAAAGGGAATTCCCCAGCATTCATACCTAAAAGGTAGCAGCAGTATTGCCTGCCAACCGGAACAGGGTTCCCAGACCATGCCCTGTCTGTTTTTCAGTTTGGGTAACCGAAGCAGCAGCTCTGGCAACTCTGCCCAGCCTCCAGAGCAGCCTGGGGTAGAAAGAGAGCTCCGGACCAGCATTCCCACAGAAAGCTTGCTTACAGGAAACATTGCTTCTAATGGGGTCACATGTCTAATTCTAAACCAGTCATTGTGCACAGGTGAATGCAAAGTGCTGGTTGCCTGAAATACACTTTCATGATTCACCTCTGAGCTTGGCTGAGAACATCAAGAAAAGCACTAAGAATGTTGGAAACGGGAGCTTCTAAGAGTACAACTAGGAAATGGGAGTACTACTTCCAAGTGAAGGGCGAATGGATACACAAGAGGAGGAACACAAAGTGGGCATCCAGGGACCTGGCTGTGGCCCCAGCTTCACCACAGAATGTATGTATGTGCCTTGGTGACCTCCTGGACCTCTTTCCGATCCAAAAGGACTACTGAAGTCCCTTCCAGCCTGGTCCCTGACTCCTATCAGATCTCAGGTGAAAATTCATAAGAACACTATGTTTAGAAGGGTATCCACTTTATACTTCAAAGACCTCTTAGAAAGTCATTCTTAAAATAAAACTTAAAAAAAAGAGGCAATGGATCTCTCCCAAACTGTAGGAAACAGGGTTCTTTGTTCTTTAAGAGAAACAAAAGGCTGGTGGATTACTAATGAATTGCGGGGTGATTGTGATGGCAATTTTTTCAACACCAAAATCAGCAAGGACTTTGGGTAAAACTAAGTTTGTGATTTCCAAATCTGTCGAGAAGAATGGTGTGCAAATAACATAAAATAGAACAGAAATATAATACACGTTCTTTTAAAATAAGCTTTCTCTGGTTTTCCTTCATCTAGGGAGATGGCACTCTGAGGGGGAAGTTTATGGCCTCTGCTCCTCCATCGGGCCTCTGGTGCCTGGAGGGTTCTTGAATCCTGCTGCTTTCCTCTGCAGACATTGGACACAAAAGAAACAAGCCTTCTGCAGCTTTTAGTCTAACAGCCATCAATCAATAGTTCCTCTAAGCAAAGGATGATGAGTTTGATCGGCACTGCCCCTCTTCTGTCAAAGGAACCTCATTGAGACTGGAAAATCTGTGATGTGCTCCCCTGGGAAGGGACATTTTACCTGATACAGGTGGAAAGGGATTGGTCAGAGGAAGAGGAGAGAGAAAGCCTTCTGGAATACAAAGGGGATGGGAGGGAAGAAACTTCGGAATTTCGAACTCAAGTTAGTGTGGGTGGGTGTGATAAGTGTGCAAAGCGACAGATAGAGAAGGGAGAGAGACAGAGATGGGAAGAGAGATGGAGACACTAGCAGGGATAGTATCACTGAGGCCCTTAACAAACTGGAGAAAGAACCCTGCTGCTTATCCCAATAGTGATGGGAAGCCAGAAAGAGTTTATTTTCTTATTTTCTTACATCTATTTTTTATGCAAGGGAATGACTTGATCAGAGTAGCATTTTTAAAAAATCATATTGCATGGAGAAATACAACCTGATTTATGTTTTAAAAGATTGTGCTGGGTCCTGAGTTGTAGGGGAGCGGGAGAAAAAGGAAAGATACCAGAAAGAGGCTGCATCAATCATTGGGAAGACAAATGAGTGGAAGAGTGTTTGTAAATCACATATCTGATAAGATGTTAGGAATTAAACTTGAGCCTGCTTGTCCAATGCACAGGAAAACCCATCTACTGACAGTGGGTTGTAGTGAAGGAAAATGCAGTGTTTATTGCAGAATGACAAGCAAGGAGAACAGGCAGCTATGGCTCAAAAGACCTGCACCCCTGCTGGCTTCCAAAGAAGATTTTTCAAGACAGCGTTATGGGTAAGAGATATGGGGTGTGTGATCAGCTCCTATACATTTTTACGTGTGCAAATACTAAAATAGAACAGAAATATAATACACGTTCTTTTAAAATAAGCTTTCTCTGGTTTTCCTTCATCTAGGGAGATGGCACTCTGAGGGGGAAGTTTATGGCCTCTGCTCCTCCATCGGGCCTCTGGTGCCTGGAGGGTTCTTGAATCCTGCTGCTTTCCTCTGCAGACATTGGACACAAAAGAAACAAGCCTTCTGCAGCTTTTAGTCTAACAGCCATCAATCAATAGTTCCTCTAAGCAAAGGATGATGAGTTTGATCGGCACTGCCCCTCTTCTGTCAAAGGAACCTCATTGAGACTGGAAAATCTGTGATGTGCTCCCCTGGGAAGGGACATTTTACCTGATACAGGTGGAAAGGGATTGGTCAGAGGAAGAGGAGAGAGAAAGCCTTCTGGAATACAAAGGGGATGGGAGGGAAGAAACTTCGGAATTTCGAACTCAAGTTAGTGTGGGTGGGTGTGATAAGTGTGCAAAGCGACAGATAGAGAAGGGAGAGAGACAGAGAGATGGGAAGAGAGATGGAGACACTAGCAGGGATAGTATCACTGAGGCCCTTAACAAACTGGAGAAAGAACCCTGCTGCTTATCCCAATAGTGATGGGAAGCCAGAAAGAGTTTATTTTCTTATTTTCTTACATCTATTTTTTATGCAAGGGAATGACTTGATCAGAGTAGCATTTTTAAAAAATCATATTGCATGGAGAAATACAACCTGATTTATGTTTTAAAAGATTGTGCTGGGTCCTGAGTTGTAGGGGAGCGGGAGAAAAAGGAAAGATACCAGAAAGAGGCTGCATCAATCATTGGGAAGACAAATGAGTGGAAGAGTGTTTGTAAATCACATATCTGATAAGATGTTAGGAATTAAACTTGAGCCTGCTTGTCCAATGCACAGGAAAACCCATCTACTGACAGTGGGTTGTAGTGAAGGAAAATGCAGTGTTTATTGCAGAATGACAAGCAAGGAGAACAGGCAGCTATGGCTCAAAAGACCTGCACCCCTGCTGGCTTCCAAAGAAGATTTTTCAAGACAGCGTTATGGGTAAGAGATATGGGGTGTGTGATCAGCTCCTATACATTCTTCAGACTGGCTGGTGGTGAGCTAGCAGGGTGATATTTTGGGAATCTCCATCAATTTTCTGATTGCAAGTAGCCTGAGGTCTATGCACCGGTGGTCAGAATGCAAACAGCTCCCTTCACCCGGTGGCAGGGAGTGTGGTCTCAGTTTCTGAAAAACTACTCAAGGGTGAGTTCAGTCCAGTTGAGTCACTCAGTTGTGTCCAACTCTTTGCGGCCCCATGGACTACAGCATGCCAGGCTTCCCTGTCCTTCACCATCTCTCGGAGTTTGCTCAAACTCATGTTCATTGACTCAATGATGCCATTCAACCATCTCATCCTCTGTCATACCCTTCTCCTTCTGCCTTCTATTTTCCAAACATCAGGATCTTTTCCAATAGGTCATCTCTTCACATGAGGTGCGCAATGTATTGGAGCTTCAGCTTCAACATCAGTCCTTCTAATGAAGATTCAGGGTTGATTTCCTTTAAGATGGACTGCTTTGATCTCCTTTCAGTCCAAGGGACTCACAAGAGTCTTCTCCAGCACCACAGTTCAAAGGCCTCAATTCTAAAAGGATGTGTATCAGGATATTAGTTATAGGCTGTGAGGTGGAACTAAAGGTCTTTGACTTTGTTTCTGAACTTTTGTAATGGCTGAGCTATTATTATTTTGTCTTTCTTGACTGCTTTCCTTTGTTTATGTATTTTTCTCAGTTCTCTATTTATTAACTGATCAAAGTTTCTCTTAGGAACTCAGGGAATACCTAGGAGGCTGAACTGTTTCAATTGTGCTGGAGTTGTAAAAAGGGCCAGAAAGAGGCTGCATCAATCATTGGGAAGACAAATGAGTGGAAGAGTGTTTGTAAATCACATATCTGATAAGATGTTAGGAATTAAACTTGAGCCTGCTTGTCCAATGCACAGGAAAACCCATCTACTGACAGTGGGTTGTAGTGAAGGAAAATGCAGTGTTTATTGCAGAATGACAAGCAAGGAGAACAGGCAGCTATGGCTCAAAAGACCTGCACCCCTGCTGGCTTCCAAAGAAGATTTTTCAAGACAGCGTTATGGGTAAGAGATATGGGGTGTGTGATCAGCTCCTATACATTCTTCAGACTGGCTGGTGGTGAGCTAGCAGGGTGATATTTTGGGAATCTCCATCAATTTTCTGATTGCAAGTAGCCTGAGGTCTATGCACCGGTGGTCAGAATGCAAACAGCTCCCTTCACCCGGTGGCAGGGAGTGTGGTCTCAGTTTCTGAAAAACTACTCAAGGGTGAGTTCAGTCCAGTTGAGTCACTCAGTTGTGTCCAACTCTTTGCGGCCCCATGGACTACAGCATGCCAGGTTTCCCCTGTCCTTCACCATCTCTCGGAGTTTGCTCAAACTCATGTTCATTGACTCAATGATGCCATTCAACCATCTCATCCTCTGTCATACCCTTCTCCTTCTGCCTTCTATTTTCCAAACATCAGGATCTTTTCCAATAGGTCATCTCTTCACATGAGGTGCGCAATGTATTGGAGCTTCAGCTTCAACATCAGTCCTTCTAATGAAGATTCAGGGTTGATTTCCTTTAAGATGGACTGCTTTGATCTCCTTTCAGTCCAAGGGACTCACAAGAGTCTTCTCCAGCACCACAGTTCAAAGGCCTCAATTCTAAAAGGATGTGTATCAGGATATTAGTTATAGGCTGTGAGGTGGAACTAAAGGTCTTTGACTTTGTTTCTGAACTTTTGTAATGGCTGAGCTATTATTATTTTGTCTTTCTTGACTGCTTTCCTTTGTTTATGTATTTTTCTCAGTTCTCTATTTATTAACTGATCAAAGTTTCTCTTAGGAACTCAGGGAATACCTAGGAGGCTGAACTGTTTCTATAAATAAGAAGTCAGGACCAAGGGGTCTGTCCCCAGGAAGGTCCTGCCCAATCCTGCTTGGTTTCAAAGGGACTTGTATCCAAAATATACAAAGAGCCATTGTGATTCAATGATAAATGGCAACCCAATTAAAATAGGCAAAGGATCTAAATGGACATCTCTCCAAAGAAAATATACAAGTGATTGATAGGCGCATAAAAAGATGCTTAACAGCCTCAGTCATTGTGTGTCTGGCATGGCTTGTGTGCTCCTTGTGTCTGACCCTTTCCAATCCCACGGACTGTAGCCTGCCCAGCTCTTCTGTCTGTGAATTTTTCCAGGCAAGAATACTGGAGTGAGTTGCCATTTCCTCCTTCAGGGGCTCTTCCTCACCTTGGGATCAAAACCTATGTCTCCTGCCTTGGCAGGTGGATTCTTTACCACAGTTTCACCTGGGACAGACAAGTGCAAATCAAAATTACAATGAGATAGTGCTTTCCATCCCAATGAATTAATTGTACATTTAATTGTACATGTCCTCTCAGGCACTTTCAGTGACTCAGGGCACCAAGAGAATAATGTCAAAATTCCCTAAAACATCTTAGACTATACGGACCTTACCTCTACTCTTCCACTTCTATCTTCCATCCCTCCCCCACAAAACCATTACATCAATTCTTCTCTACAATTCTCTGACTGCATGTCCCTCTGAATTTGGCTTTGCACGTCCGCCATAGAGACCCACGTCAGATGTCTCCTCACCTGAGCACCTCTTGACGCGCTCTAATGAAGATTCAGGGTTGATTTCCTTTAAGATGGACTGCTTTGATCTCCTTTCAGTCCAAGGGACTCACAAGAGTCTTCTCCAGCACCACAGTTCAAAGGCCTCAATTCTAAAAGGATGTGTATCAGGATATTAGTTATAGGCTGTGAGGTGGAACTAAAGGTCTTTGACTTTGTTTCTGAACTTTTGTAATGGCTGAGCTATTATTATTTTGTCTTTCTTGACTGCTTTCCTTTGTTTATGTATTTTTCTCAGTTCTCTATTTATTAACTGATCAAAGTTTCTCTTAGGAACTCAGGGAATACCTAGGAGGCTGAACTGTTTCTATAAATAAGAAGTCAGGACCAAGGGGTCTGTCCCCAGGAAGGTCCTGCCGAATCCTGCTTGGTTTCAAAGGGACTTGTATCCAAAATATACAAAGAGCCATTGTGATTCAATGATAAATGGCAACCCAATTAAAATAGGCAAAGGATCTAAATGGACATCTCTCCAAAGAAAATATACAAGTGATTGATAGGCGCATAAAAAGATGCTTAACAGCCTCAGTCATTGTGTGTCTGGCATGGCTTGTGTGCTCCTTGTGTCTGACCCTTTCCAATCCCACGGACTGTAGCCTGCCCAGCTCTTCTGTCTGTGAATTTTTCCAGGCAAGAATACTGGAGTGAGTTGCCATTTCCTCCTTCAGGGGCTCTTCCTCACCTTGGGATCAAAACCTATGTCTCCTGCCTTGGCAGGTGGATTCTTTACCACAGTTTCACCTGGGACAGACAAGTGCAAATCAAAATTACAATGAGATAGTGCTTTCCATCCCAATGAATTAATTGTACATTTAATTGTACATGTCCTCTCAGGCACTTTCAGTGACTCAGGGCACCAAGAGAATAATGTCAAAATTCCCTAAAACATCTTAGACTATACGGACCTTACCTCTACTCTTCCACTTCTATCTTCCATCCCTCCCCCACAAAACCATTACATCAATTCTTCTCTACAATTCTCTGACTGCATGTCCCTCTGAATTTGGCTTTGCACGTCCGCCATAGAGACCCACGTCAGATGTCTCCTCACCTGAGCACCTTTCTCTGACGCTGGCTCAAATGCACCTCTCTATGCACCCCAGCACTGTTGTGTTCTGGGCTGTGGATCTGTTGCCAGTTTCTCCTTCCAACCCTATCTGGGAAAGCTTGGAGGGCAGTTTCCGGTCCTGGAACTGTGTTGCTCACAGAAGGCCAGGCAGGAGGCACTGATCAGTGAGGATGCTGAGTCCACATCCTTCTGAACTGGCTGTCCCTCTGTGGCCCAGTTCTTATCCTGGTCTCCTCCCACCAGCAGCTAAGAGCCTCGGGTTCTGCCAGAGTGTGGGCAGGACTCTCCCTGGAGGTCAGTGGAGAAGCCATGGGTGAGACAGATGCAGGGTTAGTGCTTTTAAAAATAAAGGGTTCAAGGACACAGCCACAGCCAAAGGAACAGGAATGGATGTGCAGAACAGAGATGGCATTGAGCCTCAGGGGTTGCGCCTCCTGGGAGAGAGAGGGCTGGGGACAGTTTAACGGCAAGCTCCTCAGCCGTGTGGAATTACTTCGGGTCAGGAGATTATTCTGCCTCACTTGAGGGCTGCACACGGGGAAAACAGAACAGCCACACTTTCCCAGCACCCTGTTTTCATTAGGAGTTACTGTCACTGTTCATCTCCTAATCATGACCCCCTTGCCCACCAAAGTCTTTCACAGCAGTTAACTCCTCATTCTCCACAGCACACTTCCACCACCATGAACCCAGCTGGGCATTCACCGCGCGGGTCTGCACTCCCACTTGTTTCTGCCTCTCCTTCAGCCTTTTCCCATCTGGACCTTGATTGTAGTTCATTCCTAGATTGGGAACCCCTAGGGTTCAGAGGTAGCATCTCATTCCATTGTGCCACCCTCACTTGGCATAGAAGGAACCCAGCAGGTACCTTATGCCATTAGATTCCATGTCAACCCTTCATAGCAGATGCCACTCACACAGAGAGGGAAGTTGAGCCCATACACAGGGGCCAGGTCAAGCAGCTTTCTGGGTGCCCTGGTGGTTTTGCAAATATAGCAGTTTTATTGACCTAATATTTGGGAAGGAAAAATACTTAAGAAAGTGGCCTTGGCAGGTGCCCTTTAGGCTGGGGGAGGCTGTGGAAGCTCAGTTGAGACAAGGGTGATGCTGGCATGCCACCGGAGGACAGAGGACAGGAAGATGCATCTGAGGCCTGGGAGAGAGGAGCGGGGCAAGGCTACTGAGGCTGTTTTCCTAAATGGAGAACAGACAACGCACACACATGACTGCACACACTCACACATCCCTTTCTCGGGACCCTTCAGTTCTGACTGTCACCTGGAATCGTTCTGAGCACCTGTCAAGGCCTTTCAGCTTCTTTGGGTGGTGGAGGTGGGCCTTCGTAGAGCGTGTCAGTCACGTGTCAGTTGGAGCACGCAGCAGTCCCGGGGACGTCCAGCACAGAACTCCAGACACATAACTGGGAACAGTTTTCATCATCCCCCTCTTGTGGGTTATTAAACTGAGCACCATCCAGACCAGACATTAGGGAAAACCATATTTGCAAACTTCAATTTTAGAGTCTGTTAAATTAGAGATGTCTTATTCTGATTTAAAGACCATACTTTATAAAGACACTTACTGTGGCATAGCTTTGGACGATAAATTCCTAAATTCCTTTCGTAAAGTTTTATGACTTTTCTGGTTTCCTTTTTAAACAAAACTAAGTCATGGACATTTTAAGAAAATTTGAAAATGCCCATAAAGAGGAAAAGAATCTCCTGTTATTCTTAATATTACCACCCAGAGATAAACACTGTTAATACTTTGTTGCATACTTTTCGGACCTGAGAATATAAATAGAGATACATATGAGGTAGACATGTATATGAGTCACTTTATACAGTCTATTTGTTTCTTTGACTTTAAAACTAGCCTGACTGACACTCTCCCAAAGGAGTGATCATATGATTTCAGGTGCTTTTTTCCCTTTGTGTTGTCCCAAGAAGAAACTTTTCCCATTGTCCCATGACCTTTGAACCAGGAGACACCCTAACATGGCACTCACTGCACCTACGCCTTTTATTGGTAAAGAAAATGGGTAAAGCGGATCATGAATACACATAAAATTTTATGACCTCTAAGAGTGGCCGGTGGTTTTGCAAATATAGCAGTTTTATTGACCTAATATTTGGGAAGGAAAAATACTTAAGAAAGTGGCCTTGGCAGGTGCCCTTTAGGCTGGGGGAGGCTGTGGAAGCTCAGTTGAGACAAGGGTGATGCTGGCATGCCACCGGAGGACAGAGGACAGGAAGATGCATCTGAGGCCTGGGAGAGAGGAGCGGGGCAAGGCTACTGAGGCTGTTTTCCTAAATGGAGAACAGACAACGCACACACATGACTGCACACACTCACACATCCCTTTCTCGGGACCCTTCAGTTCTGACTGTCACCTGGAATCGTTCTGAGCACCTGTCAAGGCCTTTCAGCTTCTTTGGGTGGTGGAGGTGGGCCTTCGTAGAGCGTGTCAGTCACGTGTCAGTTGGAGCACGCAGCAGCCCCGGGGGACGTCCAGCACAGAACTCCAGACACATAACTGGGAACAGTTTTCATCATCCCCCTCTTGTGGGTTATTAAACTGAGCACCATCCAGACCAGACATTAGGGAAAACCATATTTGCAAACTTCAATTTTAGAGTCTGTTAAATTAGAGATGTCTTATTCTGATTTAAAGACCATACTTTATAAAGACACTTACTGTGGCATAGCTTTGGACGATAAATTCCTAAATTCCTTTCGTAAAGTTTTATGACTTTTCTGGTTTCCTTTTTAAACAAAACTAAGTCATGGACATTTTAAGAAAATTTGAAAATGCCCATAAAGAGGAAAAGAATCTCCTGTTATTCTTAATATTACCACCCAGAGATAAACACTGTTAATACTTTGTTGCATACTTTTCGGACCTGAGAATATAAATAGAGATACATATGAGGTAGACATGTATATGAGTCACTTTATACAGTCTATTTGTTTCTTTGACTTTAAAACTAGCCTGACTGACACTCTCCAAGGAGTGATCATATGATTTCAGGTGCTTTTTTCCCTTTGTGTTGTCCCAAGAAGAAACTTTTCCCATTGTCCCATGACCTTTGAACCAGGAGACACCCTAACATGGCACTCACTGCACCTACGCCTTTTTATTGGTAAAAGAAAATGGGTAAAGCGGATCATGAATACACATAATTGAGGACATAAGGTGATTTAACATCTCAAGGAGTTTATAAATGATTCATGTCTGGATCAGGGAAGATCTTCTAGTACAATTTTCTTTTTCTGAAGAGTTGGTTAACAATTCATTTACTTTAGGGGGTGCTAAAAAATCTAATTTAACCTCTGTTGATTTTTATGAAAGTCTTTGGTCTAAATAATCTGTCAAGGAGAGCAATGAAAAGTCTATTCCCGCCTTTCAACGACCTGGCCTGGCTAAGTTGCTCACCTATGGCCTCCTGAATCTTTAATCTGAGAATAATTTTCGGACTAATATTCAAACTCAAGTACACAGACATTTCCCACCGTCCATCCAAACAAAATGAAGTCAGCTTTGACTGTGCAAAATGTCGATGAATTCTTCAGAGTAAATCAGCCTTGTCAGGGTGATGCAGAACCGTCAGCTCTTCGTGACATAATATAATATGAAATGATATTGAACAACATGCGTTTGGCACTAAATTGTTAGCGGGTTTTAGCTTTGACAGCAGCAAGTTTATTGCTTTAATCCCAAGGTCTTTTAACCCTCTTTGACGTAAATTGAGGTTGGCTTTTGTGAAAAAAACTCCACTTTACTCTCTCTTCCTTTACCTAAAACTGCTTTTAACAATTTATGCTAGTACATCAGACACTCATTTTGAGTGACAAAAAGAAGAAAAAAAAAAGATCTAGTAGAAGAGAAGGGAGAAAAGGCCAACTTAGGCTAAGCGGGCTGTGTCTCTTCTTATGCCCACAACACAGTTTTCTCCAGGTGAATACACATCACATATCAAGTTATAATAATGCGTGTCTCCTGTGAGTAACACGGGCAGGGTGGCAGACAAGTGGAGCATGGGCCACTGCCAGGGAACAAAGGCTCCTAATTGGAAGCAGAAGTTGGTTTTGCATTTTGCTCCATTCGAACACATTTCCATACACAGGTGTAAGCCTTCCTCCTCCACCACCGACCCCCATATTTTAAGAAATCAAAGATGACTTTTCCTTTATAGAAATAGTTTCAGAACACTGCTTTAGTAACTGTGGCATATAAATAAAGACTCCCTCCATGTTATATCATAATTATAGTACAAGCTGGCCAATGAACTGTGGTATCATCGAATGGGAGGATTGGAGAGGTGCCGGGTCTTCTTCAGTCTCCTGCCTAGGGCTGGCCTCTCTATCAGGGGCCTCTGTGAATTCTACTGGGATGTGTTTGGAGAGGATGTTCCCTGCCTCCCAAGGGAAAGCCTTCAATTTCAGAGCATTTGTGATCCACCCTTGGCCTCTCTGTTCCCGTGCACCAGGTAGGACGACCCCAGAATGAATCAACATGCCACCACTCCTTGAACCTGCTGATCTCTGAACACAGTGACCACGTTTTCTGTTTCCTAGATTTAAAAGTTCTGATTTTTCTTTGTCCAAGTAAGTATACGGAGTTCTTGGCCTCCTTAATCAATAGAAATTGATCAGAGGCCAGAGAAGAAGTTTAAGCAAGAGTTTTTGAGGACCCTGCTGCAGCTAGATGGAGCGAAAACAAACAGGTTCCCTTGCTTGCTTCCCAAGGAGGGGTGGACTGGTTCCTTATACAGGATGAGATAGGGCAGGGCCCAGGAATTGGGCCAGAGTCTTGGTATAGGTTGTTTGCTCACCTATTTGGTGGTGTTGTGAGTAGGGGGCATTCGAAGTTTTCTGCTTTTGCTCTCAGTTCTCCAGAAGCTGCAATTGAGCTTTTCCGTCCATTTTGTATGTTGTCCATAATTTGTCTCAACTGTACATGCATGCAGCTATTTTCAGTCCCTTATGGTTTCTTTGTATGGTGTTGCTTGAAGACACATTTGCCTAGGTACAAGCTTCGCAGCAAAGGGTCCCAGGTCCCAGCCTGCCTCACCTCCAGGTATTTAACCTAAGGAAGCAGTCAGAAAAATTGCAATGGGTGTGTGTAGACAGCAGTAGATTGTGGTAATTACAATCTTGGCTGCAGTATCAGTCAGGCCTGCGTTTAACCCAGGATCCTAACCCAGGATATCATAGCAAGTTAGTTCCAAAAAATCCATAAGTTCATTTTTCTCCTCTATAAAATAGAGAAATTAGCAACATCTCCCCTCCAGAACTGGAGAATTAAATGATAAAGCATAAAGGACACTTCTTTTTTTGTTGTTCTTTATTTTAAAGATTTTACAGAGTTTTGTTGTTCACAGACATGTATGTTCCCAGATCAGTCATATGCATGTCCCTTGTCCCCACCCCCCAGTTCCCCCCATCCCACCCCTCCAGACCATCGCCCCAAGCCATTGTAAGCACTCCTATTCCCTTAGCACTATGACACTAGCTATCTTTTCCACACATAACAGTATAGGTTTCCATGTTACTCCCTCCATGCTTCCCCCTCCCTATTTCTTCCCCACAATGTCCCTACGTCTATGCTCTGTTTTTCCATGAGTTCCCTGTGTGTGTTATCAAGACCATCCTACTAGATTCCATATATGTGTGTTAGTATACTGTATTTGTCTTTCTCTTTTTGACTTACTTCACTTTTTATGATAGGTTCTAGAGCCAGCCACTTCATTAGGACTGAGTCTTCTGCATTTCTTTTAACAGCTGAGTAGTATTCCATTGTATATATGTATATATGTACCAGAACTTTTGGATCCATTCATTCATCGATGGACATCTAGGTTGCTTCCATGTTCTGGCTATTGTATAGAGAGCTGCAATGAACATTGGGGTACAGGTGCTTCTTTCAGTTTTGATTTCATCAGGATATAAGCCTAATAGTGGGATTGCTGGGTCGTAGGGTGCTTCTATTTTTAGTTTTTTAAGAAATCTCCATACTGTCTTCCATAGAGGCTGTATCAATTTACATTCCCACCAGCAATGCAAGACGGTTTCCTTTTCTCCGCACCCTTTCCAGCATTTATTGTCTGCAGATTTTTTGATGATGGTCATTCTGACGGGTGTGAGGTGGTATCTCATTGTACTTTTAATTTGCATTTCTCTAATAATAAACGAGGTTGAGCATCGTTTCATGTGCTTTTGGGCCATCTGTATGTCCTCTTTGGAGAGGCGTCTCTTTAGATCTTTTTCCCATGTTTTGATTGGGTTGTTCGTTTTCCCTGTGCTGAGTTGTCTGAGTTGCTGATAGATTTTGGAGATTAATTCTTTGTCTGTTGTTTCATTTGCTATGATTTTCTCCCACTCTGTGGGGTGTCTGTTGAGCTTTTTTGTGATTTCTTTTGCTGTACAAAAGCTTTTAAGTTTCATGAGGTCCCACATGTTCATTTTTCTTTTCAGTTCTGCTATTTTAGTTGGTGGGTCAGAGAAGATCTTGCTTTGATTGATGTCCTTGAGGGTTTTGCCTGTTTTCTCCTCTAAGAGTTTGATGGTTTCTGGTCTTATACATAGGTCTTTAATCCATTTTGAGTTGATCTGTGTGTATGGTGTCAGGGAATGTTCCAACTTCATTTTTTTGCATGTAGCTGTCCAATTTTCCCAGCACCATTTGTTGAAGAGGCTGTCTTTGTCCCATTTTATAGTTTCTCCTCCTTTGTCAAAAATAAGGTACCCATAGGTGTGTGGGTTTATCTCTGGGTTCTCAATCTTGTTCCATTGGTCTATAGTTCTGCTTTTGTGCCAGTACCATACTGTCTTGATGACTGTTGCTTTGTAGTAGAGTCTGAAGTTAGGCTCCATTTTTCTTTCTCAGGATTGCTTTGGCTATTCGAGGTCTTCTGTGTTTCCATATGAACTGTGCTATTCTTTGGTCTAGTTCTGTGAAAAATGTCAATGGAAGTTGAATAGGTATTGCATTGAATCCGTAGATGATATTTGGAAGGATGGTCATTTTCACAATATTGATTCTTCTGACCCAGGAACATGGAATATCTCTCCATCTGTTTAAGTCTTCTTTAATTTCTTTCATGAGAGTCTTATAATTTTCTGTGTACAGTTCTTTTGTTTCTTTGGGTAGGTTTATTCCTAGATATTTGATTCTTTTGGCTGCAATGGTGAAGGGGACTGCCTCTTTGATTTTGTTTTCTGATTTTTCATTGTTTGTGTATAGGAATGCCAGTGATTTCTGTGTGTTGACTTTGTATCCTGTGATTTTGCTGAATTTGTTGATTAGCTCTAGGAGCTTTGTAATAGTGTCTTTGGGATTTTCTATGTATAATATCATGTCGTCTGCAAAAAGAGAGAGCTTGACTTCTTTCTTTCCAATCTGGATTCCTTTGATTTCTTTCTCTTCTCTTATTGCCGTTGCTAGAACTTCCAGGACTTTTTGTGTGAATGGACACCAGTGTCTTGGATTTCTATCCCACTCTGTGGGGTGTCTGTTGAGCTTTTTTGTGATTTCTTTTGCTGTACAAAAGCTTTTAAGTTTCATGAGGTCCCACATGTTCATTTTTCTTTTCAGTTCTGCTATTTTAGTTGGTGGGTCAGAGAAGATCTTGCTTTGATTGATGTCCTTGAGGGTTTTGCCTGTTTTCTCCTCTAAGAGTTTGATGGTTTCTGGTCTTATACATAGGTCTTTAATCCATTTTGAGTTGATCTGTGTGTATGGTGTCAGGGAATGTTCCAACTTCATTTTTTTGCATGTAGCTGTCCAATTTTCCCAGCACCATTTGTTGAAGAGGCTGTCTTTGTCCCATTTTATAGTTTCTCCTCCTTTGTCAAAAATAAGGTACCCATAGGTGTGTGGGTTTATCTCTGGGTTCTCAATCTTGTTCCATTGGTCTATAGTTCTGCTTTTGTGCCAGTACCATACTGTCTTGATGACTGTTGCTTTGTAGTAGAGTCTGAAGTTAGGCTCCATTTTTCTTTCTCAGGATTGCTTTGGCTATTCGAGGTCTTCTGTGTTTCCATATGAACTGTGCTATTCTTTGGTCTAGTTCTGTGAAAAATGTCAATGGAAGTTGAATAGGTATTGCATTGAATCCGTAGATGATATTTGGAAGGATGGTCATTTTCACAATATTGATTCTTCTGACCCAGGAACATGGAATATCTCTCCATCTGTTTAAGTCTTCTTTAATTTCTTTCATGAGAGTCTTATAATTTTCTGTGTACAGTTCTTTTGTTTCTTTGGGTAGGTTTATTCCTAGATATTTGATTCTTTTGGCTGCAATGGTGAAGGGGACTGCCTCTTTGATTTTGTTTTCTGATTTTTCATTGTTTGTGTATAGGAATGCCAGTGATTTCTGTGTGTTGACTTTGTATCCTGTGATTTTGCTGAATTTGTTGATTAGCTCTAGGAGCTTTGTAATAGTGTCTTTGGGATTTTCTATGTATAATATCATGTCGTCTGCAAAAACAGAGAGCTTGACTTCTTTCTTTCCAATCTGGATTCCTTTGATTTCTTTCTCTTCTCTTATTGCCGTTGCTAGAACTTCCAGGACTATGTTGAATAGTAGTGGTGAAAGTGGACACGACTGTCTTGTTCCTGATCTTAGAGGGAATGCTTTCAGTTTTTCACCGTTGAGAATAATGTTCGCTGTGGGCTTCTCATATATGGCTTTCACTATGTTGAGATAGGTTCCTTCTATGCCCATTTTCTGAAGAGTTTTTAATCATAAATGGATGTTGTACTTTGTCGAAGGCTTTTTCTGCATCTATTGAGA
Organism: Tragulus kanchil; assembly: GCA_022376925.1. Taxonomy (NCBI): domain Eukaryota; kingdom Metazoa; phylum Chordata; class Mammalia; order Artiodactyla; family Tragulidae; genus Tragulus; species Tragulus kanchil. The sequence goes on along the minus strand of JAIOJX010000031.1, from coordinate 112,339,594 downwards.
TGATCATGTGATTTTTGTCTCTCAGTTTGTTGATATGGTGTATCACATTGATTGATTTGCAGATATTGAAGAATCCCTGCATGCCTGGGATGAACCTGACTTGATCATGATGTATGAGTTTTTTGATGTGTCGTTGAATTCTGTTTGCTAGGATTTTGTTGAGGATCTTGGCATCTAAGTTCATCAGAGAAATTGGTCTGTAATTTTCCTTTTTTGCGTTGTCTTTGCCTGGTTTGGGTATCAGGGTGATGGTGGCCTCGTAAATGGGTTTGGAAGTGTTCCTTCCTGTGCAATTTTTTAGAAGAGTTTTAGAAGGAAAGGCATTAGCTCTTCTTTAAATGTTTGGTAGAATTCGGCTGTGAGCCATCTGGCCCTGGACTTTACTTTTTGGGTAGATTTTTAATCACAAATTCTATTTCTGAGCTTGTGATTGGGTTGTTCAAAGTTTCTGTTTCTTCCTGGCTCAGTCTTGGGAGATTAATCCTCTCCAAGAAACTGTTCATTTCTTCCAGGTTGTCCAGTTTGTTGCCATAGAGTTGCTCGTAACAGTCTCTTAGAATCTTTTGGATTTCTGCATGATCTGTTGTAATCTCTCCTTTTTTGTTTTTGATTTTGTTGATCTGGTTCTTCTCTCTCTTTCTCTTGATGAGTCTGGCCAGAGGCTTGTCAATTTTGTTTACCTTTTCAAAGAACCAGCTTTTTGTTTTATTTATCCGTTCTATAGTTTCTTTCATTTCTTTCTCATTGATTTCTGCTCTAGTCTTTATAATTTCTCATCTTCTGCTGGCTTTGGCATGTTTTTGTTCTTCTTTCTCCAATTGTTTTAAGCGGAGGTTTAGGTCATCTGCTTCATATTTTCCTAGTTTCTTGAGATGGGATTGTATTGCTATAAATTTCCCTCTTAGAACTGCCTTTGCGGTGTCCCATAGGTTTTGCATGGTCGTATGTTCATTGTCATTTTCTTCTAGGAATTTTAAAATTTCTCCTTTGATTTCCTCAGTAATCAGTTGGTTTTTTAGGTATGTGTTGTTTAATCGCCATGTGTTTGTATTTTTAGTGGTTTTTTTCCTGTAGTTGATCTCTAGTCTCATTGCATTGTGGTCCAAGAAGATGGTCGATATAATTTCAGTTTTCTTGAATTGACTGAGGTTAGATTTGTGGCCCAAGATATGGTCTATCCTGGAAAATGTTCCATGAGCACTTGAGAAGAAAGTAAATTCTTCTGCTTTTGGGTGGAATGTCCTAAAGATATCGATGAGGTCCATCTTTTCTAGTGTGGCATTTAAGGCTTGTGTTTCTTTATTAATTTTCTGTTTGGATGATCTATCCATTGGTGTGAGAGGAGTGCTAAAGTCTCCTACTATTATTGTGTTATTATTGCGTGTGTGGGTTGGTGGGCCTCGTAAATGGGTTTGGAAGTGTTCCTTCCTGTGCAATTTTTTAGAAGAGTTTTAGAAGGAAAGGCATTAGCTCTTCTTTAAATGTTTGGTAGAATTCGGCTGTGAGCCATCTGGCCCTGGACTTTACTTTTTGGGTAGATTTTTAATCACAAATTCGATTTCTGAGCTTGTGATTGGGTTGTTCAAAGTTTCTGTTTCTTCCTGTCTCAGTCTTGGGAGATTAATCCTCTCCAAGAAACTGTTCATTTCTTCCAGGTTGTCCAGTTTGTTGCCATAGAGTTGCTCGTAACAGTCTCTTAGAATCTTTTGGATTTCTGCATGATCTGTTGTAATCTCTCCTTTTTTGTTTTTGATTTTGTTGATCTGGTTCTTCTCTCTCTTTCTCTTGATGAGTCTGGCCAGAGGCTTGTCAATTTTGTTTACCTTTTCAAAGAACCAGCTTTTTGTTTTATTTATCCGTACTATAGTTTCTTTCATTTCTTTCTCATTGATTTCTGCTCTAGTCTTTATAATTTCTCATCTTCTGCTGGCTTTGGCATGTTTTTGTTCTTCTTTCTCCAATTGTTTTAAGCGGAGGTTTAGGTCATCTGCTTCATATTTTCCTAGTTTCTTGAGATGGGATTGTATTGCTATAAATTTCCCTCTTAGAACTGCCTTTGCGGTGTCCCATAGGTTTTGCATGGTCGTATGTTCATTGTCATTTTCTTCTAGGAATTTTAAAATTTCTCCTTTGATTTCCTCAGTAATCAGTTGGTTTTTTAGGTATGTGTTGTTTAATCGCCATGTGTTTGTATTTTTAGTGGTTTTTTTCCTGTAGTTGATCTCTAGTCTCATTGCATTGTGGTCCAAGAAGATGGTCGATATAATTTCAGTTTTCTTGAATTGACTGAGGTTAGATTTGTGGCCCAAGATATGGTCTATCCTGGAAAATGTTCCATGAGCACTTGAGAAGAAAGTAAATTCTTCTGCTTTTGGGTGGAATGTCCTAAAGATATCGATGAGGTCCATCTTTTCTAGTGTGGCATTTAAGGCTTGTGTTTCTTTATTAATTTTCTGTTTGGATGATCTATCCATTGGTGTGAGAGGAGTGCTAAAGTCTCCTACTATTATTGTGTTATTATTGATTTCTTCTTTTAAGTCTGAAAGTATCTGTCTTATGTATTGAGGTGCCCCTGTGTTGGGTGCGTAGATATTCCTAACTGTCATGTCTTCCTCTTGGATGGATCCCTTAATCATGATGTAGTGACCTGCCTTGTCTCTTATTATCTTCTTTACTTTAAAATCTAGTTTGTCTGATATTAGGATTGGTACCGCAGCTTTCTTTTGATTTCTATTTGCATGGAATATCTTTTTCCAGCCTCTCACTTTCAGTCTATGGGTGTCTCTAGGTCTGAAGTGGGTCTCTTCTAAACAGCATATATATGGGTCATGCTTCTGGATCCATTCAGCCGGCCTGTGTCATTTGGTTGGAGCATTTAGTTCATTTACATTCAAAGTAATTATTGATATGAATGTTCCTATTGTCATCTTCTTAGAAGTTTGGGGTTTGATTTGTAGGACTTCTCCTACTCTTGCTTTTATTGGCTATATCAGGCCCTTTAACACTTGTTGTAGGGCTGGTTTTGTGGCACAGAATTCTTTTAGTTTTTGTCTGTCTGTGAAGCTTTAGACTTCTCCATCAATTCTGAATGAGATTCTTGCTGGGTAGAGAATTCTTGGTTGGAGGTTATTCTCTTTTAGCCATTTAAATGTGTCCTGCCATTCTCTTCTGGCCTGCAGGGTTTCTGTTGAGAGACCCACAGTTGACTTATGGGGTTTCCTTTATATGTTATTTGTTGTTTGCTCCTAGCTGCTTTTAGTAATCTGTCTTTATATTTAGTCTGCAGTGATTAGAATGCTTTTTGATGTAGGATTGTGGGGCCCAAGTTTTAAATGGTCGATATAATTTCAGTTTTCTTGAATTGACTGAGGTTAGATTTGTGGCCCAAGATATGGTCTATCCTGGAAAATGTTCCATGAGCACTTGAGAAGAAAGTAAATTCTTCTGCTTTTGGGTGGAATGTCCTAAAGATATCGATGAGGTCCATCTTTTCTAGTGTGGCATTTAAGGCTTGTGTTTCTTTATTAATTTTCTGTTTGGATGATCTATCCATTGGTGTGAGAGGAGTGCTAAAGTCTCCTACTATTATTGTGTTATTATTGATTTCTTCTTTTAAGTCTGAAAGTATCTGTCTTATGTATTGAGGTGCCCCTGTGTTGGGTGCGTAGATATTCCTAACTGTCATGTCTTCCTCTTGGATGGATCCCTTAATCATGATGTAGTGACCTGCCTTGTCTCTTATTATCTTCTTTACTTTAAAATCTAGTTTGTCTGATATTAGGATTGGTACCGCAGCTTTCTTTTGATTTCTATTTGCATGGAATATCTTTTTCCAGCCTCTCACTTTCAGTCTATGGGTGTCTCTAGGTCTGAAGTGGGTCTCTTCTAAACAGCATATATATGGGTCATGCTTCTGGATCCATTCAGCCGGCCTGTGTCATTTGGTTGGAGCATTTAGTTCATTTACATTCAAAGTAATTATTGATATGAATGTTCCTATTGTCATCTTCTTAGAAGTTTGGGGTTTGATTTGTAGGACTTCTCCTACTCTTGCTTTTATTGGCTATATCAGGCCCTTTAACACTTGTTGTAGGGCTGGTTTTGTGGCACAGAATTCTTTTAGTTTTTGTCTGTCTGTGAAGCTTTAGACTTCTCCATCAATTCTGAATGAGATTCTTGCTGGGTAGAGAATTCTTGGTTGGAGGTTATTCTCTTTTAGCCATTTAAATGTGTCCTGCCATTCTCTTCTGGCCTGCAGGGTTTCTGTTGAGAGACCCACAGTTGACTTATGGGGTTTCCTTTATATGTTATTTGTTGTTTGCTCCTAGCTGCTTTTAGTAATCTGTCTTTATATTTAGTCTGCGTTAGTTTGATTAGAATGTGCCTTGGTGTATTTCTTCTGGGGTTTATCCTGTATGGAACTCTTTGTGCTTCTTGGACGTGGTTGACTATTTCCTTTTCCATGCTGGGGAGGTTTTCAGCTATAACCTCTTCAAGAATCTTTTTGTAACCTTTCTTCCCTTCTTCTTCCTCTGGGACTCCTATAATTCTAATGTTGGTGCGTTTGATATTGTCCCATAGGTCTCTAATGCTATCCTCAGTTCTTTTAATTCTTTCGGCTTTGTTCTGTTCCTCACCAGTTATTTCCACCAGTCTATCTTCCAGCACGCTTATCCGTTCTTCAGCCTCAGATAGTCTACTGTTGAGGCCTTCTATCGTATTTTTGAGTTCAGCAATTGAGTTGGTGGTCTCTATTTGCTTATTTTTCATTTCCTCCATGTCTTTTCTCAATGCACTAATTTCCTCTAATATTCTGTTTTCGCTGTTTTGCATCCTCATTAGTATAGTTTTTCTGAATTCTCTTTCAGATAATTTGTCTATCTCCTCCTCTGTCATTTGAAGCTGTGTTTCTCTAGCTTTGTCCTTCATTTGTGTAGTGTTTCTCTGTCATTTCACTATTAGGTTAGTTTTTGTTTCTTTGTGGGTGTCTGTGTGTATGGAGTTCTTTTCCCCACTGGGCTTCTTGGTTGTCTTCTCCCTTCCTTTGGGTTTCTGTCCTTCTAAAAGGGTTCAATGGCTTGTGTCTTGGGTGGTGTTAGGTCTTGTTTACAGGTGAACAATCTCTAGTGTTGTATGTTCTTTGATAGTGTGGGGTCTTGGAATCAGGGCTTCTACTCGAGGATCCTTGGTTTGATGATTGATCAGGGGGTGTAGGCTCTATGTCTGGTTTGCTATGGTGTTCCGTGATATTAGTTCAAATACTAGCATCTGAGGAGCAAGAGGTGTGTCCCTAATGGGTGACAGTCATAAAAGCATGCAGATGTTTTCTAACATAGTCATAAGATACACATACATACACAGCAATAACCACATCTAACTAGTCTTACAGTGACAAAGCAAAGGAAATTTTTCTGGCAAACGACACAATCAAAGATGGTACTTGCCTGTTAAGCTCTGCATTAATTAAAATAGTGCCTGGAAAAATAGATCTGGGGCAAGGTCCTGGCTTGGACTATTTCATTGAAAGCAATTTTTAATTAAGACATGTGTTGGGCGTGAGGAGGTGGAGAGCGTATGGGTAATGAGAAGGAATAGATTCGACTTGGAAGGATTTTATAGGGTTATGTAGCCAAGATTAGTGTTGTATTGTTTAGTGCAGCTGGAAGAGAATTTTCTTTTTCATAATTCTAATGTTGGTGCGTTTGATATTGTCCCATAGGTCTCTAATGCTATCCTCAGTTCTTTTAATTCTTTCGGCTTTGTTCTGTTCCTCACCAGTTATTTCCACCAGTCTATCTTCCAGCACGCTTATCCGTTCTTCAGCCTCAGATAGTCTACTGTTGAGGCCTTCTATCGTATTTTTGAGTTCAGCAATTGAGTTGGTGGTCTCTATTTGCTTATTTTTCATTTCCTCCATGTCTTTTCTCAATGCACTAATTTCCTCTAATATTCTGTTTTCGCTGTTTTGCATCCTCATTAGTATAGTTTTTCTGAATTCTCTTTCAGATAATTTGTCTATCTCCTCCTCTGTCATTTGAAGCTGTGTTTCTCTAGCTTTGTCCTTCATTTGTGTAGTGTTTCTCTGTCATTTCACTATTAGGTTAGTTTTTGTTTCTTTGTGGGTGTCTGTGTGTATGGAGTTCTTTTCCCCACTGGGCTTCTTGGTTGTCTTCTCCCTTCCTTTGGGTTTCTGTCCTTCTAGAAGGGTTCAATGGTTTGTGTCTTGGGTGGTGTTAGGTCTTGTTTACAGGTGAACAATCTCTAGTGTTGTATGTTCTTTGATAGTGTGGGGTCTTGGAATCAGGGCTTCTACTCGAGGATCCTTGGTTTGATGATTGATCAGGGGGTGTAGGCTCTATGTCTGGTTTGCTATGGTGTTCCGTGATATTAGTTCAAATACTAGCATCTGAGGAGCAAGAGGTGTGTCCCTAATGGGTGACAGTCATAAAAGCATGCAGATGTTTTCTAACATAGTCATAAGATACACATACATACACAGCAATAACCACATCTAACTAGTCTTACAGTGACAAAGCAAAGGAAATTTTTCTGGCAAACGACACAATCAAAGATGGTACTTGCCTGTTAAGCTCTGCATTAATTAAAATAGTGCCTGGAAAAATAGATCTGGGGCAAGGTCCTGGCTTGGACTATTTCATTGAAAGCAATTTTTAATTAAGACATGTGTTGGGCGTGAGGAGGTGGAGAGCGTATGGGTAATGAGAAGGAATAGATTCGACTTGGAAGGATTTTATAGGGTTATGTAGCCAAGATTAGTGTTGTATTGTTTAGTGCAGCTGGAAGAGAATAGTGGAGACAGGAAGATAGGAAATATTTATCTAGGGGGTAGTGGTAGATAGGAGAAAGTTTTAGAACACAGAGGGAGGAAGGAGTGGGAAAGAGGAAAGAAAATCAGAAGTTCAAGAATTAAAATTTTAAAAAATTAATAATTAAAAATAAAAAAAAGAAATTAAAAATTAAAAAGTGAAGAGAAACTTAAGAAGAGACAAAAAAGAAAAAAAAAAAAAAAAAACCCAAACCTGACCGATCAAATGAATAAATAGAACCGTCCGCAACAGATAAGCAAAAAAGCTAAATACTGTCCCTGGTTTTTATCCTCTCATCTGTCTGGTGGAAGCCAATCTGCTCTCGATGGTGTTGTTTTGATGATGTAGCTTTTCCTTTATGGCACCGGTCTGCAAGCTCAGGTGCTGTCTTGGACGGCTGGCTGATCCCAGTCCGTCGGGCGGGCGACCGCGGCGCGCGTGCCGTCTGGAGTTGGGCGGGGGCGGCCTGGCTCTGCCACGCACCAGCCGGTAACCTCCAATACCTGCCCTTCTCCCGGCTTCCTCTGCTGCAGGTGTAGCTATGGGGGTGCACGGGCTCCTCCGTCACTGGCGCGCACACACTGCTGGTTCCCCCTCCACGTCCCAAAGGCAGGCACAAGCTTCCCAGTCTGGCTTGAGCGCCGTCCCTGGTCAGCAATCTGTGGGCGACTTCCCCTTCAGCCAGTCCTCCACTAGGAGTGTTTGAACTCACCCGGTGCCAGGTGGAAAGTCGCGATTTTCGCCTGGCCGAGCGGCGCGATTTTCACACTGGGCGCTCCCTCCCGGCTCCAGGTCGCTAGGCACCACTCCAATTGCGTTCTGTCCAGCCCTGCTCCTGTATCCTATCTTTGCAGTGTCTTGATTTCTGCCAGCGATCCGGGCGGATTCTTGGAGTTTTCACGCTGATCGCTGCCCTCTCTCCCCTGAGGCTCCGCTCAGGCCCCCTTTTAGGGCACTTGCTGGCGCGCTCTCCGTCGGTGCGGTCCGGCGTGGGGGTTAGGATAGAGGATTCTTAGAACCGTAGCTCTGGGAAATTTCTGGCTGTTCACTTTTCTACTCTCGCGGACCTATGGAATTCTTCTGTCGTCTAGCGGCTGGTTTGTTGGTGGTGGTTCATTTCTTGATTAGTTCTGGTGATTCTGTTGGGGAGCTGATGAAATCTTCCCCTCATTCCTCCGCCATTTTGGCTCCCCTCTAAAGGACACTTCTTTAGCAGAGAGTCTTTCTGCTTTTGATCATACCGGCCTCCTTGCACTCTTATTTATAAATGGGAAAATCAGAACCAGCCTACACTCATAGTAAAGGACAGTACAGGAATGCCATGTGGCTATTCAAAATAATTTTGTACATACATTTTATACACAAAATATATCTAAACATACATTGTTATGTATAATAGCAATATGCATTACTCATGGAAACAATAATCACTTATGGAATCATATGAGCTCAATTTGCTACATGATGTATAACGCCGTATGTGAAAACTTGAAGGATATGCACCTCTGCCTTTTGTGATTATGATTTCTGACTTTTGTCTTTGGCTCACCTGTATTTTCTAGTTTGTTATAGTGTTTGTTTCAGAATACACGTACTATGAGGAAGCTTTTAAACTAGAAGAGAGAGTGCATTCCTCAACTGATTCCATATGTGTGTGGTTGAAATCCCTCCTCCACACTGAATACTCGTGATTGGGTTCCTTAGGTTATTGAGGTCCCATGAATCCCATGGGCCCAGATGTGCACATGGCATGCCAGATGTTGTTTCATCAAGACACAGAGCCAAGTGGAGCTGACACCTCCTTTCCCTCTAAGTGGAGCGTGTCTTGCTTGTGCACAGCTACCTTCCTTTAGACCATCTTCAGTGGACCCTTAGATTACAGGTTGTGGTCAAGATGAGACGCGGTGGATGAGAGACGTTCCTTGTGCCCCATCTCCAGGATCCCTTCTCATTTTGGCAGCACCCTTCTTCCTCTCCTGGGTCAGCTCCCTTCCCTCTGTGGTCAGGCCCCACTGGAGTGGGTTGAGAGATGCTCTTGAGTCATCGCCAAAGACAGGGGCAGGTTAGAAATGCTTTATACAAGTGTCTGTGATGATAAGGATTGCTTAGCTCCCTCACTGCCTTTTCTCTTTCTAGAGGTTGAGATCTAGCTAATACATTTTCCTCCAGTTTAAACCTGTTATGTGAAACTAGGCTCGAGCTTCAATTATTTTCCAAGTGGTTCAATAGTTCAATAAATTATTCAGGGTTACAGTTCACATTGCTTTAACCAAATAAACTGATCTGATTATGCAAGATGACGGTAGTCAGACTGCGGGTGGGCACAATACGTTCCCTTGGCAGCTGTTTCTTTTTTTTTAACCTGAAAAAAAATCACAATGCCAACAATTCATACATTAATCATAACCAAAATGTAAGGAAAACTCACCTCTCTGCTGTGACTCGTGATTAGTGGCTTAAAAATCCACTGGAAGTCACAGGAAGAAAGATGCTCCTGCAGAGTCCCCAGGCCAGGCTAGGAGATGTCACATCCCTTGGGCTCAAACTACAAGACCTGAGGCTGGATCTCTGTAGGTTAAGTCTACTTCCCCAGGGGACGGAGTGGTGGGGGTGAGGGGGGCTGTGTGTAGCTGGAAGCCAGAAAGTGTCTGATGAGGTAATGCCCATCCTGGTACTTCTAGGGTATACCCTGCCCCCTCCAGTCCTGCCATTTGGTGACTGAGTACAGAGGGGCCACTCCTTCTAGAATACAAACTCTGGCTGTGTAACCCACACCTGCTCCTCTGGGCCTGATAGCGCTGGGATTCTCGGCAGGACAAGAGTCCTCGTTCGTCCACTTTGGAGCAGCTTGTGGCCTTTGCCCTGATCTTGGTGACTCAAAGCTTATTGGCTGCCTGAGTAAACCTGTCTCCAAGCCTCCAGGTTGCAGGGATCATGCTGAACGTGTCTTGCTTGTGCACAGCTACCTTCCTTTAGACCATCTTCAGTGGACCCTTAGATTACAGGTTGTGGTCAAGATGAGCGCGTGGATGAGAGATGTTCCTTGTGCCCCATCTCCAGGATCCCTTCTCATTTTGGCAGCACCCTTCTTCCTCTCCTGGGTCAGCTCCCTTCCCTCTGTGGTCAGGCCCCACTGGAGTGGGTTGAGAGATGCTCTTGAGTCATCGCCAAAGACAGGGGCAGGTTAGAAATGCTTTATACAAGTGTCTGTGATGATAAGGATTGCTTAGCTCCCTCACTGCCTTTTCTCTTTCTAGAGGTTGCGATCTAGCTAATACATTTTCCTCCAGTTTAAACCTGTTATGTGAAACTAGGCTCGAGCTTCAATTATTTTCCAAGTGGTTCAATAGTTCAATAAATTATTCAGGGTTACAGTTCACATTGCTTTAACCAAATAAACTGATCTGATTATGCAAGATGACGGTAGTCAGACTGCGGGTGGGCACAATACGTTCCCTTGGCAGCTGTTTCTTTTTTTTTAACCTGAAAAAAAATCACAATGCCAACAATTCATACATTAATCATAACCAAAATGTAAGGAAAACTCACCTCTCTGCTGTGACTCGTGATTAGTGGCTTAAAAATCCACTGGAAGTCACAGGAAGAAAGATGCTCCTGCAGAGTCCCCAGGCCAGGCTAGGAGATGTCACATCCCTTGGGCTCAAACTACAAGACCTGAGGCTGGATCTCTGTAGGTTAAGTCTACTTCCCCAGGGGACGGAGTGGTGGGGGTGAGGGGGGCTGTGTGTAGCTGGAAGCCAGAAAGTGTCTGATGAGGTAATGCCCATCCTGGTACTTCTAGGGTATACCCTGCCCCCTCCAGTCCTGCCATTTGGTGACTGAGTACAGAGGGGCCACTCCTTCTAGAATACAAACTCTGGCTGTGTAACCCACACCTGCTCCTCTGGGCCTGATAGCGCTGGGATTCTCGGCAGGACAAGAGTCCTCGTTCGTCCACTTTGGAGCAGCTTGTGGCCTTTGCCCTGATCTTGGTGACTCAAAGCTTATTGGCTGCCTGAGTAAACCTGTCTCCAAGCCTCCAGGTTGCAGGGATCATGCTGAACTTAAGAAAACAAAATAAAACGCTCAAATCCTGTCCTATGTACCCAGGGAGGCCAAGAAACCTCCTTTCCAGTATCTCCGAGGAGTCCTGGGTACCTTGTTTCTCCCACTTTTTTCCCCTTATTGAAGCATTTGGAGCCTCGGCCCATGGCTGTTTCCTCTTCACATTGACAGAGGTGTGGGGTACCTCCTGCTTCATTTTAGCAAAAGGCAAAGATAGTAAACGTTCATGGAAGACTAGAAAGGAGTGAGAAAGGGGCTTTATTTGCAACAGAAATCAGACCTCCATACCCTACATTCTGCTCTCTTTTCCAAGCAGATAATAATCTACTCACCTTTCTTTTCCTGATACACTTCACTTAGTATAATAATCTCTAGTTGCAAGCCCTATTGCAGCTAATAGCGCTCTTTTGTTCTTTTCTGTGGCTGAGTACTACTCCATTGTGTGTGCGCGCGTGTGTGTGTGTGTATGGCAGTAATTAACACAGCATTATTATTCAGCTAAATGCCAATAAAAATAAGTTAGAAAAAATCTACTAGCCCCTTTCAGACCATATCTGGGGATGGTGACAGAAGAGGCTTCTAGCCCAAGCCTATCACAGTATCTTTCTTAGAAAATATTCCAGACCATAGAGAAAGGATGCCTGCCGTCCCTTAGCTGGCAGATGTGGTTATAATCATTTGTGGTTTAAAATAAGAGTTCTTTTCTCGCTCCTAAACACAAATAGAAATTGCCATCAGTAGCAGGACATCCCAGGATTGGGGTTTCACACTGGCTGCCTTGGGCAGTGTCTGGCTCACAGATGTGGTTCTTTTTTTTCTGCTGCAAGGAAATTTTTTTTTTTTTGAAACTAAACATCTAAAAATCAGTGGATTTTTATCCAAAAAAACTATTAAATTGACATCATTTCTTTAAAAAAAACATATTATCTGGCTACACTGAGGTCCACATTCTCCATGGCAGGATGGACTAGAGCTGGTTCAGTTGCTTCTAGACCAAGAGCATTCTGGCTTGTCATTCTCCCCACCGGGCAAAAAGTCCCCTGTCCCATCACTGCTTGATTCTCAGTTTGTTTCTCCAGTCCTGGACGATCCAGAACAGACTGGCCATCTAGGGACACTGTTTTAAAAATGGGACCCTGGCCTCCGGGTTTGGAGAATGACGTGTAGAAGAGAGAGGCAGAGAGTCCACCGACCTCTAGCCATCCATTCATTTCTGTTGGTAAAACGAGCATCTCATCTTCTCCATCTGCTGTTTTGAAATTCTGCTTGCAAATGTTCACAAAAAATGCTTTGAACTCTTCTGAGGTGGCTGATAAAGTAAAAGTGATAGTTTTAGACCCGCCAAATCCTGCTCATCTTTTCCAGGGGGGGCAAAAAATCAGACCTCCATACCCTACATTCTGCTCTCTTTTCCAAGCAGATAATAATCTACTCACCTTTCTTTTCCTGATACACTTCACTTAGTATAATAATCTCTAGTTGCAAGCCCTATTGCAGCTAATAGCGCTCTTTGTTCTTTTCTGTGGCTGAGTACTACTCCATTGTGTGTGCGCGCGTGTGTGTGTGTGTATGGCAGTAATTAACACAGCATTATTATTCAGCTAAATGCCAATAAAAATAAGTTAGAAAAAATCTACTAGCCCCTTTCAGACCATATCTGGGGATGGTGACAGAAGAGGCTTCTAGCCCAAGCCTATCACAGTATCTTTCTTAGAAAATATTCCAGACCATAGAGAAAGGATGCCTGCCGTCCCTTAGCTGGCAGATGTGGTTATAATCATTTGTGGTTTAAAATAAGAGTTCTTTTCTCGCTCCTAAACACAAATAGAAATTGCCATCAGTAGCAGGACATCCCAGGATTGGGGTTTCACACTGGCTGCCTTGGGCAGTGTCTGGCTCACAGATGTGGTTCTTTTTTTTCTGCTGCAAGGAAATTTTTTTTTTTTTGAAACTAAACATCTAAAAATCAGTGGATTTTTATCCAAAAAAACTATTAAATTGACATCATTTCTTTAAAAAAAACATATTATCTGGCTACACTGAGGTCCACATTCTCCATGGCAGGATGGACTAGAGCTGGTTCAGTTGCTTCTAGACCAAGAGCATTCTGGCTTGTCATTCTCCCCACCGGGCAAAAAGTCCCCTGTCCCATCACTGCTTGATTCTCAGTTTGTTTCTCCAGTCCTGGACGATCCAGAACAGACTGGCCATCTAGGGACACTGTTTTAAAAATGGGACCCTGGCCTCCGGGTTTGGAGAATGACGTGTAGAAGAGAGAGGCAGAGAGTCCACCGACCTTTAGCCATCCATTCATTTCTGTTGGTAAAACGAGCATCTCATCTTCTCCATCTGCTGTTTTGAAATTCTGCTTGCAAATGTTCACAAAAAATGCTTTGAACTCTTCTGAGGTGGCTGATAAAGTAAAAGTGATAGTTTTAGACTCCTGATCCTTCAAACTCCATGAAACATCTGTATTATCCGTTCTCTTCCTTTACACTTGAAATTGGATACTGTTTTAAGAAGGAAATTTTAGTGCCGCAGAACTGACAAGTTGAAAGAGTTGACAGGTCTCTCTGATTTGATGCCCAGACATATGTTGACATTAATTCTTTGTGAGTCAAAGCCAAAGCTTGGGTGCAAGCTTGGCATTTTGGGGGCGTCACTGTGCCACTCGGCCATGTTTTCTGACTGTCGCTTGGGTGCCTGGAGTGTTTGATACTCAGGGACTCTGAGCTGTACACAACCCACAGGGACCGTGGGGTGGAATCAGGTGTAGGACAGTGGTGGGAGAGGCCGCCATGTCCCAGAAGGATTGTCTTCGATTAATGATGGCACAAAGCATATCTGGTTTCCCAACTGAAAGCAGCTATCAAGAAAGCACATACAGGCAGACATTCAGGACTGATTTTTATCCATCCTGTGTGGAATAGGGTGTTCCAGCATTCTGATTCCCTTCGGTGTGAAACTGTGCTAGTTTCTTGGTAGCATTCCAGGGACCACAGATGAAAAGCATCTGTCTCTGGAGAGTCATGGGAATCAGGAGGCACTGCTAAACCAAGTCTCCCACCCCAAGGACCAGGACAACCATGCTGAATTACTCAGTACTCTTTGAAAGCTTGGTAGCTGCTACCAAAGGGTGGCCATTCTAGACCTATGACATCCAAAATAGATGCTTTTACCGTGAGTGGGTTTGGGCTTGAGTTGCTGTCCAAGCTTTTGCATGGCTTTCCTTCTAAATTCTTACTGAAGTGTGGATTTGAGTAGGCTAACTATTTCTGCGTGCATCCAGACTGATGATTTGTTCCTCCACTTGTTTCCTGGCATATACCATTCTGTAATTAGATCTCCCACTCTGCCGGCAGACGCATGCAACCTCCACCCTCAACCCCTGACCCCTAAGCCTGCCTCTTTCAGATGGCCACACAGGTGGAAGGTACCAGTGCCCTTGCGGGCCTGAGCCCCTATCCTAGGATAGAGTCTAATCACTTAACTGTGGGCACCAAACTTGTTCATCTTGAACTCACTTTGATCCACCTGGAATTTGCCTGGAAATCACTGGGCAAGTGAACTTCCCTCAATTTTAGGACATGGATCCGTCTGTGCTTTCCATTGTGTTTAGGAAGGCTTTATTCTGAGTGCAGAGCTTGAAAGCAGGTCTCTCTGATTTGATGCCCAGACATATGTTGACATTAATTCTTTGTGAGTCAAAGCCAAAGCTTGGGTGCAAGCTTGGCATTTTGGGGGCGTCACTGTGCCACTCGGCCATGTTTTCTGACTGTCGCTTGGGTGCCTGGAGTGTTTGATACTCAGGGACTCTGAGCTGTACACAACCCACAGGGACCGTGGGGTGGAATCAGGTGTAGGACAGTGGTGGGAGAGGCCGCCATGTCCCAGAAGGATTGTCTTCGATTAATGATGGCACAAAGCATATCTGGTTTCCCAACTGAAAGCAGCTATCAAGAAAGCACATACAGGCAGACATTCAGGACTGATTTTTATCCATCCTGTGTGGAATAGGGTGTTCCAGCATTCTGATTCCCTTCGGTGTGAAACTGTGCTAGTTTCTTGGTAGCATTCCAGGGACCACAGATGAAAAGCATCTGTCTCTGGAGAGTCATGGGAATCAGGAGGCACTGCTAAACCAAGTCTCCCACCCCAAGGACCAGGACAACCATGCTGAATTACTCAGTACTCTTTGAAAGCTTGGTAGCTGCTACCAAAGGGTGGCCATTCTAGACCTATGACATCCAAAATAGATGCTTTTACCGTGAGTGGGTTTGGGCTTGAGTTGCTGTCCAAGCTTTTGCATGGCTTTCCTTCTAAATTCTTACTGAAGTGTGGATTTGAGTAGGCTAACTATTTCTGCGTGCATCCAGACTGATGATTTGTTCCTCCACTTGTTTCCTGGCATATACCATTCTGTAATTAGATCTCCCACTCTGCCGGCAGACGCATGCAACCTCCACCCTCAACCCCTGACCCCTAAGCCTGCCTCTTTCAGATGGCCACACAGGTGGAAGGTACCAGTGCCCTTGCGGGCCTGAGCCCCTATCCTAGGATAGAGTCTAATCACTTAACTGTGGGCACCAAACTTGTTCATCTTGAACTCACTTTGATCCACCTGGAATTTGCCTGGAAATCACTGGGCAAGTGAACTTCCCTCAGTTTTAGGACATGGATCCGTCTGTGCTTTCCATTGTGTTTAGGAAGGCTTTATTCTGGATTCGTGTCCACTTCTTGATCCCAGACCCACTCCCTGCAGTGGATACATTTTCACCATATTTATTATTCTTTCTGGTTCCTACTTTCCAAATTGCTCTGAGATAGGAGTCACCTGTCTGCTCCCCTCAACCTGAAGAGCATTTTGAGAGCAGCAGGTTGGCTAACTTTCCAGTGAACTTGTATGGAACAATCCCTAACCAGCTGAGAATACATTCAGGAAGCCAGGTCAGTAGATAATCTCTAAGAGTCAGCCTGTTAAGCCACTAGTCTCCTTGACAGACATTAATAAAAATGCTGTCTCCGACATGGCCTGGCTCTGGCAGCCCCAGCTTTCTGGAGGGCCTCCGCTGACAAGAAGGGTGCAGCCCCAACCCGCCACAGTGTCAAATGGTGTGGCTAAGGAAAGTGACAGAGGGAAACCCGGGTGTGTTCACCACCTGACTAATGAGCTTCTGAGGCCAATTATTTATTTTTTCTGAATCGGATCTTTGAGAACCAGGTGCCTCTCTACGTATAATGAAAACAGCATTGGGCTCTGGGCTCCAGGCCTGCCCTAACTTATCACATGAGGTATTGGAGCTTGGCCAGATCAGGAGACAAGGCCGCCTTTCTCTGAGTGAACAGGATGGTGTGGGGAAGGCAGAGGCCTGGGGTGAGGAGGGCGAGAAAGTTCCTGGCCTCCTTCTTTCTTACTTCCTTGCCTCCCCTCCCTTTCTTTACAAGGTTGGGAGTAGGGGAAAAGGCTCTTCTCCCATACTTATTTTACATTTTATATATTTACTCTTTATTTCAAATGGTTTTATTCTCTCATTTGGCCTTGTTTATTGGTTTTATTTATTCATTTTCATCTTCAGCCGGCAGACGCATGCAACCTCCACCCTCAACCCCTGACCCCTAAGCCTGCCTCTTTCAGATGGCCACACAGGTGGAAGGTACCAGTGCCCTTGCGGGCCTGAGCCCCTATCCTAGGATAGAGTCTAATCACTTAACTGTGGGCACCAAACTTGTTCATCTTGAACTCACTTTGATCCACCTGGAATTTGCCTGGAAATCACTGGGCAAGTGAACTTCCCTCAGTTTTAGGACATGGATCCGTCTGTGCTTTCCATTGTGTTTAGGAAGGCTTTATTCTGGATTCGTGTCCACTTCTTGATCCCAGACCCACTCCCTGCAGTGGATACATTTTCACCATATTTATTATTCTTTCTGGTTCCTACTTTCCAAATTGCTCTGAGATAGGAGTCACCTGTCTGCTCCCCTCAACCTGAAGAGCATTTTGAGAGCAGCAGGTTGGCTAACTTTCCAGTGAACTTGTATGGAACAATCCCTAACCAGCTGAGAATACATTCAGGAAGCCAGGTCAGTAGATAATCTCTAAGAGTCAGCCTGTTAAGCCACTAGTCTCCTTGACAGACATTAATAAAAATGCTGTCTCCGACATGGCCTGGCTCTGGCAGCCCCAGCTTTCTGGAGGGCCTCCGCTGACAAGAAGGGTGCAGCCCCAACCCGCCACAGTGTCAAATGGTGTGGCTAAGGAAAGTGACAGAGGGAAACCCGGGTGTGTTCACCACCTGACTAATGAGCTTCTGAGGCCAATTATTTATTTTTTCTGAATCGGATCTTTGAGAACCAGGTGCCTCTCTACGTATAATGAAAACAGCATTGGGCTCTGGGCTCCAGGCCTGCCCTAACTTATCACATGAGGTATTGGAGCTTGGCCAGATCAGGAGACAAGGCCGCCTTTCTCTGAGTGAACAGGATGGTGTGGGGAAGGCAGAGGCCTGGGGTGAGGAGGGCGAGAAAGTTCCTGGCCTCCTTCTTTCTTACTTCCTTGCCTCCCCTCCCTTTCTTTACAAGGTTGGGAGTAGGGGAAAAGGCTCTTCTCCCATACTTATTTTACATTTTATATATTTACTCTTTATTTCAAATGGTTTTATTCTCTCATTTGGCCTTGTTTATTGGTTTTATTTATTCATTTTCATCCATCTCCATTCATTGGCCTGTGTGGGCCTCCCACCGCAGCACTCCCTCTCCCTCCTGCAAAGCTCCGGCTCTGGGTGCATGCGCCCCAGAGCGCTGGCCTGCAACTGGGCACACTGGTCCAGCCACTCCACAGCATGTGGGATCCTCCCCAACCAGGGATCCAACCAGTGCCCCCTACACTACAAGGCAGACTCTCCACCCACTGGCCCACCAAGGAAGCCCGGTTTTATTCTTTTAATATTTTAAATTTATTTTTTATTGAAGTATAGTTAAATTACCATGTTGTGTTAATTACTGCTGTACAGCAAAGTGACTCAGTTATACATACACATATATATGTATTCTTTTTCATATTCTTTTCCATACTGCTTTTTTATATTCTTTTCTATGATGGTTTATTACAGGATATTGAATATAGTTCCCTGTGCTAGGCAGTATGACCTTGTTGTTGATCCAGGCTAAATATACCAGTTTGCAACTGCTAATCACAGACTCTCATCTCATGACATGAAGTGTGGGTGGGCCGCTTCCTGTGGGCCTCTTTGAGATAACCCTGAGATCTTTGGCTGACCTAGAAGCCACAAGTGACCCTTCTGAGACACCAGCTTGGCTCTTGTCATTTCTCTTTCTGGAACCTTCTGGCCCATCAGTATTGCTTTAATTCTGATGCACTTAACATGGACTTCCTGTTTTTATTCACGTGTGTTCTTGCAAAATATGTGTTCTTTTTTTTTTTTTCTTTTTTTTTTTTTAATTAATTTATTTATTTTTGTACATGTATGTTCCCAGATCAATCAGATGCATATCCCTTGACCCTCCCCCCACCCAGGTTCCCCCCCCCCCATCCCTCCAGACCATTGCTCCAAGTGGTTGTAGGTACTCCTATTCCCCTAGCAATATGTGTTCTTAATTTGTATGCATGCAGTTGAATTTCATATGAATGATGCTGGTTGGGGCACTGTAGAGTGTTTGCATTTCTCTCACTTAGCTCTGTGTTTTTGAGGCCCAGGTACACTTCTAGACTTTTCTCAAGGTGATGCATGAGACTTCATGGTTTTCAACCACCTTATTGCCCTTACCTCTCACCTAACGATGGGCAGCCCAACCACCTCCAGCTCCTCAACACAATAGACAACCGTGGTCTTCCTTGCATGCATCCACTTAGGAACAGGCATGCAAATGCGGGGTACCCTGGAGCAGATGCCTTTCAAAATTTGACTGAAAGCTACCCACTTGCTCTTCAGAATGGCTGCACTGGTCACCTTACCTCAAGCAGTGGATTACATTCTCATATCTCCACATTTCCTCCAATCTTTGACGTGGACTGGCTTTCCAATTCAGCCAGTCTAACACATAGAGAGTAATGTCTCATTATTGTTTTAATTTACACTTCTCTGATTATTAATGATTTTAAGCATCTCTTCAATGTGCTTATTAGCTTTGGCATTTTTCATCTATAAATTAATTACAGGATATTGAATATCAGTTTCCCATAGTGTTTTTAAGGCAGTATAAAACCTTGTTGTTGGGATCCAGGCTAAATATACCAGTTTGCAACTGCTAATCACAGACTCTCATCTCATGACATGAAGTGTGGGTGGGCCGCTTCCTGTGGGCCTCTTTGAGATAACCCTGAGATCTTTGGCTGACCTAGAAGCCACAAGTGACCCTTCTGAGACACCAGCTTGGCTCTTGTCATTTCTCTTTCTGGAACCTTCTGGCCCATCAGTATTGCTTTAATTCTGATGCACTTAACATGGACTTCCTGTTTTTATTCACGTGTGTTCTTGCAAAATATGTGTTCTTTTTTTTTTTTTCTTTTTTTTTTTTTAATTAATTTATTTATTTTTGTACATGTATGTTCCCAGATCAATCAGATGCATATCCCTTGACCCTCCCCACCCAGGTTCCCCCATCCCTCCAGACCATTGCTCCAAGTGGTTGTAGGTACTCCTATTCCCCTAGCAATATGTGTTCTTAATTTGTATGCATGCAGTTGAATTTCATATGAATGATGCTGGTTGGGGCACTGTAGAGTGTTTGCATTTCTCTCACTTAGCTCTGTGTTTTTGAGGCCCAGGTACACTTCTAGACTTTTCTCAAGGTGATGCATGAGACTTCATGGTTTTCAACCACCTTATTGCCCTTACCTCTCACCTAACGATGGGCAGCCCAACCACCTCCAGCTCCTCAACACAATAGACAACCGTGGTCTTCCTTGCATGCATCCACTTAGGAACAGGCATGCAAATGCGGGATACCCTGGAGCAGATGCCTTTCAAAATTTGACTGAAAGCTACCCACTTGCTCTTCAGAATGGCTGCACTGGTCACCTTACCTCAAGCAGTGGATTACATTCTCATATCTCCACATTTCCTCCAATCTTTGACGTGGACTGGCTTTCCAATTCAGCCAGTCTAACACATAGAGAGTAATGTCTCATTATTGTTTTAATTTACACTTCTCTGATTATTAATGATTTTAAGCATCTCTTCAATGTGCTTATTAGCTTTGGCATTTTTTCATCTATAAATTACTATTCAGATCCCCTGACCACTTTATTCCATGGGTTGGCATTTTCTCCTTGTTGATATGCAGAAATTCCTTACATAGTCTAGAAGTAGTCATCCCTTATTGTTTAGATATTACATATACCTTTTGTATGTCTAACATTTAGTAACTTTGCTTATAGTTTTTTTTGAGCAAAAATCTTTTATTTCCATATCATAAAGTTATTCACTTTTTTTCTGCCTTATGGGGATTTGAGGGGAGGTTTTGTTTCAAAGGTCATGGCCAGTGATTGGGAGGAAGGAGATAAAATGTCCATTATCTGCGTGTGATATGATCATCTGTCCAGAATAACTAAAGGAATCAACACACATGCACACACTATTAGAACTGATAATAAAGTTCAGTGGGATTGCTAAACTCAAGATCAACATTCAAAATTCAATAGTACTTCTCTATCCCAGCAATAACCAACTCAAAAATAAAATGTAAAAATGAGCAGTGCATTTCTACTCAGACAATGTATGTCACAAACTTTTTGCATTTTGTTTCTTTTAAGGGAATTGGTTCTCTACTGTGGAATGTTAACAGATGCCTGGTCTCCTAAGTGAGAACCACTACAAGAGTAGACAGAAGTACCAGGGGCCACTGAGAGAGTGACTGCTTTATGCTTCAGGGTCTGTAGATTCAGTGTTGTATGGATGCTCGTTGAGGTAAGGAAAGAGGTCTTTCCTACCTTTGTATGCCCAGCACCTTGTGTCTGCCACCTAACTGACCATCAATATTTATTGACAAATGAATGGTATAGCAACCTAACTGACAACCGTGGTCTTCCTTGCATGCATCCACTTAGGAACAGGCATGCAAATGCGGGATACCCTGGAGCAGATGCCTTTCAAAATTTGACTGAAAGCTACCCACTTGCTCTTCAGAATGGCTGCACTGGTCACCTTACCTCAAGCAGTGGATTACATTCTCATATCTCCACATTTCCTCCAATCTTTGACGTGGACTGGCTTTCCAATTCAGCCAGTCTAACACATAGAGAGTAATGTCTCATTATTGTTTTAATTTACACTTCTCTGATTATTAATGATTTTAAGCATCTCTTCAATGTGCTTATTAGCTTTGGCATTTTTTCATCTATAAATTACTATTCAGATCCCCTGACCACTTTATTCCATGGGTTGGCATTTTCTCCTTGTTGATATGCAGAAATTCCTTACATAGTCTAGAAGTAGTCATCCCTTATTGTTTAGATATTACATATACCTTTTGTATGTCTAACATTTAGTAACTTTGCTTATAGTTTTTTTTGAGCAAAAATCTTTTATTTCCATATCATAAAGTTATTCACTTTTTTTCTGCCTTATGGGGATTTGAGGGGAGGTTTTGTTTCAAAGGTCATGGCCAGTGATTGGGAGGAAGGAGATAAAATGTCCATTATCTGCGTGTGATATGATCATCTGTCCAGAATAACTAAAGGAATCAACACACATGCACACACTATTAGAACTGATAATAAAGTTCAGTGGGATTGCTAAACTCAAGATCAACATTCAAAATTCAATAGTACTTCTCTATCCCAGCAATAACCAACTCAAAAATAAAATGTAAAAATGAGCAGTGCATTTCTACTCAGACAATGTATGTCACAAACTTTTTGCATTTTGTTTCTTTTAAGGGAATTGGTTCTCTACTGTGGAATGTTAACAGATGCCTGGTCTCCTAAGTGAGAACCACTACAAGAGTAGACAGAAGTACCAGGGGCCACTGAGAGAGTGACTGCTTTATGCTTCAGGGTCTGTAGATTCAGTGTTGTATGGATGCTCGTTGAGGTAAGGAAAAGAGGTCTTTCCTACCTTTGTATGCCCAGCACCTTGTGTCTGCCACCTAACTGACCATCAATATTTATTGACAAATGAATGGTATAGCATATTTACCAAGATCTTAGTGACCCTTCACTGACAGGTTTCAATTAAGTTTCTAGAGAATATTTTCTAAAGGTAGAATTGATTTTCACAGATAAGCAGGGACACAATGTACAATATTTACCATCTTTGGGAACAGGATGCGAAAGTATTCTTGAGGATGATGACTTTCTCCTTTAAGGATTCCTTGGATCCCCTAGTCGGTATATAATATAAAATTTACCATTTGAGCCCTTTTAGGTACACAGTTGAGTGGCATCAAGTACGTTCAGGTTGTTGTGGAATCATCCCCACTGTCTAACTTCAGAACTTCTCATTTTTCCAAGGTGAAACTCTGCCCATTCAAGCACTGATCCACATTCCCTCCTCCCCTGATCCCCTGGCAAACATCATTCTATTTTCTTTCTTTATAATTACTGACTACTCTAGAAAACTCATCTAAATGTCTAATACTTGTTCCTGGTATTTACCCTAGAAAACTCGTATGCAAGTGGAAGTGCTAGTCACTTGCTTGGGTCGGACTCAGACCCCATGGACTGCAGCCCACCAGGCTCCTATCTCCATGGAATTCTTCAGGCAAGAATACTGGAATGTGGAGCCATTCCCTTCTTCAGGGGATCTTCCTGACCCAGGGTTCAAACCTGGTTCTCCTGCATGGCAGGCAGATTTTCTACTGTCTGAGCACCAGGGGAAACTCATGTAAGTTTCAAGTATCTGTTTCCAATATTTCCTCCTTTTGAGTCTGGCTTATTTCAGTTAACAGGATATTTTCAAGGTTTATCCAGATTGCAGTCGGTGTTGCAACTGGCTTCCTTTTTAAGGCTGAATAATATTCCATTGTATGTATATGTCACGTATTGTTAACCTGTTCTTTGTTGATGGACATGTGGGTTATTTATATCTTCTACAGTAAAGAATCCGCCTGCAATATGGGAGACCCGGGTTTGATCCTTGGGTTGGGAAGATCCCCTGGGGAAAGGCGTGGCGACCCACTCCAGTATTCTTGCTTGGAAAATCCCATTGACAGAGTAGCCTGGCAAGTTTCTGTCCATGGAGTTGCAGAGTCAGAAACAACTGAACAACGTTCATTATCACTATTCTAAGGTATATGTATTCTGTGCATAATCTGTGCCATATAGGTCCTGAGGATACAAAAGTAAATATAATGCATGACTGCTGTCCTCGAGTTTCTCATGGTGTTCTTCTAAGTCAAAAAATTTCAGTATAATCTAACAGAAGGGTGTGCATATGAGCCCACGGAAGGGAGCTGCTCTCTCTTCCCAAAATGTAGGTAAGTCTTTGGAACAGGATCTTCTTTGAAGGATAAATGGCCAATCTGACAGAGAAGGGTCATCTTGGTGCTTTAGGCAGAGGAAACAAAATATGCACAAAGATAACCAGAGGCTGTTAAGTGGCTCAGGGCAACTAAAGTGTAGGTTTTGTGATCAGAGTAGGCTAGATTGTATGATCAAAGTGGACTGTGTGCTGGAAGGAATAGGAATAGTTGATCAACCTGGAAAATTAGAGGAGGCCCACATTTGTAACACTGCTTCTGAAAACTATAGGAAATTGCTCAGTACCTAACACACACATTTCATAAATATATATATATATATATATATATATATATATAACAAGCACACAAAAAAGTCCACAATGTGCATATATGCACATATAATATATGAATATAAACATTATTTCTCTTAACACAAAAGGCAGCTTAATATACACACTGGCACATTGTGGACTTTTTTGTGTGCTTGATTAACTTGATATACACTGACAATCTTTCTATATCCATATATAGAAAGGGTCACTATGTCTTTATAGTTTTGTGGTATTATATTGTATGGATATACCATAATTTCTAACCAGTTCCCAACAGATGGACGTTTAGGCTGCTTGCATTTTTGCTCTTACAAGCAACACTAATGAGTAACTGTGTACAGACATCATTTCAAATGCATACATGTGTAACTGGAGGATAAATTCCCAAATGTATAATTGATGGGTCAAAGGGTATATACATACGTAATTTTGATAGATGGTGCTGATTTGCCCTCTGCAGGGGTTATACCAATTCATATTCCCAGCAGCAAAATGTGATGCCTTTTCTCCATAACATCCCTAACAGAGTGCTTCCAAACTTTGGGATTTTTGCCAGTTAAATTGATAAAAATGGCATGTTGAAATAGCTTTAAAATGGAGGTTTCATTGAAGCAAAGTTGAATTTCTCTTCCTATGTTTAATCATTTGTATTTCCTTTTCTGTGATCATTTTTGGCCCCCACATTCAACTTGGTCATTGTCTTTTTCTTTATAAATTTTTAGGAAACCTTTATATGTTAGTCATATTTTGCTGTGCTTCTATTAAATTTTAATTTAAAAAACTGTTGAATTTAACATGCAATTTTTCTTAGTGCCTGAATTAATCATATCATTTTCCCCCTTACATCTGATAGTAGAATAACTTACTTATTGATTCTCCTATTATTTTGCCATTCTTAGATTTGCAAAATAAAACCCATTTTATACTATATTACTTTAATGATGTAATGAACTCTGTTTGCTAACATTCTGTATCTGCCTTTTGCACTAATATGCCTAATAAAGTTAGACGGTGATTTTTGTTTGTTTTTGTTTTGGGACAGTCTGTACCAGATTTAGGCATAATGTTATATTTGTTTCAATAAAAGATCTTGGGAATTTTCTTGCTTGTTACATGCCCTAAAATATTTAAGCATTATTGGTCCATGTGATTTTCTGAAATACTTGATAAAATTTCCCCTGACCTAGACCTGCTTTTTATTGAAAGCTATTATAGACAGCTTTTAAAGATATTTTATTCAATGGAAATTGGTCTGCTTCCATTTTCCATTTCTCTCTTTGGATTTTCTTATGCCTTTCCATGAATAGGTTGACTACTGGGCTATCTTACTGTGCTTCTCCCCCTCCTGACCCCTAGAACTGCATTTCTATATCCATATATAGAAAGGGTCACTATGTCTTTATAGTTTTGTGGTATTATATTGTATGGATATACCATAATTTCTAACCAGTTCCCAACAGATGGACGTTTAGGCTGCTTGCATTTTTGCTCTTACAAGCAACACTAATGAGTAACTGTGTACAGACATCATTTCAAATGCATACATGTGTAACTGGAGGATAAATTCCCAAATGTATAATTGATGGGTCAAAGGGTATATACATACGTAATTTTGATAGATGGTGCTGATTTGCCCTCTGCAGGGGTTATACCAATTCATATTCCCAGCAGCAAAATGTGATGCCTTTTTCTCCATAACATCCCTAACAGAGTGCTTCCAAACTTTGGGATTTTTGCCAGTTAAATTGATAAAAATGGCATGTTGAAATAGCTTTAAAATGGAGGTTTCATTGAAGCAAAGTTGAATTTCTCTTCCTATGTTTAATCATTTGTATTTCCTTTTCTGTGATCATTTTTGGCCCCCACATTCAACTTGGTCATTGTCTTTTTCTTTATAAATTTTTAGGAAACCTTTATATGTTAGTCATATTTTGCTGTGCTTCTATTAAATTTTAATTTAAAAAACTGTTGAATTTAACATGCAATTTTTCTTAGTGCCTGAATTAATCATATCATTTTCCCCCTTACATCTGATAGTAGAATAACTTACTTATTGATTCTCCTATTATTTTGCCATTCTTAGATTTGCAAAATAAAACCCATTTTATACTATATTACTTTAATGATGTAATGAACTCTGTTTGCTAACATTCTGTATCTGCCTTTTGCACTAATATGCCTAATAAAGTTAGACGGTGATTTTTGTTTGTTTTTGTTTTGGGACAGTCTGTACCAGATTTAGGCATAATGTTATATTTGTTTCAATAAAAGATCTTGGGAATTTTCTTGCTTGTTACATGCCCTAAAATATTTAAGCATTATTGGTCCATGTGATTTTCTGAAATACTTGATAAAATTTCCCCTGACCTAGACCTGCTTTTTATTGAAAGCTATTATAGACAGCTTTTAAAGATATTTTATTCAATGGAAATTGGTCTGCTTCCATTTTCCATTTCTCTCTTTGGATTTTCTTATGCCTTTCCATGAATAGGTTGACTACTGGGCTATCTTACTGTGCTTCTCCCCCTCCTGAAGACACATCCTGGGGGCTGTGGGTGTCTGTTGCTCTGACTTACTGATTTTCACTTTTCTTATCTCTTTACTTTTTACCTTTGTTTTATGCCTAACTGTTTTAGTCAGATGCCTAATGCATTTGCCTTTATTCTTGTTTTATTGACTAAGTTTTGGAGTTTATGACTTTTTTTTCCTTTTGAGTCCCTTTAAGCTACATTTATAGGTTCCAATATATAGTATTTTCATTACTGCTTTTTAGAAATTATTCATTTTGGACTTGGGTTTGGTCTTGAACCTAAGAGTATGTCTAATAGTGATTTTAATGTATTTTTAATTTTCAGGTGGCAGGAGATTTTTATTTTCTGATTTTGTTATTTACTTCTATTTTTATTACATTGTGATCAGACAATATCATCTCTGCTCTTTCCGGTTTGGAGGAATGTATTGGGGTCCCTCTATGCCCTACAATGTGATCGATTCTTTTATTAATATTTCATGGGCATTTGAAAAGAAAATAAATGACCTGTTGTCAAGATATGTAATCTGTATGACTCTGTCCAGTCTGTCTTAGTAATTGGGTTATCTGGGGCTGTTAAAGTCTAAGTTTTTGTCCACTGGCATGTTATGGAAAGAGTGCTGAATTGAACCCTGTTCTTGGTGTTACTGCTTGTTCTCCTTGCACCTCCTGTAGTTTCTACCTTGTGCTTGTTGTTGCTTAGTCATCTGACCCAGGTAGTCAGAACCATTTCTGTGAATTCCTCCCATAAGTATTATGGAGACCTCATTTTGGGCTTCAATTCTGAATCCTGCCTTCCTGACTGTCCAAGCATGGCCTTTGCTTCCTTCTGTTTACATCTCTGGGGTGCCTTTGAACATCCACTTGTTTTCTTTTCTCCTTTAAAAATTTTCTATTGGAGTATAGTTGATTTGCAATGTTGTGCTAGTTTCTGGTGTATAGCAAGGTAAATTGGTCTGCTTCCATTTTCCATTTCTCTCTTTGGATTTTCTTATGCCTTTCCATGAATAGGTTGACTACTGGGCTATCTTACTGTGCTTCTCCCCCTCCTGAAGACACATCCTGGGGGCTGTGGGTGTCTGTTGCTCTGACTTACTGATTTTCACTTTTCTTATCTCTTTACTTTTTACCTTTGTTTTATGCCTAACTGTTTTAGTCAGATGCCTAATGCATTTGCCTTTATTCTTGTTTTATTGACTAAGTTTTGGAGTTTATGACTTTTTTTTCCTTTTGAGTCCCTTTAAGCTACATTTATAGGTTCCAATATATAGTATTTTCATTACTGCTTTTTAGAAATTATTCATTTTGGACTTGGGTTTGGTCTTGAACCTAAGAGTATGTCTAATAGTGATTTTAATGTATTTTTAATTTTCAGGTGGCAGGAGATTTTTATTTTCTGATTTTGTTATTTACTTCTATTTTTATTACATTGTGATCAGACAATATCATCTCTGCTCTTTCCGGTTTGGAGGAATGTATTGGGGTCCCTCTATGCCCTACAATGTGATCGATTCTTTTATTAATATTTCATGGGCATTTGAAAAGAAAATAAATGACCTGTTGTCAAGATATGTAATCTGTATGACTCTGTCCAGTCTGTCTTAGTAATTGGGTTATCTGGGGCTGTTAAAGTCTAAGTTTTTGTCCACTGGCATGTTATGGAAAGAGTGCTGAATTGAACCCTGTTCTTGGTGTTACTGCTTGTTCTCCTTGCACCTCCTGTAGTTTCTACCTTGTGCTTGTTGTTGCTTAGTCATCTGACCCAGGTAGTCAGAACCATTTCTGTGAATTCCTCCCATAAGTATTATGGAGACCTCATTTTGGGCTTCAATTCTGAATCCTGCCTTCCTGACTGTCCAAGCATGGCCTTTGCTTCCTTCTGTTTACATCTCTGGGGTGCCTTTGAACATCCACTTGTTTTCTTTTCTCCTTTAAAAATTTTCTATTGGAGTATAGTTGATTTGCAATGTTGTGCTAGTTTCTGGTGTATAGCAAGGTAAATTGGTTATACATAGATGTATATCCATTCTTTTTTGAGGTTCTTTTTCCATATAGTTCAGTAGAGAGCATTGAGTGGAGCTCCCTGTTATAAACAGTAGGTCCTTATTAGTTATCTATTTTATAGATAGTACTGTATGTATGTCAGTCTTCTAATTTATTTCTCCCTCCAATCTCCTCAGTCACCATGACTTTATAAGTCTGTAACTATATCTCTGATAAGGTCATTTGTTTTCTTTTTATGTATAAGTGATATCATGTGTTTATTTTTTTTTTGGGGGGGGGGAGCTGTACAGAAGGTCCTAATTAGTTACCTATTTTATACACAGTAGTGTTTATGTGTCAAGTCCAATCTCCCAATTTGTTCCACCACCACCACCCCCAATCACATTGGTAATCATAAGTTTGTTTTCTACATCTGTGACTCTATTTCTGCTTTGCAGATAAGTTTATCTGTACCACTTTCCTAGATTCCACATATAAATGATGTATCATATTTTCCTGTTTCTGATTTACTTGACTCTGCATGACAATCTCTGTCTTTGGCAATCTCTAGGCCCAACCCTGTCTCTGCAAATGGCACTACTTCATTCCTTTTCAATGACTGAGTAATTTTCCACTATGTATATATGTGATGGATGACGCTAGATACCTTACAGTGAACAGTGTCAGATTCTTCATCTCCAAAGGAGAAAATTTCACATTGGGATGAAAAAGACTTGGCTTTGGTCACTCAGAGCTTCATGCAGGAAAAATTTACTAAAGAAAAAAGGGATAGAGAAAGCTTCCAGCTAAAGGAACTGGAAGGGAGAGGAAGGGAGATAGAAGAGTACCCCCAGAAGTTAGTTTAGACAAGATGTTTTGTACTTCTCCAGTTGATTATTAACAATAGATCAAAAGAATATTTTAAGGTTGTAAAGGCCTTGCTAGGTCCATATGCACAACATTGACATAAGATTAGCCAGAGGATGGTCTCTGAACATCAAGACTAGATGAGACATTCTAATGCAAAACAGTTTACCTCCATACGACAATAAAGTTAATTTCAGAATAGATTCTTATCATGGCAAACATTTTAGGCTAGAAAATGTTTGTTCCCCCTCCTCCTCCTCCTTGGAAACCCTTGGCCTCCTTACCAAGTCTGCCTATTCACCTTTTCATATGTATCACGTCTTCTTTATCCATCTCTCTGTTGATGGATATTCATGTTGCTCCCATATTCTGGCTATTACATTAACTTGGTCTTACTTGTCTCTTGAATCCAGCTTGGGGTTGACTTTGTTTCGTGGATCAACCTGAAAATATTTCTGATAGATCAACAGAGCCCATTTACACTTACATGACACATATTTCAGTCTTTGTTCTGACACATGATTATGTAATAGATTTTTGTTTGGTTCTTTAAAGACCTCTACTATGTGATCTATTTTGGCTTTCCCATTCCCTGGTAGCTCAGTGGGTAAAGAATCCGCCTGTAATGTGGGAGACCTGGGCTCGATCCCTTGGTTGGGAAGATCCCCTTGAGAAAGGGAATGGCTACCCACTCCAGTGTTTTTGCCTGGAGAATTCCATGGACAGAAGACCCTGGTGGGCTACGGTCCATTGGGTAGCAAACAGTTGGACACGCCTGAGAGACTTTCACTATATTGTGATCTAGTCATAACTCCTGTAATTATAACTTTCTGTGACACCTTTAGTTATTATTTCTTTTACACACTATCTTCTTCATTCTCTATCATGATACAATGCGAAGATTTGTGTTTCTTCTTTTTTCTATAATCCAATTTTCATTTCTAATATTTACTACACTATCTTCTTCATATCTCTTCACATTGGGATGAAAAGACTTGGCTTTGGTCACTCAGAGCTTCATGCAGGAAAAATTTACTAAAGAAAAAAGGGATAGAGAAAGCTTCCAGCTAAAGGAACTGGAAGGGAGAGGAAGGGAGATAGAAGAGTACCCCCAGAAGTTAGTTTAGACAAGATGTTTTGTACTTCTCCAGTTGATTATTAACAATAGATCAAAAGAATATTTTAAGGTTGTAAAGGCCTTGCTAGGTCCATATGCACAACATTGACATAAGATTAGCCAGAGGATGGTCTCTGAACATCAAGACTAGATGAGACATTCTAATGCAAAACAGTTTACCTCCATACGACAATAAAGTTAATTTCAGAATAGATTCTTATCATGGCAAACATTTTAGGCTAGAAAATGTTTGTTCCCCCTCCTCCTCCTCCTTGGAAACCCTTGGCCTCCTTACCAAGTCTGCCTATTCACCTTTTCATATGTATCACGTCTTCTTTATCCATCTCTCTGTTGATGGATATTCATGTTGCTCCCATATTCTGGCTATTACATTAACTTGGTCTTACTTGTCTCTTGAATCCAGCTTGGGGTTGACTTTGTTTCGTGGATCAACCTGAAAATATTTCTGATAGATCAACAGAGCCCATTTACACTTACATGACACATATTTCAGTCTTTGTTCTGACACATGATTATGTAATAGATTTTTGTTTGGTTCTTTAAAGACCTCTACTATGTGATCTATTTTGGCTTTCCCATTCCCTGGTAGCTCAGTGGGTAAAGAATCCGCCTGTAATGTGGGAGACCTGGGCTCGATCCCTTGGTTGGGAAGATCCCCTTGAGAAAGGGAATGGCTACCCACTCCAGTGTTTTTGCCTGGAGAATTCCATGGACAGAAGACCCTGGTGGGCTACGGTCCATTGGGTAGCAAACAGTTGGACACGCCTGAGAGACTTTCACTATATTGTGATCTAGTCATAACTCCTGTAATTATAACTTTCTGTGACACCTTTAGTTATTATTTCTTTTACACACTATCTTCTTCATTCTCTATCATGATACAATGCGAAGATTTGTGTTTTCTTTCCTTCTCTTTCTTTTCTATAATCCAATTTTCATTTCTAATATTATATCAGTATACACCTCAGTGCTTATACATATGCATGTGGCTTTATCACTAGATTTTTGACCTTTGAATGATATACTTTAACACCAAGCTAGCATATGGAAGATGAGCTTCCCTGCTAAGTTAGTTGGTAAAGGATTTGCCTACAATGCAAGAGACCCTGGTTCAATTCCTGAGTCATGAAGATCTGCTGGAGAAGGGATAGTTTACCCACTCCAGTATTCTTGGGCTTCCCTGGTGACTCAGATGGTAAAGAATCTGTCTGAAATGTGGGAGACCTGGGTTCAGTCCCTGGGTCATGAAGATTCCCTGGAGGAGGGCATGCATGACAATAAACTCCAGTATTCTTACCTGGGAAATCCTCACAGACAGAGGAGCCTGGCAGGCTATAGTCCATGGGGTTGCACAGGGTTGAACATTACTGAGCAACTAAGCAAAGCACAGCATATATGAGACAATTATTCCTTCTTTGTGAGCTTTCTTCAGAGATGTAATTCCTTCCCACTGTATTTTGAAATTTGTGAAATGTTTGATGATAAGTTTTGCCTGCTCTCGGGGAACAGGACTACTAGAAAAGGTTCTCCATTGGGTTTTGTTACCTATTTCAAATTTTTCCTTTAGTATTTTTGTATAGAAGCCACACCTGCTTCTTGGTAGTACTTAAAATTGGATATATGTGATATTCCTCTATTAGGTAGTAGCGTTTGAGAATAGGAGTAACAGGTGACTATGAAGAGGGTTAAGGAGCAGGAAAGGGTAGAGCCACTTTTTAGATTTCACAAGGCAAAGATTTTCCTTTCTCTTCAGGCTCAATACAGAATGCTTCCTGCAACTATGGCTCACTCTACCACTCTGTCCTAACCAGGTGGGCTCTTAGAGAAGACCTGCCTTCTCTATATTCAATACCCATTATTGAAAACAGGGATAGTTTTGTACTTCAGGTTGAGTCTTTTTCCTTTAACAAATGCCTCTTAGTTGATCTTTCCCGAGATGGAGACTCCTGCTCAATTCCTGGGTTGGGAAAATCCCCTTTAGGAGGGATAGTCCACCCACTCCAGTATTCTTGCCTGGAGAGTTCCATGGCTCACCTATGGGGCGCAAAGAATCAGAAGAGACTGAGCTACTTGACTTTTACTTTCACCATCACTGAACTCCTCCAGCTATTCGTTGAGTTTCTCTTCACTTCTTCTTATTGTGCTTCTGCTTAACCCAGCTGCTTTTCACAACCTTATGAGTATTTAGGTGTCTTGCATTCTATTTGTCTCTGAATATCCCTGAAAACTTATAGGCATTTTTGTCTTCCATTTTGCTCTTGCATATTTTTAGGAGAAGGGGGCAGAAAATTCTGACTTGTTAGGTGAAGTTCCACCCTGAAGTCACATGGACTGAGTTATTGAGTCCATGTGAATGGAGAGTGAAAGGAGGAGGTAGTGATGACCCAGGTTTCTAGTTGATGCAGGTTTAAGGAATAAACAATGAGTTTGATTTATTATGCTGTGTTCTCAGGGCCTGTGGGGCACCCACGTGGAGATATCGAGGAGTTAGCCTTCTGTACAAATTTGGAGCTCAGGGAAAGAGGTAAAAAATGAGAGGCAAAAATCATTATCACTTTATTGCTTCTTCTGGCAGTTACTGAGAGCTTTCTATGTTGCAACAAGTATATAAATGCTATCTCATGTGGCCTTTACTCGAAAACAAGCTCAGAGAAGTGAAGTCACATGACTAGCAGGTAGCAGAGCTGGTGTTTGAACCCAGGTGCCTCTGATACCAAAATCCACAAACATGCTTCCTCTTGAATTACAATGCCCCTATAATAGGTTCGCCACTCTCCTTTGGTGCCTGGCAGAAAGTGAAAGACAAGGCAGTGTGTTCCTTCATATTTCCTTAGTGTTTTCATGTGAACTGAGTCAGCAGGAATAAAGCACCCCTCACTGTCTCAACTGGGAGCCCGGGTATCTGACACAGACGTACCCTGAGAATGGAGGTTCTCTTACTCCTTTGGGTCACTGTCACTGTGGTTGATGACATGACTATGTGGCTGAATAGCCTGCACTGGGTTGTCCTAGATCCTGATTCAGGTGGTGTGATGTGTTCACAGGCCTCAATCCTGGACCTGAAATGGCTACACATGTGTCTGGCATTGCACAGACATGGATATTGGAATCAATGCTGTTGCACTAAACACACACCTGGAAGATGTGGGTTTTGGATGACATTTTTTTCTTCCCCTGTTTATATAAAAAAATATTGACTGCTTTGAGCTAGATCCAACAGGAGATGGTAAATGTTAAAAAGAGACCTGTCCAATTAAGACGGCATTTGTCTTTGAAGCCCAGTGTCCTTCTGATGTCCCCAGTGAAACCAAGTAGACTGGCTGGAAATGGATGTTATGGAAAGGTAATGATACATTGATTTTTAGAAATCATGCTCTTTCACAGTGCATGTGTGTACTCAGTCACAGGGTAAAACTGTAAAAACATTTTAAGACTCATGTCACCTTGATATGTGAGAAATAGATCATTTTACCTTCTATTAATTATGCTTCTTAATATTTTATTTCCAAATGAAAGAATATATTGCCATTGCAGTGTCTAGTATGTGTCAAGCTTTGGAATATGAGAATCGTTAGGTGACGGGATTCTATGAGGTAAGAAACAGGAAATGCTGACCACAGGGTCTGAAATAAATCCTGTAAGAGCACATGGTATCTTTATTATTGCAAACAAAATAATTAATATTATAGACAAAAAGTCTGATATTTGAAGTAAGTTGCTCAGGGTTAAATAGGAGTTTAGAGGAAAACGAGGTCCATATCGAGTTCTGATGACTTCAAAGGCAAACATTAACTCCGTCCCTCCCAAATATGTTTCTATGAAACATTTGGAGGAACTTACTGTGATAAATTTCTCTGATTTATCACAAAAGTGAATTTCAGGTTTTTTTTTTTTTTTTGTCCTGGATAATGAGCCAACAATCCAGACAATCTCATTTAAAAAAAGCAGGAAATGAGCATAAGAACACTAATAAAGACAGAGTTTGGGCTTCCCTGGTGGTCCAGTGGGTAAGGACACTGCCTTGCAGTGCAGGGGGCCGCGTTTCAATCCCTGGCCTGGGAAGATCCCATGTGCTGTGGAGTGGCTGGACCGATGTGTCCAATTACTGAGCTGGAGCTCTGGAGCGCATGCGCCCAGAGCCAATGCTCTGTGACAACAGAGGCCACTGTGATGGGAGGCCCACACGGGCCAAAGAACAAAGACGGATGAAAAAAATAGATAAATGAAAAGGCCAATAGAAGTGGCCCGCCCACACCCCTCCCTCCCCACCCCCCCCCCCCCCCCCCCCCAAAAAAAACGACAGAGTTTACTGACAATTCTTGTTAGTACTGCTAGGCCATAGGTGTATAGATTTCACATGACCCTCTCTATTTATGCTGTAAATCCGTATCTGCAGATTACACATGCCATGCAATGATTGTTATTGAGCAGTCTTAGTTTAATTCAGAGAAGGGAGAATGTCAAGGACTCTTGGAGATGTATTTTATCCAATAACTTATTTTAACTTTGATTTCATGCATGTTGGAACCTGCTGTCTGCCTTATTCTTTCCAGATCATTTTGGTCATTGTCAGGTTGAGTGTTGCAGCGTTTTGTTGTGATCTTTGCACTTTGTTATACACACATGCACACACACACACATGCATGTGCATATAACATACATACATATACCTACAGGCACACACTTTCACTTCTCTTTTACAAAAGTGCCCTATTTGTGAGTTGCAGGAAACAGAATAGTGACAACTATGTTTTTACCAAAGTGCTGTAACCACATCATAAGTTTCTTGTTTCTCGTTTTGGTTTGAAGTGTGCTAAGACACCCACTGTCAAGTTAGAATTAACCTCTCACCTCACTCTTCTTTGGTAACTTTGGACAAGCAAATAACAGTGGATATCTATGATGATGTTACATTTAAGGGTTATTACCTATGGACTCTTTATATTCAGATGTAAACTACTTCCCATCTCCATTTATTACATCCTGAAGCAAGGGAATGAGTTCTCCGTGTGGACATTGTAGCAGCATCTGCTTCCATTAATGTAAATGCCACGGTTACATGCAGGGTTAGCCGGAATGAAGATTCTTCAGCTGAAGTTAAATGGAGTCAGTTAATCCACATTTTTAATTCCCATTAGGTCAGAAGTCTGAGTCTAAGGAGAAGGATTAGAAATGTATCTGCCAAGATGCTTTTGATAGAAAATTATAGAAACCTCAACTCAAACTAGCTTAAACAATAATGGTAATCTTGATCCACTTCACTGAAAAGTCAATTGGTACTTAGGTTTATATCAAGATTTTGTCTTGATATGGACTCTTGTAATGTTTATTCATCACTATGTAACAAAGTACCTAAAAATTTTGTGGCTTGTAACAACAAAAGCTGTATGTTTTCCCATAGTTGGTGTGGGTTAGGAATTCAAGAGCAGCTTAGGTAGGCAGTTTTGACTCAGAATCCCTCATGGGCTTTCATTGAGAATGTTTGTTGGCTCTGTAGTCATCTGAAAGCTTGACTGGACCAGGAGGGTATGCTTGTAAGATTGCTCATTCACATGGTAGATAGAATGGTGTTGATTGTTGGTGGGAGGGAAGGCTCAGTTCTTTTCCACGTGGCCTTCCTCACAGCATGGCAGAGAGTCTGGGTGAGGTAGTGGAAGACGTAAGACAGTATAAGGAGCAATTGTTGACAGAGGGGACAGACATACAGACTACAGTATCTCTGAAATTCAAGAAAAATAAATTTATTTCCCTGTCATTCAAGTAAAATTTTAAAGCAAAGTCTTATTTTGTTAAGCCAATAAGAATACTCTAAGTCAATTGGGGACCTTTATAGGGTTCCCTGGAGTCCTATATAGCAGCAGGGTTGGGGTGAAGGTGCTGTGGTACCCCAGTGGCCATCCCTGTGTCCAGTGCTGGGTCATGGATGCTCAGTCTGCTCCAGACTGCTTGCATATGCTTTGATCATCTTGTGGGGTCTCAACACTAGGATAGCAAAGAACCAGCTCCTTCTTGGGGGCCTACCAGCAGCTCAGTGCTCTCTCTCATTTTCTTGTTCTTTCTTCTGGAACATTTATGTATTCTGCTAACCTATGGCTCATTCCGAGGGGCCATTTTTATTCTTTTCTCCTTCAGGCTCAGACTTTTGAGACTTAAGTTCATTAGAAAATTGTCTTGGTTTATTTTCTGTTATCCGTTTTTTCCCTGGTGCAATGAGTCTCTGGTTACCTGAAGGAGAGTGATGACCAGGGCTAATAGAAAATACAGGAGGGGCTTCCCCTGGTGGTCCAGTGGGTAAGGACACCATCTTGCAGTGCAAGGGGCGCCGATCTATCCCTGGCCTGGGAAGATCCCACGTGCCGTGGAGCGGCTGGACCGATGTGTCCAATTACTGAGTCGGAGCTCTGGAGCGCGTGTGCCCAGAGCCGGTGTTCTGCAAGACAGACGCCACCGCGATGGGAGGCCCACAGGAGCCAAAGAACAAAAGACGGATGCAAATAGAGAAATGAAAAGATCGACAGAAGTGGCCCGCCAGCCCCCCTCCCTCCCCAACCCGACCCCCGCCCAAAATAAATAAATAAATCTTTAAAAAAAAAAAGAAAGAAAGAAAATACAGGAGGACAAATCATTGGAAACAGCGTCAGAAATGGTCAATTGGGTTGCCAGAGTCTGCAGGGAGGTTGGGAAAGGAAGTCATTTAATGGGTCTAGAGTTTCCGTTTTGTGATTTGGAAAATAGTTCTGGAGATTTGTTGAAGGGTACACTTTGCAATGATTAAAGTGGTATATTTTTTGTTATGTGTATTTTGCCACAATTAAAAATAAAGTAGCAAAAAAGTAGTTTACTTAGACGATTAGGTCTTGTTCTTAAAATTATTGAGTGATAAATGCCCCAGTCAATAAATACAGTCCTATTGACTGAAAAAATACAGAAAAAAACCCCAAACAGTCATGATTGGGAAATACCACTGTCCCTGTTTAGATTAGGCTAACACA
Organism: Tragulus kanchil; assembly: GCA_022376925.1. NCBI lineage: Eukaryota > Metazoa > Chordata > Mammalia > Artiodactyla > Tragulidae > Tragulus > Tragulus kanchil. The sequence continues at coordinate 112,302,440 of JAIOJX010000031.1, read as the reverse complement.
GGGGGGGCAACTTGGACAAGAGGTCCCTAGGGCTGAGCTATTTGGGAAAGTCCTTGACAGAGGCACGGGGCTGGGATGGAACGGAGGGGTTGCAGGTGAAGAAGGGCATGCAGAGGAACAGGGCCAGGGGTGAGCTGCAGAGTCCACAGAACAGGATTGTGATGAACATTTGAAGTGCAGAAACACCATGGAGCTCACACCTGCAGAGATGTCTCTGGTTTTGAGAAAATGGCTAGTGGAGAAGAAGATTTCTGTTAGGCAAGGTCCACAATTCTGCAAAAAGCAAGCACAAAGAGGTTCAGAAAATTGCCCATGACTCCGTTTGCTAAGGTAAAGTGGGCCACTATCGTGGGGGGCTGTCAGCTCTTCACACTACTGTCTGTCCTGTGCTGAGGGGGGCCAGCAGCAACCTCCCTCCAAAGTGACTGTGTGCACGGCAACAGTCCAATCTGCAGCATCAACCTCCCCAGGATCCCCAAATCCTTTCTGTCATGAACCCCCAAGGTGTCTGTGTGAGCACGTGTCTGCGTGTGTATGTGTGTGTGTACAGGTTATTTTGGAACATATGACATGCTTTCATGCTGATTAATGCTCAGTAATGCTCTCATGTTTCAACCGTGTGTTCAATGAGTCAAGAGTACTGTTTGTTAAAATGTCAGCTCAATGACAAAGGCTTCTAGATGATGAAGTTTCTGGTGTCCCTGTACCTGGACCCAAACCAGAAGGACCACCTATTACAATATCAGTACTGCTTTTGGACCACCGAATCTCTCTGAAGCCTGTCTGATTATTGTCCTCAGTGGAAGGAAAGCACAGGTGAACTACTCCTTTGTGTAAAATATGGACTAAGCGTGCAGAGATTACCCATGACAGGCTCACAACGCCAGTGGAGAACATGGGAGGCAGCTTAGTGAAGGGAGCATTGGTTTGGGGCAATTTGAAGAAGGGGGACTCCTAGACCCCTGGACTATCAGAGCCACAAAAATAAGAGTACCCCCTCCCCAGGATGCTGCCAAAAAGCAGCTGAGGGGAACAAGCAGGGAGCTTAATGAAATTCCCCCAGAATCTGGAACATTTCTAATGAAAACTGGATTTCTTATCTTCTCTTCCATAGAGAGTTTCTGATTAGTAGTTCAGAGCTCGGTGGAATTCACCATATATCACTTTAAATGTTTATTTTATGTCCAGCTTATTCTAACATTTTTATTCATCTTAATGAGAAGTAATTGGCCTTCCTATTGCAGTGTTTCATTTTAAAAAAGGGAATATTAATAAGGAATGAAAGCATGGAAAATATTTTAATAAAACAGAACACCATGGACTCCGTGCTCTGGTTTTGAGAAAATGGCTAGTGGAGAAGAAGATTTCTGTTAGGCAAGGTCCACAATTCTGCAAAAAGCAAGCACAAAGAGGTTCAGAAAATTGCCCATGACTCCGTTTGCTAAGGTAAAGTGGGCCACTATCGTGGGGGGCTGTCAGCTCTTCACACTACTGTCTGTCCTGTGCTGAGGGGGGCCAGCAGCAACCTCCCTCCAAAGTGACTGTGTGCACGGCAACAGTCCAATCTGCAGCATCAACCTCCCCAGGATCCCCAAATCCTTTCTGTCATGAACCCCCAAGGTGTCTGTGTGAGCACGTGTCTGCGTGTGTATGTGTGTGTGTACAGGTTATTTTGGAACATATGACATGCTTTCATGCTGATTAATGCTCAGTAATGCTCTCATGTTTCAACCGTGTGTTCAATGAGTCAAGAGTACTGTTTGTTAAAATGTCAGCTCAATGACAAAGGCTTCTAGATGATGAAGTTTCTGGTGTCCCTGTACCTGGACCCAAACCAGAAGGACCACCTATTACAATATCAGTACTGCTTTTGGACCACCGAATCTCTCTGAAGCCTGTCTGATTATTGTCCTCAGTGGAAGGAAAGCACAGGTGAACTACTCCTTTGTGTAAAATATGGACTAAGCGTGCAGAGATTACCCATGACAGGCTCACAACGCCAGTGGAGAACATGGGAGGCAGCTTAGTGAAGGGAGCATTGGTTTGGGGCAATTTGAAGAAGGGGGACTCCTAGACCCCTGGACTATCAGAGCCACAAAAATAAGAGTACCCCCTCCCCAGGATGCTGCCAAAAAGCAGCTGAGGGGAACAAGCAGGGAGCTTAATGAAATTCCCCCAGAATCTGGAACATTTCTAATGAAAACTGGATTTCTTATCTTCTCTTCCATAGAGAGTTTCTGATTAGTAGTTCAGAGCTCGGTGGAATTCACCATATATCACTTTAAATGTTTATTTTATGTCCAGCTTATTCTAACATTTTTATTCATCTTAATGAGAAGTAATTGGCCTTCCTATTGCAGTGTTTCATTTTAAAAAAGGGAATATTAATAAGGAATGAAAGCATGCTAAGATCCATAACTATCTTCTCGGCTTTCACCATGTTTCTCTCTATCCCAGAAGTCGCAATTTTAGATTGAAAATAGTATTCCGTACATTTGAACCACATCCTTCTTGGGGCTGGCAATGCCTTTATTGTATGTCATTATGTCTTCTGGGAATCCTGACATTAAAACAAATCCTTGGTTCTCACTTAAGCCAATTTTATAGGGCAGGGAAAGAAAAGACAACATTTTGCAATGAAAGCACCTTCTCCCATCTGGCAAAATGGCTTTCTGGACTCTATTGTGGCTCATTGTCTAAAAATAGGATGAAGACAAATTGTTATCATTTGCGAAAGCCCATGACAATAATGATAAATGAACAAATTTTTTTGCCCTCTGAAGTCATTGCTTAAGGCTTTCTCTGGGATCAACAATGTTAAACTGGTAAACTTTCCTCATCTGCATCCGCAGAAGGTTTACAAATGGCTTTGTAAACAATTTTAGCCAGAACGTTAATCTCCCCTCCAGAACGAGGGCTCTGAGATAGATGATTGATTTGCAATTTAAAATGACACTGAAACCCCTGAAACAGATATGAAAGAAACTTTCAGTGAATAATGTTTTAGTTGACAAGAAAAGATAAGGCGCATCTTTCATCTGATAGTGGGCTGTTTTTGATAAATATTGTTCATAATGGAGAATTTTGGAATCATTAATGTGTGGATAGAACACTACTACTTTTTGACGGGGACTTTAGAAACCAGTTTCTTTTGGCAAGAGTTTTGTTATAAGAAGATGAAGAAGAAAAAAAGGATGAGAAGGTGCTTGAAAATCACCCCTAAAATTACTTGACCTGAGTCCAAACAGGTAAATGACGAGGGTGAACCTGCAAAGCATCTCCCCTGGTGGCGATGGTGTCTCATAACCACACATGTCACCATTTCCACAATGGAAGATCAGACAATCACTGCTTTCATGGCGCCTTTCAGGGGCATGGTACATCACATGGCAAGGGACATTCCCCGAGCGTGAATCTTTAATTCTTCTGTCTCTTTGCTCCTATGCTCCTGGTTATAAACTCGTCCCTTGTCCGGTTCCTGCTGGTGCCTGAGAGGGCTCGGTCTTGGGGTGTTGGTCTCCAGGGTCCCCTGAGGGGTGGAAGAGCTGCACTGACCAGCATACTCTGGTCCCAAAGGCCAGACCCCAGAGATGGATTTGTCTGTCCTGCCTGGTCATCTTCCCCACCCAGTGTTGGATTCTTCCTAGACCCCTCATCTTCTCCTCACCCCGCACCCCCCTTCCTCCAGCTCTGTCCTCTCCTCCTCCTGTCTTACAACAATGGGAGTGTGGTTGTAGAGCATTGTCCACTCAATAGCTCAGTTTTCTGGAGCACAGGCAGGCACCCTGCTTGCAACAGCATGGCCCTGGCCCTCACCTCCACCTGCCCTGACTGCTGCGCAAGTGACCTCTCACCCCACTCTGTGTCTGAGCCACACCTTCCTCAACCACTCTGGAGCTGCCTGGAAGGACATCCCTATGAGGCCTCCAGTTACATATACCCGCATAACTCTTCCTAGCATTGGCATGACCTGGTCTGGGGGGATTGTCTCTCCTGCCAGCTCTATTGCTGGATAGGGACTTAACTTTCCTCCTCTGAAGATGTCAGTCTGACTCTCAGTTCACCAAAGAGCCCATAGCCTGGCTACAGTCCGATCTCCCCACCCCACTACCACCTAATCAGTGGAAATCCTTAAATGACACAATTGTTATTTGATTGGTTCTCATGAAAACCCAGTGATTCAGCCCTAGTACGTGCCTAGCACCATGGCCCTGATGAAGGAGCTACCCAGAGGAGCCTGGGCAGTCTGAGGGCTTGGAGAAGGGGACTGGGCCCCGCTAGTCCACACAACTGCATGATGGTCGTGGACCTTCTAGACGGCAACAGAAGAGGCAATTTCCCTCCCTACCTTCTCCTTCCCTTTTCTCCTGCTTCTCTTCCCACACTCTTTTCACTTCGCTTCCACTGAAATGGGAACAAGCTCACAATTCAACTCTGCTGATGCGCCAGGAAGGGGATACTGCATGGAATGTCTAAAAGTCCATAGAGGACAAAACCTTTTGTCCCAGAACTGGGCATTACTGGACCAGAAGGTCTTGGTGCCACTGAGTGGGACCCAGGTCTGATCTCCCTGTGATCTCCAAGGAACTGGAGGGACAGCACCAGTTGAAGATGAGCCAACTGCTTGGAGTGGTGCACGCAGAGTGCATCTTTGCTAGGCCAGCCTAGTACTGGCAGAGGCAACCTGGTTAGAGAAAGATCTGGATTTCTCCATGCTCTGTTGACTGGCTCCAGATATTGTAAGGCAGAGCTGCTGCTGGGACCAGCTTAGATGCATGCTTTCCTTTCAGAAGAGTAAGAGAGGGTGTCTGATATGATAAAGGCCAGCTCCTTCTTACAAACCCTCTTAAATAATAACAACAGCTTCACCAGCCCTATTTTAATGCTAAGTGCACGATGTATAAATTGCTGTGATAACCATATTCATCCCCTACCTTATGTTTTGAAGTATTCCAACTTGCTTTCACTTTATTAATGTATTTCTTTTATCTTTCATCTGAATAGTGTTCTCTATGTAAAGTGACCAAATGTGATTAATGATGAATAGATTAAGATAGGACAGGGTGTTTGAAAAATGACTTAAGGACTGCATGTAAGTCACTGGCTAGAGTCCCAAAATGCAAATTCTGGTTAAGTTAATGACTGGAAAATAGTGATGGCCCCAACTGTATGAGCTTTTGCATTATTTAAAATTGCTTTATAAACAATAAATAATTAGCATTTTGTGTGAGAACGAGTTAATTATTTCTTAATTATTTCTATAGGCATTACGGTCCCAGCGTCAAAAGTTTCAGGGTGATTGAGGTGTGGACAGCCCCTCTCCTGCCTTGTGGTCCAGCATCATAAGTTACCGCTCACTTTGCAGACGGTGCCGGAGTGTTCACGTCCCATTAGGGGTCAGCACTTTATTAAAACGTCTGGAAGCATCTAGTTTGCTGGAGCCTTCTTTTCCTACAAAGCGTCTGTGCATACTCCTGGATGGGGTTTTAGGAAGGGAAATTGTGTGCCCATGCCTTCCTGCCCCTGACAAAAGAGCCTTCTCATCCGGACGGCTCTGGGCTCTCCCTCTCCCTCTCAGGAGCTGGGAGCTTTATGAAAAATAAATTAATAATGCATACCAAATTACATCTGCAAGAGACACTTAGGTGTATATTGCAGTCTTCAAAGAGGATTAGATTTACGTTTTGTTCAAGGGGACTTGTCACCCCCGTCTTCCAGGTGCGTCTTGAATGATGAGTAGGCCTGTGCAAGGCTATGCACTGCTGGCCCCCCTGTGTGGTCACCACCACTGGGTACCAGCTGCCAGGTGCACCGATTAGGACCACAGCCAGGAACACCTTGACCAGGTGACTTGACTGGTGCCTCCCAGAGGCAAGCTGGAGGCTTCTGTGGCCAGGGAGCCATCAGCATCGCCTGCAAAGGGACGCAGGAGTCTGTCCGCAGAGTCTGGTGTGCAATCAGAGGGCAACTTCGTCCTGGATACTTAACACTGAGGAAAACAGCCACCTTCAGAGTGGTTTGTTTGTTTTGTTTTGTTAAGCCACAAAGAAGAGAAATACAGCAGCATCGATCGTTCCACCCTCGTGCCTGCTCCGTGGTGTCCGCACACCGAGCACGCTGCTCTGCAGCAGGAGGAGAGGCGGTATTTATCAGGGTTCAGAGCCAGTTCAGCCACACACTTGACAAATTATTTGTGGAATTGTTGTATTCATAGTCACTTAAATAAGAATCTGTCAACACGAAGGCTGAGCTTTGTTGCAGCGGGTCCCCTGGTTTTTCCCCGCACACCCAGAGAATGATGGATTGGAAGTAATGCAAATTCACTACCATTTTATATGCTGGTGCCTTCCTCAGAGACAGGGAACATAGCTCAGGATCATCTTGTAAAAGGCCGTAACTGTAAAGGCCTGCTTCTGTGTTGGAAGTCTTGCCTTTTCTTTCCATTTTTTTTTTTTTTTTTCCAAATGGAACTTTAGAAGAGGGAAATGGAATTCAAATATTTTCCTCACGTCTCCTTTTGGAAAGCGCTCCTCACAGCAGGTGCGCATGCTGGCTTTTTCGGCTAACTCATACATATGCTTAGCTGTGCTCTGTAATTAAAACAAATTGATAAATATAATTATTTGGTTTTATGGCAACTTAAAAGTTAATACCCCTTGGCAGGATGTTAAATCTTAACTCTCGATGAGACAGTGGAAAAAGCTAGGGCCAGAGAGGACAGCAGGGATAGTGGCCTGATGCTGACATTTTACTCTGTTCCATGTGGCCTGTGGGGCTCCTTAACTGTGGGTGGAGGTGAGGATCTCTCTGCTCTGTGTGAAGACAGAACTGGGTCTCCCTGCCCCTTTGAAATGTGAAGAGAGTAGGCCTTTCCTGGTCTACCTTCCCAGGATGGCAAGGCTGGAGAGCATACTGCCAGCCCAGGGAATGCCCGGGATCCCGGGTGGCTGTTTCAGGTCTGGTTGGACACTTTGTGGTCAGATTCAGGTCTGGTTGGGCACTTCAGGGACAGCGGAAGGAGCAGAATCAAGGAGGTGTCTGTCTGCCACCTGGTTAAGAACCCTTCTCATGTATGGCAGGAGCACTGGGGACAGATTTGCTTCCAAAGCTCTGTCTCTGGAATGAAGTTTCTTCAGAAAGACCATAGGAGCCTTTTGGTCCCAGGTCTGTTCTGCCCAAAGAATCAGCCTGAAAGTCAGGAGGCCAGGGTTCCAGCCTGGCTCAGGTCAGAAGTATTTGTGAGCCTAAGTGAGCCGTAGCCCAGTCAGGGGTTGGTCCAGCCACCCCCAGAGGCCTTTGGAAATGTAAATACCAAACTCTGTACCAAACCCTAACTCAGGAAAAGTCAACCTTAACTAGAGACCACCCCCACGAATAAGGCCCAGAAAGGAATAAGACTCCCTCTCACTACCATTTCTCTTCCTTTAGAAGATCTGCAAAGCAATTCTCTTGCCTAAAACCATATTCTTTTAGGCCACCGTGATTTGCATGGTAGAATATTGCATTTGGGGCCCTCATCTTTTGAAAACTGCTGGAGAGCAGTAAGAAAAAACCCCAGAAAAACCCAATGTAAAAACAAAATCCCACGTTATATAACACGTCCCCTCAATACCACTGAAAAATATATGTAATATTTTGAAATCACTGACTAATTATTTCTAATCATTCCATAATAATTTATGGAGACACTCACTCCTTTGGATGTGTTCCTGTTTTGATCTAAATGTATTCCCGAGCACGCTGTCAAACCTCCCAGTTTGGCAACTGATTTGGTTTTGCTGAATTTCTTTCGTGTGTCCAGATCTCTTGCCAATGAGGCTGTGGAACATATTTTGACAGCTTTGTCGCTAAGTTTGTTGCTACTTGTGTCTGGAACGGGTATCAAATTTCAGAGATTAATCTGTTTGTTTCCTCCCGCTCGCGATGTCTGCAGGAGGCCACTGGTTTGCCTGGAGCTACTGCCATTCGCGCGAAGTGGTCGGGTCTTGTTTGACGGCCAGCAGGATGCAAAGGGCATCTCAGCAAATCCTGAGCTCTGGGCCTGGGTGTCTGGCATCCAGAGCGAGGTGCCAAAGGTGGTCATTTTGCCCCAGGATGTTGGTGAGAAGCCAGGGTTTCTGCAGCAAGAGGCTGGGAGCCACATAAATGTTGACCTTAGGCTGGGTGTGGATGCACCCCCAACCCCACCCCCGCAAAGCCTTTTTGTTAAGAGTGTAGCCTTTCCATGAGAGACTGGTGCATTACAAACTTGCGACGGAAGTCTGACAAGACAAGAAGGTTGTATTTCATTTCTCTTTTGGCATTTCCTTCCAGTCTGACTAGGTACTACTGTTCTCTGACGGGCATTTTCAGAATCTTCTAGAAGAGTGGCTCTCATAGCAACATCAACATCACCTGGAAACCTACTAGACAATTTCAGTCCACCCGCCTCTTCCCAGATCTACTGAATCAGAGACTGCGGGGGTGGGGCCCAGCCATCTGTGCTTGAGTAAGAGAACCAGGTGACTCTGACACACACCAAGCCTGGAAATCACGCCTCTAGATCACGGAGGATTATATGTCTTTTCTGACGGTTGATTTTCACTTTTTAAGGAAGTATCTTTGTATTTGTATGCCTGAGTGCTAAGTTGCTTCAGTCATGTTTTACTTTTTGCGACTCTATGGACTGTAGCCTGCCAGGCTCCTCGGTCCATGGAATTCACCAGGTAAGAATACTGGAGTGGGTAGTCATGCCCTTCTCCAGGGGATCTTCCTGACACAGGGAATGAACCCGTGCCTCTTATTCTCTTACATTGACAGGTGGGTTTTTACCACTCATGTCACCTAGGAAACCTCATCTTTAGATTTATTAATTTATTATTTTTGGCTGTGCTGGGTCTTCATTGGTACATGGACTTTCTCTGGGTGTGGTGAGTGGAAGCTACTATCTAGCTGTGGTGCACAGGTTTCTCATTGTGGTGGCTTCTCCTGTTTTGGAGCACAAGCTGTAGAGCAATGGGTTCAGTAGTCATGGATTTAGCTGCCCCACAGCATGTGGAATCCTCCTGGATTAGGGATTGAACTCACACCCCCTGCATTGGCAGGCAGATTCTTAACCACCAGACCACCAGGGAAATCCTGATGCTTGATTCTCTTTTTTTATTATTATTTTTATTTTTTTAAAGATTTATTAATTTATTTTGGTGGGGAGCAGGTTGGGGAGGGTGGGGGTGGGTGGGCCACTTCTACTGGTCTTTCATCTGTCCATTTTCATTCGTCTTTGTTCTTTGGCTCGTGTGGGCCTCCCATCGCGGTGGTCTCTGCTGTTGCAGAGCTCCGGCTCTGGGCACATGCACTCCAGAGCTCTGGCTCAGTAATTGGACACATCGGTCCAGCCGCTCCACAGCACGTGGGATATTCCCAGGCCAGGGATCGAACCGGCACCCCTTGTACTGCAAGGCGGTGTCCTTACCCACTGGACCACCAGGGAAGCCCTTGATTCTTGAAGCCCACTTAAGTTGTATGTTGCCTGTCTTTGGTCACTAATAAGTTTATTGAATCAACTTATTAAAAGAAAGAGGCAGGTTTCCCTGGTGGTCCAGTGGGTAGAGAGTCTACCTTGCAATGAAAGGGGCACTGGTTTGATCCCTGGCTGGGGAAGATTCCATGTGCTGTGGAGCAGCTCGGCTGGTGTGTTCAATTACGAGCTAGCGCTCTGGAGTGCATGTGCCCAGAACCAGTGCTCTGCAACAAAACAGCCCACTGCAATGGGAGGCCCACACATGCCAAAGAATGAAGATGGATGAAAAATAAACGATGACTTAGAGGCAAAAAAAAAAAAAGTAAAAAAAGAAAAAAACAAAACAAAAAAACAGAAAGGCATCTCAGTCAGGCATGGACATTTATACGCTCACCATTGTGCTCACCAATGGGAATACCAAAATGAACACACACCAGATGGATCTGAAGTAACTGGCAAGTTCTTAGAGGAAAGGCAACAGTAACTGGCCATTACCGTGCTTGGGACAGTGCAGAGTAGCATGAGGACACAGAGGATGAATGCCTTGTTAGGTGGATGGCATTGGGAAGGAGGAAGCAGGGTCTAAGCTGAGAGCTTCAGATTTGGGCAAGCACAGGGATAAAGAATAGTGGGCAAAGGGACTGGCTATCCAAGGGCCATAACCAAGAAATAATGTGGGACACCAATCCTGGAACATTAATGTAGATAGTATGACTGACGGAAGAGTGAAGAGAAATGAGTATGGAATGGGAAGAAGGTGCTGGATATTTCAAACTAGACTCAGGAGCTGGGCTCCATTGAAGATGTTATGCTATTGCCATGGTGGCTACAACCTGGAGACTAATTTGGAAGGAGACTAGCTAGAGGCATGGAGATTGCCTTAAGGGTGCAATGATCCATCAATTTAATCAGTAAATATCTCTAAGTGTCCGTGGAGGCAATCAGCCTGTGAATGTAAAAACAAGGCACTGGGGTCACATGGAGCAGACCTAGTTTGAAATCCTGGCTCTAGGACTTACTAGCTTTGGGCTTTTGGGCACTGTTGCTCTGAGTTTCCTTCTACTCATGTGTAAGTAACAATAATAATGATATTCACTCCAGAGAATTGTTATGTGAGATTATGAACATAAAGCATTTATACAACTGCCATGACATAAGTGTCCAATATAAGAAACCATACTATTGCTATGATTGTTATTATTATTGTGTGTCAGGCATTTTGTTGGGTGCTGAGGCAACAGTGAAGAAGACAGATGCAGTGGACTGCATGCACAGTGCATATGAATGAGAGACACGGGTGGTCTGGGCCACATTGATGGCTTGGGGATGAGAGAAGACTAACACAGGAAATATTAAGGGTTCATGAAGGTGGAAAGTGTCTTTGGGTTTGCAGTTTGAGTACCTATGGTTGAGCCCTGCTCAGGGATTGGTAATGAGAAAGAGAATGAGAAGGAGAGCTCTGGGGTTGGGAAGTGATGAGCTATGCTTTTTATCTGTTCTTGGGGGATTTGCAGGAGAAAGTGTTCGCCAGAAGTCAGATTCCTACTATTGGAAAGAGAGAGGTTTGCACTGGGGACATATTTGCATGGACCTGGCATGATTCAAGGCCATGGAGAGAAGCTGTCATGCCTCTAGGCTCATCCTGGGATTCCCCTGGGGAGCCTCCTTGATATGAAAACTTGTCTCACTCTGTCTTGACTGCATTTTGTTGTACACGTGATGTCTTGTGTCTGGGAAGTTCTCTCTGTACCCAGAGATATTTTCTTACTGGCCTAGTTGTGCATGGTTACCCCACTGAGATGTTTTCTGTTCTTCCCATACCTGACAGAACCCTACACCCCAGGGCCAGAGGAGAAGGGCACATATGAATCGTTCTGTAACCTCCAGGATGATACCTCATTACTACTGAGAATGATAAGGAACTAATGTGGTTAGTCAGGATGGTAGTCATAGGAACCAAGTCTAAAACCATTTATCAAGCACCTTCTATGTTCCAGGAGATCATCACGATGCTGTTGACTTTGATGAAATTTTCAACAAAAGTCTGTCTTGTCGAAATCACTATTCTTGTCCCTATCCCTCTCAGAGCTCTGCTCTAGATGGAGACTTTAAGGATACAAGAATCCAGAAGACATGCTTCCATCATCATGACTTCAGGGAAGAGTGGATATCCTCCACTCATGTGTAAGTAACAATAATAATAAAAGAATTGTTATGTGAGATTATGAACATAAAGCATTTATACAACTGCCATGACATAAGTGTCCAATATAAGAAACCATACTATTGCTATGATTGTTATTATTATTGTGTGTCAGGCATTTTGTTGGGTGCTGAGGCAACAGTGAAGAAGACAGATGCAGTGGACTGCATGCACAGTGCATATGAATGAGAGACACGGGTGGTCTGGGCCACATTGATGGCTTGGGGATGAGAGAAGACTAACACAGGAAATATTAAGGGTTCATGAAGGTGGAAAGTGTCTTTGGGTTTGCAGTTTGAGTACCTATGGTTGAGCCCTGCTCAGGGATTGGTAATGAGAAAGAGAATGAGAAGGAGAGCTCTGGGGTTGGGAAGTGATGAGCTATGCTTTTTATCTGTTCTTGGGGGATTTGCAGGAGAAAGTGTTCGCCAGAAGTCAGATTCCTACTATTGGAAAGAGAGAGGTTTGCACTGGGGACATATTTGCATGGACCTGGCATGATTCAAGGCCATGGAGAGAAGCTGTCATGCCTCTAGGCTCATCCTGGGATTCCCCTGGGGAGCCTCCTTGATATGAAAACTTGTCTCACTCTGTCTTGACTGCATTTTGTTGTACACGTGATGTCTTGTGTCTGGGAAGTTCTCTCTGTACCCAGAGATATTTTCTTACTGGCCTAGTTGTGCATGGTTACCCCACTGAGATGTTTTCTGTTCTTCCCATACCTGACAGAACCCTACACCCCAGGGCCAGAGGAGAAGGGCACATATGAATCGTTCTGTAACCTCCAGGATGATACCTCATTACTACTGAGAATGATAAGGAACTAATGTGGTTAGTCAGGATGGTAGTCATAGGAACCAAGTCTAAAACCATTTATCAAGCACCTTCTATGTTCCAGGAGATCATCACGATGCTGTTGACTTTGATGAAATTTTCAACAAAAGTCTGTCTTGTCGAAATCACTATTCTTGTCCCTATCCCTCTCAGAGCTCTGCTCTAGATGGAGACTTTAAGGATACAAGAATCCAGAAGACATGCTTCCATCATCATGACTTCAGGGAAGAGTGGATATCACAGCTCACAGCCTGGAGAGCAGGACCCTGGGGAAAGGGACACTGTACGGGTGTGTCCACAGAGAGTGGAGGGCTAAATGCTCAACAGCATAGATACAGAAGCAGGGGAGAAGTGAGGCTTGAGTCCAGCTTAGGTTTATTGTACCATGTACAGGATGGAGAAGAGCTAGTGGGGAGGAGCTTTGGATACACGTCCCTGTCTAGGGTGTTGCTACAGGGTTCCTAGGTGAAGAGCCAAGCACCCCCTAACAGAAACAACCCAGCCCAGAGTGCACAACCATCTTGAGATGATGATCCAGATGAGGAGCCTTGAGCATTCAAAGATCATGTATTGTAAAAGTCATAGAGATGCCTCTAGGGACAGGCAGGTGATGAACAACAGTGAAGGGAGAGGACATGAGGCACTGAGGAGCAGAGAACATTGCCCACTTCAAGGCGACAAATTTGCCCCAGTTTCATACAGAAAGACATCCACTGTGGCCATATATTTCTATTCAAGGAAAACCTGGGTATCAGGTTTATATGTGCAATTTCCAGTTTTAAAGATTGACAATTAATTTTTAATATTATTTTTAATCCTATTGTTGTCATTCAGTCACCCAGCCACGTCTGATGCTTTGCAACCTCATCAATTGCAACACACTAGGTCTTCCTGTCCCTTACAAATTCCTAAATTCTACACAAGTTAATGTCCCTTGCATCAGTGATGCCATCCAGCCATCTCATCCTTTGACGCCCTTTTCCCATCTGCCCTCAACCTTTCTCAGCATCAGGGACTTTTCCAATGAATCCGCTGTTTGCATCAGATGACCAGAATGCTGGAGCTTCAGCTTCAGCATTAGTCCTTCCAGTAGTCATAGGAACCAAGTCTAAAACCATTTATCAAGCACCTTCTATGTTCCAGGAGATCATCACGATGCTGTTGACTTTGATGAAATTTTCAACAAAAGTCTGTCTTGTCGAAATCACTATTCTTGTCCCTATCCCTCTCAGAGCTCTGCTCTAGATGGAGACTTTAAGGATACAAGAATCCAGAAGACATGCTTCCATCATCATGACTTCAGGGAAGAGTGGATATCACAGCTCACAGCCTGGAGAGCAGGACCCTGGGGAAAGGGACACTGTATGGGTGTGTCCACAGAGAGTGGAGGGCTAAATGCTCAACAGCATAGATACAGAAGCAGGGGAGAAGTGAGGCTTGAGTCCAGCTTAGGTTTATTGTACCATGTACAGGATGGAGAAGAGCTAGTGGGGAGGAGCTTTGGATACACGTCCCTGTCTAGGGTGTTGCTACAGGGTTCCTAGGTGAAGAGCCAAGCACCCCCTAACAGAAACAACCCAGCCCAGAGTGCACAACCATCTTGAGATGATGATCCAGATGAGGAGCCTTGAGCATTCAAAGATCATGTATTGTAAAAGTCATAGAGATGCCTCTAGGGACAGGCAGGTGATGAACAACAGTGAAGGGAGAGGACATGAGGCACTGAGGAGCAGAGAACATTGTCCACTTCAAGGCGACAAATTTGCCCCAGTTTCATACAGAAAGACATCCACTGTGGCCATATATTTCTATTCAAGGAAAACCTGGGTACCAGGTTTATATGTGCAATTTCCAGTTTTAAAGATTGACAATTAATTTTTAATATTATTTTTAATCCTATTGTTGTCATTCAGTCACCCAGCCACGTCTGATGCTTTGCAACCTCATCAATTGCAACACACTAGGTCTTCCTGTCCCTTACAAATTCCTAAATTCTACACAAGTTAATGTCCCTTGCATCAGTGATGCCATCCAGCCATCTCATCCTTTGACGCCCTTTTCCCATCTGCCCTCAACCTTTCTCAGCATCAGGGACTTTTCCAATGAATCCGCTGTTTGCATCAGATGACCAGAATGCTGGAGCTTCAGCTTCAGCATTAGTCCTTCCGAGTATTCAGGACTGACTTCCCTTAAGATTGACTGGTTTGATCTCCCAGCTGTCCAAGGAACTCTGAGGCATTTTCTTCAGCACCACAGTTCAAAGGCATCAATTCTTTGGCACCCTGCCTGTTTTCTTTAATGACATGGAACCAGATAAAACATTACGATGGGGCTGGACACCTAGTGCTGCCAGCTTGCGTTACTTGGGGCATCAGGAAGTCCACAGAGGTATTACTTCACTGGAGAGCAGTTAGACTCAGGACCTCCTCTGATGACAGAGCTCTAGGATGGGCAACTTGAGGAAAACAAGCTCTTGGGAGCCATTTGGCTTTTTTATCTCATCCTTTCTCTAAGCAGCATCCATTCTGATGTCCTGTTTAGATGGGACAGGTGTGAGTGACATGTTCCATTGCCAGCTTCAGGTCGCTGGAAATCCCTTCAACTGAAGGCCTGCCTGAGGACAGACACAGCCAGGAGGGCAGGGATGGCTTGAGCCCAGGCCAGCTACACAGGGAGAAGGGAACTTGGAGCTCTCACTGATGCCTTTTAAAACTTGATCTGAGGTAGGGTCTCCAGCTCCATGGTGTGTTACCCACTTGGGAGTCTTCTGCTGGCCTTTCCTTTCGCTAGGGCAAGGAGACCACTTCCATGTTACATAAAATATAATAATGTCATTGCTTCCCCCTGGTTTCCTGCTGATTGACTTTTATAGCTTGCAAACATTATGCTGGATTGGTAAATTGCAATAAATTTAATCAAGAATTATTTTATTCAGCCTACTAATGAGGAATAATAGTGTATGTATCAATTAGGCCTGTCAATTTGTGTGAAGAAATAGATTTACAAAGGGTAGTAAGCAAAAAAAAATATCATTGGTATCAATTCACTTCATTATTTTTAATTTGCTGTGAATATTGAGTGTTTCTAACATAAAATCATTCCTCAATTAAAATAAAACAGCTGTACTGCTCTCGGCTCCTCATCCCTTGTTTTTGCTTACAGATTAGCAGTTGTCATTGGTTTCAGTCTGTTGTCATCTCATTAATTTGCACCCATAAATGGGTAAAAAAGTATTCTCAACTGTCAGTGAAAAACATAACAGAGCAAAATGGTTTTCTCATGTTTTGGGGAAACAGCAGGGTTACTACAGCAACAAAAGGGTGGAGGATGTGAGCTAGAACCATGGGAGAGCCGGGCCTGCCCTGCTTGGTTGGGACTCTTGGTAAATCTCCAGTCCTAGCCTTTTCTAGGGGCCTTTACTATATATTCTCTGGTTAATTATTTGTTAACATGGCCATAATTACTGCCTTCTCTCTGTCTCCACAAGACAACTTTGTCAAGGCCACTTTCCATCAGGAAGTGATGACTTTTCCTCCTTCTCATGTGCTGAGCTGGTTATGAGACTTGCTTTGACCATATAAGGCAACAAAAGTCAAAAACAATGTGCATTTCTGAGCCTAGAGCTCAAGAGGCCTTGCATGCTTCTGTGCTGTTTCTCTTAGAACCCTGGGAGCCCCATGTCAGCTAGCCTGTGCCAGTGTGATGGAGGATGGGACCACAGAGAGTAAGACATCCCCCCCAGCCCCCAGAGCGTCCATTGAGCCCGGGGAACAGGTGTGAGTGACATGTTCCATTGCCAGCTTCAGGTCGCTGGAAATCCCTTCAACTGAAGGCCTGCCTGAGGACAGACACAGCCAGGAGGGCAGGGATGGCTTGAGCCCAGGCCAGCTACACAGGGAGAAGGGAACTTGGAGCTCTCACTGATGCCTTTTAAAACTTGATCTGAGGTAGGGTCTCCAGCTCCATGGTGTGTTACCCACTTGGGAGTCTTCTGCTGGCCTTTCCTTTCGCTAGGGCAAGGAGACCACTTCCATGTTACATAAAATATAATAATGTCATTGCTTCCCCCTGGTTTCCTGCTGATTGACTTTTATAGCTTGCAAACATTATGCTGGATTGGTAAATTGCAATAAATTTAATCAAGAATTATTTTATTCAGCCTACTAATGAGGAATAATAGTGTATGTATCAATTAGGCCTGTCAATTTGTGTGAAGAAATAGATTTACAAAGGGTAGTAAGCAAAAAAAAATATCATTGGTATCAATTCACTTCATTATTTTTAATTTGCTGTGAATATTGAGTGTTTCTAACATAAAATCATTCCTCAATTAAAATAAAACAGCTGTACTGCTCTCGGCTCCTCATCCCTTGTTTTTGCTTACAGATTAGCAGTTGTCATTGGTTTCAGTCTGTTGTCATCTCATTAATTTGCACCCATAAATGGGTAAAAAAGTATTCTCAACTGTCAGTGAAAAACATAACAGAGCAAAATGGTTTTCTCATGTTTTGGGGAAACAGCAGGGTTACTACAGCAACAAAAGGGTGGAGGATGTGAGCTAGAACCATGGGAGAGCCGGGCCTGCCCTGCTTGGTTGGGACTCTTGGTAAATCTCCAGTCCTAGCCTTTTCTAGGGGCCTTTACTATATATTCTCTGGTTAATTATTTGTTAACATGGCCATAATTACTGCCTTCTCTCTGTCTCCACAAGACAACTTTGTCAAGGCCACTTTCCATCAGGAAGTGATGACTTTTCCTCCTTCTCATGTGCTGAGCTGGTTATGAGACTTGCTTTGACCATATAAGGCAACAAAAGTCAAAAACAATGTGCATTTCTGAGCCTAGAGCTCAAGAGGCCTTGCATGCTTCTGTGCTGTTTCTCTTAGAACCCTGGGAGCCCCATGTCAGCTAGCCTGTGCCAGTGTGATGGAGGATGGGACCACAGAGAGTAAGACATCCCAGCTAACGTTCACTTAGACCATACAACCTCCTGGTGACCTAGCAGCTGACTGTCGACATACTAGTGAGCCAGATCCAGAAGAACCATCTAGCTGAGTCCAGCACAGATTGATGACCCAGAGAGGTAAGCTAGGCTGTTGAGATCACAATACTTTGGAGCATTTTGTTATGTGGCAAGAGCTAGCTGATACATATCCCTTATTTCAGAGCAGCCTGGAGCTACAGACTGGTTGGAAAGGAAAGAAAGACTTAGCGTGAGATGTTCAGAGTCTAGACAGAACAGGGAATCAAAGAAGAAATGGCAACACTCAGGTGATTGTATCTTCGTAGAAGACTTTGCAGTAATCTGAAAGAACACGTGTTGTACACACGTGTCTAGACGTCTAAGTGTGGACATATATGTGTGTCTTTATGTGCACACATATAAGTATACATGTTTGTTGATATGTGACCCTGATAATATACAATAACAGTCCCTCTGGGAAACCCAAAGGTGGTCTCCTCCTCCTTCCCCAGTCTGCCTCAGACCTGTGACCTGGCTCCCAGGCAGGTAGAAACAGTTTCCCATTGCCCTGAGACTTTCACCATGTGCACCTGAGTGACTCATCTCTCTCCCCACCCTCTACATGTCAGCAGACTCCTGCATTAACACCAAGTGTTAATGAATGAATCACTCGGGAATACCCTGGGAAGCCAAAGAGGGCCATGTCTCCACATGTGGCAGCCACGGCCTGAGCCTGAAGCCACCGGATCCAACTGTGGCAAGAGTTTAGCTGATGGAACAGCCTCAGGATCCTCATTATAGCCACGTGCAGGGAAGATGAGCCAGAAAGAACAAAGTCATGATCAAGTTCACCCAGGGTACTTTGAGCCAGAGGTGGGTGGCTGGCCAGGACTCGAGACATGCACTCTAGTTCTCTTCCCACTGGCTTGAGTATCTCCATTGCCATCTTGCCTTCAAGACCTCTTATGCTCTCCAGGTGCTCATTGCCAGTCTTCTCCATGGATCAGGAATTTCGTGAGGCTTCCTTAGGAGAGAGACACATCCAGCCATCAGGCAGAGAAAGAGCTTGGGGCTTGGACTATGGTGAGGGTCTTGACTGATCCTGGCGGGTAAAGGCATTGCGAATGTATGAAGACCTTCTCTCTGTTCATACCAACCTGATGATATGTTGCTCCTTTCCTGGGTGCCTGCACTGAGCTTTTACAAATATCATAACCACAGAAAGACAGCAGAAAGACCAACCTCATTTTGCAAAGGAACGGGCTCTGGTCAAAGAGGTTAAAAGTTTTGTTCTCTTCAAGGTCACACAGGCTCTAAGAGGGGAAACTGTGACAGGGTCTGACAACAAAGTCCATGACTCTCTAACATTACATGGCTATCAAGTGCTCTCTGGGGGATGTAACTGCTTAGCAGTCATTAACACCTTAGTGTAAATTAGAATGTCTCATTTTTCTGGGACTGTTGATTGAGAACAGGGCACTAAAGGAAAGCCCTTGCAATCCTGACTTGGGAGTACACCATAATGCTCCAAATGGCAACCCTCATGCCTCAAGGGGAGCAGCCAATTCAAACCATGGAACGAAAGAAGGGGTGAAGTATTTTCCCGAGAACTGCCTATGTGCTGTTGGATCAAGGAAGGCAGACATTAGGGCTTCCCTGGTGGTCCAGTGGGTAAGGACACCGCCTTGCAGTGCAAGGGGCGCCGGTTCGATCCCTGGCCTGGAAAGATCCCACATGCCACAGAGCAGCTGGACCAATTACTGAGCCGGAGCTCTGGAGCACATACGCCCAGAGCCGGTGCTCTGTGACAAGAGACCACTGCAATGGGAGGCCCACACAGGCCAAAGAACAAAAGATGGATGAAAATAGATAAATGAAAGACCAATAGAAGTGGCCCGCCCACCCTCCGCCCTCCCCAACCCCCCTCCCCCCCCAAAGAAAGGTGGACATTAGTGCAGGAGAGGCCACACAACCCATGTTGTCCCACTGTCCCCGTGTCCTCTCATGCAGTAAGTTTTAAAGAGGTTCTCTGCCAAGCTGCCCAGGCAGGGGTCCTTGGACTCTCTCTCGTTCATACTCTCTGAGGCTTCTTGGGGGTCTCTGGCTGAGACTATAGTGAACATTCTATGCACAGCTGTCCCATGGGTCACCCTCCAGAGTGTGAAGAGTGATGACCCTGTTTGGAATGTGTCTTTCCTGCTGCACCTGGAGCAGTGGAAACTGATGGGATTAACTTGTGTTTATAGGTGTCTTTGGTCTTGATACATCCAAGATGTCTTATAAACTGTTGGTCGTATAACTGACAAGCCGTCTTTGGGAAGAGGGGTAGCTGTTTAACTATGAGGGGATGGCCCTGATGGACAGGATGACAGTCTGTGGCTGGAAAATGCCCTCACTCCAAGCATGCAATTGCCCACGTGGACACTAAATGACCCTGGAAAGGCAGAAAATTTACTGACCTGAGAGTCAAGGGAGTCAGGCCTTGTGCTGCTTTGAACTTGACCCTAGTACTAAGAGCTCTGGTTCAACCTCTAATTAAGCCCACATTATACCTAGCTGGCTGCTGAATGAATCCTCACACTGATTTTAAATGAGTCACCCATCACCAACCCACACTATCTATAATGTATTTTGAATTAATGGTATAATAAAGCCTATGCATGTGTGTGTATTAAAGATGTTCATGTGTAAAAGGTAAATATTTAAGGTTAAAACATCATTTATTAAATGTATCTTTCCATTCCTTTATTTTTTAGATATCGTAAAATCTAAAACACTATGCATGACTTGGTTAAGGTTTGAATGAGTGACATAACCTCTGGGTCATCAGCTGCAGGGCTGATCCTTCCCTGCTGGTTTCTCAAGGTTGCTGCTTGGAGGAATTGTCACATGGAGCCGGAAGACACTTTGAGGCTCTGACAATGCCCTACTGCAGCATGGAGTGGTGGCTCCCACCACGCGTTCCTCTGGAGCCCTGCCTCTGAGTCACCTGCATAATCGGAGGTCTGAGTGGGAGGAGAGAGGCACAGCTCTCAGTTACAGGGCTTGTATATGCATAGTCAGTATAAGTCCCTAACCCACAAACCTTCAAGTTTCGAACTTTCGAAGATGTAAATGCACGTCCGCACGGCCATTCACGTAAGCTAGTTCATGTGTCTGATGTACATTGTCACGTAAGTGCACCCTCTACCAGTGGTTGAGCTTTTGTGTACTTTGTTGTAGGGTACTGTACAGAGCACAGTAACACAGTGTCTTTGCTTGAAGCCCAGGATGCCAACAAAAAAAAGCCCAAAAAATGTGTCTTTCCTGCTGCACCTGGAGCAGTGGAAACTGATGGGATTAACTTGTGTTTATAGGTGTCTTTGGTCTTGATACATCCAAGATGTCTTATAAACTGTTGGTCGTATAACTGACAAGCCGTCTTTGGGAAGAGGGGTAGCTGTTTAACTATGAGGGGATGGCCCTGATGGACAGGATGACAGTCTGTGGCTGGAAAATGCCCTCACTCCAAGCATGCAATTGCCCACGTGGACACTAAATGACCCTGGAAAGGCAGAAAATTTACTGACCTGAGAGTCAAGGGAGTCAGGCCTTGTGCTGCTTTGAACTTGACCCTAGTACTAAGAGCTCTGGTTCAACCTCTAATTAAGCCCACATTATACCTAGCTGGCTGCTGAATGAATCCTCACACTGATTTTAAATGAGTCACCCATCACCAACCCACACTATCTATAATGTATTTTGAATTAATGGTATAATAAAGCCTATGCATGTGTTTTATTAAAGATGTTCATGTGTAAAAGGTAAATATTTAAGGTTAAAACATCATTTATTAAATGTATCTTTCCATTCCTTTATTTTTTAGATATCGTAAAATCTAAAACACTATGCATGACTTGGTTAAGGTTTGAATGAGTGACATAACCTCTGGGTCATCAGCTGCAGGGCTGACCCTTTCCCCTGCTGGTTTCTCAAGGTTGCTGCTTGGAGGAATTGTCACATGGAGCCGGAAGACACTTTGAGGCTCTGACAATGCCCTACTGCAGCATGGAGTGGTGGCTCCCACCACGCGTTCCTCTGGAGCCCTGCCTCTGAGTCACCTGCATAATCGGAGGTCTGAGTGGGAGGAGAGAGGCACAGCTCTCAGTTACAGGGCTTGTATATGCATAGTCAGTATAAGTCCCTAACCCACAAACCTTCAAGTTTCGAACTTTCGAAGATGTAAATGCACGTCCGCACGGCCATTCACGTAAGCTAGTTCATGTGTCTGATGTACATTGTCACGTAAGTGCACCCTCTACCAGTGGTTGAGCTTTTGTGTACTTTGTTGTAGGGTACTGTACAGAGTACAGTAACACAGTGTCTTTGCTTGAAGCCCAGGATGCCCAGAAGCAAGAAAGTAGATAGAACTGAATCCATCAAAGAACCAGAACCTGTGCCATCAAGGTCAGTGTCAGTGAAATTGCACCTTGTCCTCCACCTCCTGTGGCTGATGAGCCTCTCGTCTCCCACTTCCTTTCACTCCTGTGGTCAGTAACTCTTGTTGCCTGTTCATTCAATGCCAGCCTCTGTACGCCAGCTGCTGTACTGTGCTGCTCTACTTTTTAGTAAAATTAAAAATGCTTTCTTTATCCTTTGGGTTTGTTTGATTTTTATCCCTTGTTTATGTAAAAAGTATTATAAATGTATTACAGTAGAGCACTATGTAGCTGATTGTGTTAGCTTGGTACCTAGGCTAACTTCGTTGGACCCACAAACGAATAAAATTACAAACACATTCTTCGAGTGGAATTTATCTGTATGTAGAGGGCTTACTATAGTCATGACTTCTAGGGATAAACTCCCTTCCTGCCTTGAACTTTTCTGCCTCGACCTTTTCTGCCTCCAGGTTCTCTGCCAGTCCCATGCAGGGAAGACTGTTGGTGGGTTTGGACTTTGGGAACAGAGTCCTCTGTTCCACTGGCTGTCCAGCAGGCGGTGCTGCTCCAGCGTCCCCAGTGTGCAATTTCTCCAGCCTGCCCGGAGCTGCCCTCTGCTCGGTGTGGCGCATCAGATGAGATCATAGTCCATGTTGTCATGGATGCAGATTTTTATATTCCAGTTTATTTCCACACGTGAATATCAGACATTGGCTTGGCCATCATGCTCAGAGGGAGGTGAAAGGTTCTATGTGAGTAAGAGTTGATCAATACCTGAACCAGTCACCTCCTGTCTGCCTTGGGGAACTTTGTCTCCACTGGTGATGGTGGTGGGGAGGGGGTTGTTGCCAGCAAGCCCAGGAAGAAGACAGATGCTCACAGGATGGAAAGAAATGCACCTGCCTCAGCCTCCTCCAAAAGCAGGAGAGAAATTATCAGTTTCAAAACAAGCCCCTTCATTTTGGGGGAATGCAGCCTTTTGTTAAGGTTGCGAATGGGCTAGAAACATTTTTGAAGCAAGGATGAAAATATGAGACTCAAGTCACATGATGTCAGTCCTCTGATGAAACGTTAGAAGTCTGCAAAATGGATCTGTTTGAGGAGCATGTGCTGTTTTATCCCCTGCTTAGATGGTAGGCTGCTTCCTCGCTGCTCCTTGAGGACATCTGCTCCAGGTTTGGTATCGCTTGTGCCTAAGCAGGAAGTGGAAAGCGGAGAGCTAGGTGAGTTTAGACTTGGTCCAGAGCCAATCCTGGTAATTTAGGAACCCAAACTCTACTCTTTGTGGGGCTATTAGATCTCAATAGTATGGAAGGAGCTCTTCTATTCCAGACAAATGAGAAATGAACACTCCCTCCTAATGGTGGGTAATAACTCAACATCATTCTCTGAAGATCTATGGGACAGCACCCTGCCAGTCTCCCTTAGGAAACAGCTGACATGTGGCCATTCCATCCTCTGCCCCTCCCTCTACAGCACATGTTAATAAAAGTTCTATATAAAACAGAGTGATAAAGGAGATTAATACTCTTATTTCTCACACATGCTGAACTCCACCTTTTCATCTTGAATTACCCAGTTGGAGTGTCTACACCGCCTGAATTAATTAACCTCATCATTGTCAACTTACCAATCCCTCCAAGTCATCGCAGACAAGACCTCTGCTTCCTAAATAGAAAATCTACCACACACACTGAAGCAGAGATAGTCACCGTCTTGAAAATTGGGTAGGTGTATAGCCACCTTCCTGAAATTCTTTGCAACTTTTACCCTCCAAAGAAAATGACTTGCATTTTGACAAATCTGGATCTTGAAGGTCTGAGTCTATTTTACCTGAATTAGTAATGTCTCTTTCTAGGAGGTAGAGAAATTAACAGAAACTATTTCTGGAACTATTCCAGCATGGCACATGCTGTCCTTCTAATCTCCAGGTCATCATTCTCTTTCTTCAGTCTGGACATTTCAAAGTTCTCAATAAAGGGCTCCTTTGAGGTAAGGGACTGTGGTGGAGCATCAGGTGTCACAGAGGTGAATGTCCTCGGGTTGGACCTCTGATTGCCCATCTGATCTTAGGCTTGAAAGAGATATGGTATACTGTAGAGCTCTGTTCTGAGCTAACGGTGTCCTCAGAAGATAATGTGGCTAATGGACCTGGCAAAGCCAGAACTGAGTCCCCCAGGTGATTCTCAGAAAGGGAACCCCCAGATGTGCCATATTTCATAGCATCTGTGTCAGAGCTGCCTCTTAGAGGTGCTTCTTTAAAAAAATTAGAATTTATCTATTTATTTGTTTTAATTTTTTGGCTGTGCTGGGTCTTCATTGTTGCCTGGGCTTTTCTCCAGTTGTGGAGAGCAGGGAGTACTCTCTAGTTGCAGTGCACAGGCTTCTTATTGTGGTGGCTTTTCTTGTTGCAGAGCACAAGTTCTAGGGCACATTGGCACACAAGCTCAGGAGCTGCAACTTCTTGGTTCTAGAGTGCAGACTCAATAGTTGTGGTACCTGGGCTGAGTTGTTTCATGGAGTGTGGCATGTTCCCGGATCAGAGATAAAACTCATGTCTCCTGCAGTGGCAGGTGGATCCTTTACCATTGAGCCACCAGAGAAGAAGCCCAGAGATGCTTCTTGAAGGGTACACCACCCAGCACTCAAGAGTGGTGTTTGTTAGTCAGTTTGTTTGTCCTGCCCCCTGGTGAGGGGTTCTAGACCTACTAGAGTGACAGCCCTAGAGTCTGTCTTTCTTGCTACTCAGAAGAGCACCTCCATTCAACAGTTTTATCTTTTTTATTAGAGCATCTTTGCTAGTTTTATAAGTTGAAAATTGGGTAGGTGTATAGCCACCTTCCTGAAATTCTTTGCAACTTTTACCCTCCAAAGAAAATGACTTGCATTTTGACAAATCTGGATCTTGAAGGTCTGAGTCTATTTTACCTGAATTAGTAATGTCTCTTTCTAGGAGGTAGAGAAATTAACAGAAACTATTTCTGGAACTATTCCAGCATGGCACATGCTGTCCTTCTAATCTCCAGGTCATCATTCTCTTTCTTCAGTCTGGACATTTCAAAGTTCTCAATAAAGGGCTCCTTTGAGGTAAGGGACTGTGGTGGAGCATCAGGTGTCACAGAGGTGAATGTCCTCGGGTTGGACCTCTGATTGCCCATCTGATCTTAGGCTTGAAAGAGATATGGTATACTGTAGAGCTCTGTTCTGAGCTAACGGTGTCCTCAGAAGATAATGTGGCTAATGGACCTGGCAAAGCCAGAACTGAGTCCCAGGTGATTCTCAGAAAGGGAACCCCCAGATGTGCCATATTTCATAGCATCTGTGTCAGAGCTGCCTCTTAGAGGTGCTTCTTTAAAAAAATTAGAATTTATCTATTTATTTGTTTTAATTTTTTGGCTGTGCTGGGTCTTCATTGTTGCCTGGGCTTTTCTCCAGTTGTGGAGAGCAGGGAGTACTCTCTAGTTGCAGTGCACAGGCTTCTTATTGTGGTGGCTTTTCTTGTTGCAGAGCACAAGTTCTAGGGCACATTGGCACACAAGCTCAGGAGCTGCAACTTCTTGGTTCTAGAGTGCAGACTCAATAGTTGTGGTACCTGGGCTGAGTTGTTTCATGGAGTGTGGCATGTTCCCGGATCAGAGATAAAACTCATGTCTCCTGCAGTGGCAGGTGGATCCTTTACCATTGAGCCACCAGAGAAGAAGCCCAGAGATGCTTCTTGAAGGGTACACCACCCAGCACTCAAGAGTGGTGTTTGTTAGTCAGTTTGTTTGTCCTGCCCCCTGGTGAGGGGTTCTAGACCTACTAGAGTGACAGCCCTAGAGTCTGTCTTTCTTGCTACTCAGAAGAGCACCTCCATTCAACAGTTATCTTTTATAGAGCATCTGCTATGTGTTTTATATAAGCATTTGCAGATCTTACAAGGGTGGCACTTTATAAATTCCTATTTTATAGAAGAGAAAACAGGCTCAGAGAACCATGCCCTTGAGTTCTCATAGCAAAAAATGAGTATAAGAGGGGCATTGGCAGCTGGCTTAGACGTCCCAGGTCATGATGGGTGAGAGATGCTGGCAGCTGACCAGAGCCAGGTGATCCAGCATGTCTCAGTTAACTAGACTAGTGGAAAGAAAAAATCCGATCATTAACATATGTTCATGAACTCCCATGTGACCCCACTTGAGGAGACCCAGGGAGATGAGAGGGGTCTCTGGGGAATGGAGTCTTGGGTGACCAGTGTCTGAAAATCTCTGCTCATTTATCTCATGACCCACATTGTCACCTACTGTACGGTAGGGAAATTTACACAGCACATGAGTCTTTATTTTTGTTTTCAGCTTTGTGTGTGTGTGTCTTAGTTGCTCAGTCATGTCCAACTCTTTGCAGCCCCATGGACTGTAGCTCATACGGCTCCTCTGTCCATGGGATTCTCCAGGCAAGAATACTGGAGTGGGTTGTCATTCTCTTCTCCAGAGGATCTTCCCAACCCAGAGATCAAACCCAGGTCTCCTGTGCTACAGGTGAATTCTTTACCATCTGAGCTACCAATGCAGTATAATTGATGAATAAGGTTTGTGGATTTACAGTATACAATGTGATGTACCTGTTGTGAAATGACCACTGCAATCAAGTTAATTAACATATCTGTCCCCCCTTTTAGTTACCTTTTCTGTGTGTTGAGAATATTTAACATCAATTCTCTTAGAAGATTCCAGTGTTATTAACTATGGTCACTCACTGTATATTATAGTCCCAGATCTTACAAGTTCTTATAACAACTTACAACCATCTGAAACCTTGTGTCCTTTGACCATCTCTCTATTTCTCTCACCTCTAGCCTCTGAAATCACCATTCTAACTTCTGTTTCTAGGAGTCCAGTTCTTTTTTGTTTGTTTGTTTGTTTGATTTCTGCCAGTTGTAGCAGATGACAGGATTTCCTTCTTTTTCATGGCTGAATAATATTCCATTGTATATACGTGCCATCTTTATCTGTCCATCTATGAACAGACATTTAGATTGTTTCTGTGACTTAAATATTGTGAATAATGCTGCAGTGAACATGGGGGTGCAGGTGCCACTTTGAGATCAAAGGTGGCCTTTAAAGGATGTGATGTGAAGACTTATTTGGCCACTAGGCCTGGCCTAGGAGAGAAACAAGAGCACTGCGTAGTGGCCAAGTGCCGCGCTAGACTTCCTGGGCTGGAGTCCTACCTCTGTCACTTACTGAGTGGCCCTGGGCAAACTATCTAACCTCTTTGCACCTTAGTTTCCTGGACGCCCCATGGATGCTTTGTGTGGGAGAGAAATGAAATGCATTTATATGGGCAAACCCCTTTGTGAGCAATGTATGTGCTGGCCACTGTTATTATGATGATTCATCATGAAGAACAAAATCCTAATTTGAAAGGGCCCGGGGAGATGTGCCAAAGTGCACACTTGCACACCCTCACATAGTCAGAGAGAATGCCTCTCTCATTGGATTCAGTTAATGTAACCATAACTGGTTAAAAATATTTTATCCATGAACCCAGCTCACTCTGTGGTCATCATGACCGAGTTTTGTCACTGTCGGTGGCAGACTGAAAATATCTGTAACTAAATCGGTAGAAACGGTATAGCAAATAATCGCTTTGTAAAATAATTCCTTATCTGAAAATATTTGGCTAGCTAGAGAATCTTTATTGCTTTGCAAATTCATTCCAAAGAGTAATTACTTCAGAGTTTTAATGATCCAGTCAATTTGTTTACCATCGGTTTCTAAATATATAACATTTCTTTTGTTCATAAATAGAAGTTATTTTCAGTCTGATTTATGTTGCCTTGTATGTACTTCTTTCACCTGTAAGTTTCTCCCCAAATCACTGGGTCCTCTTCTTTTTAACAGGTGGTGGCCGCTGAGGGATTCTGGAAGAGTCTCGTGGAGAGTTGAAACAATCTATTCGTCTCCACCCTGCTTGTCTCTCCACCTCTAAGATTCCAGTCCCATGAAAGAATGCTAATAAAGGAAGTGGGGTGTACGAGGAAGGAGAAGATCGGGGTCACTGGGGACCACAGTGGCCAGGCTGGGAGCATGACCCTTGTGGTCGCTTTGTCTATTTGTAAGTGCTGGTCCTCAACCCCATCTCTGTAATTAAGAGTTTTTCAGATTCCTTATGAAGGCAGTGCTGTAAGGGCCACGTGAAACTGGCTTTGTGAGAGGAATGAAGCTTTATTTAGCAACTGCCCAAGTGATAGTGTGAATTCCTGAGCTGGAAATAAAATGCATTTCCTCTGTTGGCAAGCAGATCCTCTTGTGAATAACCAACTGGCCGGAGCAGAGCTGGAGCTGGGAGGGTGGGGGGTGCTGGCCAGGAGCTCCCAGGATGCTCTAGCCAGGGAGGTCCAGTTGTGTTCCGGAAATCCCAGGCCCAGCTCCCGCCTTGCCCTTACAGCTCCTCTTGTTCCAAACAGCTGATAAGGGGGTCACTGGGACACCCTTAGGTCCCTGAGGGCCTCTCCAAATTGCCTGCTTCCTGGGTTCGCCTCCTTCTGGCTGTGCCTCAGAACGTGTGCTGCAGCCTCTGTTGTATGGGGACGGGTAGAGACTATGGGAGTGGGCGGACAGCGCCCTGCCTTATAGCGCCCTACCTTTCTCAGTGGCAGGAGGCTGAGGGTACTGAGAC
The DNA here is from genome assembly GCA_022376925.1 of Tragulus kanchil. Classification (NCBI taxonomy): domain Eukaryota; kingdom Metazoa; phylum Chordata; class Mammalia; order Artiodactyla; family Tragulidae; genus Tragulus; species Tragulus kanchil. The sequence continues at coordinate 112,273,866 of JAIOJX010000031.1, read as the reverse complement.
TCCCCCAGACCCCACTCCCTGTGAGGCCCCGGGCATGTTTATCACGGTGCCAATAAAACCAGTGCGATTTATGGCTCTGCTTTTAATTCATTCAATTCTCTGTTCATTGGGAGGTTAACGTTGTTGATCTATTTTCTCTTGAAAAAAAAACAAATAAAAATGAATCTTCCAAAGAGTAATTACTTCAGAGTTTTAATGATCCAGTCAATTTGTTTACCATCGGTTTCTAAATATATAACATTTCTTTTGTTCATAAATAGAAGTTATTTTCAGTCTGATTTATGTTGCCTTGTATGTACTTCTTTCACCTGTAAGTTTCTCCCCAAATCACTGGGTCCTCTTCTTTTTAACAGGTGGTGGCCGCTGAGGGATTCTGGAAGAGTCTCGTGGAGAGTTGAAACAATCTATTCGTCTCCACCCTGCTTGTCTCTCCACCTCTAAGATTCCAGTCCCATGAAAGAATGCTAATAAAGGAAGTGGGGTGTACGAGGAAGGAGAAGATCGGAGTCCCTGGGGACCACAGTGGCCAGGCTGGGAGCATGACCCTTGTGGTCGCTTTGTCTATTTGTAAGTGCTGGTCCTCAACCCCATCTCTGTAATTAAGAGTTTTTCAGATTCCTTATGAAGGCAGTGCTGTAAGGGCCACGTGAAACTGGCTTTGTGAGAGGAATGAAGCTTTATTTAGCAACTGCCCAAGTGATAGTGTGAATTCCTGAGCTGGAAATAAAATGCATTTCCTCTGTTGGCAAGCAGATCCTCTTGTGAATAACCAACTGGCCGGAGCAGAGCTGGAGCTGGGAGGGTGGGGGGTGCTGGCCAGGAGCTCCCAGGATGCTCTAGCCAGGGAGGTCCAGTTGTGTTCCGGAAATCCCAGGCCCAGCTCCCGCCTTGCCCTTACAGCTCCTCTTGTTCCAAACAGCTGATAAGGGGGTCACTGGGACACCCTTAGGTCCCTGAGGGCCTCTCCAAATTGCCTGCTTCCTGGGTTCGCCTCCTTCTGGCTGTGCCTCAGAACGTGTGCTGCAGCCTCTGTTGTATGGGGACGGGTAGAGACTATGGGAGTGGGCGGACAGCGCCCTGCCTTATAGCGCCCTACCTTTCTCAGTGGCAGGAGGCTGAGGGTACTGAGACTCCCCCAGACCCCACTCCCTGTGAGGCCCCGGGCATGTTTATCACGGTGCCAATAAAACCAGTGCGATTTATGGCTCTGCTTTTTAATTCATTCAATTCTCTGTTCATTGGGAGGTTAACGTTGTTGATCTATTTTCTCTTGAAACAAATAAAAACAATATGTGCTGACACTGGCTTGGACTTTTGACATGGACCAGAGAGGTCAGCATTTAATTTTATATTTATAGACTACACGGACAATATTATCTGTATTAAAAACTGCTCACTCAATCCTTGTCATTTTACAATGCGGTTCAGAGGCTGTTTTCTCTTCCCCTCTCCTCTTTTCTTTTTTCTTTTCCATTTCATCCCTTCCCACCCCTCTCTCTGTTTCTCCTCTTGTTGTTGGATGGCCTTTCATTTCTTTCCTTGTGGCTTCTGCTCTTTGTGTGACTCATGCTCATCCACTGTCTCTCTCTCTTGCTCCCTCGCGTCTTTCTCTTTCCTCTCATCCCTTTCCTCCCCCTCATCTCCACTGTCTCTCTCCCGTGCAGCCCTGCTACAGACTCTTTTGGATTCAATGTCTTTGGTCATTCTTCGAGCTTTCACTATGGGGACGGTGCTCTGGATTGGGAGGAAGTAGGGACAGGGGAATTCATGCTGAACAGTTTTGAGTTTTGACGTTGAGAGCACAGCCTTTCTTTGAGGCAGGTTTTGGGTGATTTCTGCATTGAAACTGCTCCTTCTTCTGACCATAGGCTGAAGCTGTCTCATTGAGAGTGGCAACAGTGATAGCTACAGTGAAGCCTTAGCATCAGTGGAAGTATGTCTTTTCTGAGTTTCTGTCTCCTGTGTTTATCCAGTAAAAGTTTCCAGAAGGGATGAGAGAGAGTGCTTAGTGCTGGGTCTGAACAATCAAATGATTTTAAAAATGAAACCAGGGAGCAGCAGGGAAGTTGTCCCAGGAGGAACTCTGGCCTGACATCCACCAACAATCTACTTGGGACCAATGGACTAAGCTCATCGAGACACCGCCTCTGTCACTGTAAACTGAGACGAGTGACGACTCTATTCCAGGGTAGGGGTCAGGGACCTTGCATGGCTGTTGCCTGGCGTGTCATCTGGGGCACAGGAGGTGTACAGTAAATGGAAGCAAATGATCACCTGGGTGGTTATTGGGGGAAAGTATCCTTTTAGTCTAACAACTGTTTTGATGACAGGTTGTTTTCAAAATAACCTGTGTACGAAGATGCAAAAATCAAGAGATCTGTTAGTGATGTGGCCGCCTGGATCCCGACTCTGTCACCTCCTCGGCCCTGAGTCATTTCCTCTCAGAGGCCTCATCATCTGTGTTTTTGAGGCAGCGATGTCCCCATCCCTCCTAGGTGTCTTTTTGGTGACTGCTAGCTGCAGCCTGAACATGCTGTAGTGTACCAGCCTGAACATGCTGTAGTGTACAGGCTGGGAGCTGCCCCTCTCAGATGGGTTTTACAGATGATGCCCCCACTGAGTTGGCCACCGGGGGTGTGGCCAGGGTCTCCGTTGATTGGAATCAGCCTGCTTCTGCCCGTGGACACCCCCCTCTGCAATAGTTTCTGTGTCCTCACCTGTGAAATCAGGGTAATGATGCTGCTCCATCCACAGATGACAGGAGGATTAATTAGATGCTATATTTAAAAGACTTTAGATCCTTGGAGGAAAGTGCAGTGTAACTGATATCTAAGAAGATAAAATATTTAAGCCATAGCCTCCAGGGGCCGTTAATCTTATTGTATTTTCAGCATTTTAGAAATTTTGTATGAAAACATTCTTTAAGAAAGCCTCTCTGCAAGACAACTGAGGAAGAAACGCTTCCTAAGAGAGTACGGTCGCTTGGCATTGTTCTCCCGAGATCACCCTCCTCCCTTCCCTACCAGTATGACAGGACTGAATGGCTGTCCTGAATCTGGTGGCCCATCTCTCAGGCCAGTATTCATAGACTGGCCTGCAGAGGAGAGGGCAGAGTGATACCCAGACCCCTCAGAATTCCTGGACAAGGAGATTTTCATCTAAGCAAATAATGAAAAACCAAATTTTAAATGATGTCGTTTCTTCAATAATGAATGCATAGACAAGGTGATTTTAAGCTGCTTAAGATTTAACTTAGGTTGACCATCGTGCGTTTGATGGTGAAACTGAGACCTAAAGAAATCAAATGATTTTATCAAAGGCTTTTTGGGGAAATGAAGACCAATCCCTGGGCCTCACAATGATAATAGAGCTAAGGAAGGTTATGTTTCATATCCACTACTTGTATGAGTCTCTTCCAAGGACCTGTGGCTCCTTTTGTGTTAACAATATGGTGTTCTTTTTCTTATAGAAGACTGTGAACCTTTCACAAGCTTGAGACTCTACTATATCTGGATCTATCCTGCCCTTAGGTCTCTTGAGCCCAAATGATTTTCACTCGTAGATTCTTAAAGTTCTACTTAGATTTTTCTGGATGCGTTCAAATGAGTTTGAGTATAAACTACCAATTTACATAATTTTTGGTTAATTTTTCATTTTTAAAAATTTTACGTTGGAGTATAGTTGATTTACCATGTTGTGTTAGTTTCAGGTGTGATTTAGTTGCACGTATTCATATATCAGGCCTTCCCTGGAACTCAGATGGTAAAGAATCTGCCTGCAGTACAGGAGACCTGGCTTGGATTCTTGGGTTGAGACCATCCTCTTGGAAAAGGGAATGGCAACCCACTCCAGTATTCTTGCCTGGAGAATCCCATGGACAGAGGAGCCCGGCAGGCTACAGTCTGTGGGATTGCAAAGAGTCAAACACTCTTCGTATATCTATTCTTTTTCAGATTTTTAACCCATATAAGTTATTACAAAGTATCGAGGAGAGTTCCTTGTGCTATAATGTAGATCCTTCTTGATTATCTGTTTTACATATAGTACTGTGCACATGCCAATTCCAACCTTTCAATTCATTCCTCCCCTTTTCCTCCTTGGCAACCATAATTCATCTAAGTTTGTGAGTCTATTTCTGTTTTGTAAACAAGTTCACCTGCATCATTTTTTTAAAAATTTCACATGTAAGTGATATCATATGATATTTGTCTTTCTCTGTTTGACTTACTTTACTTAATATAATCTCTAGGTCCATCCATGTTGCTGCAAATGGCTTTATTTCATTCTTTTTATGGCTGAGCAGTATTCTACTCTGTGTGTGTGTGTGTGTGTGTGTGTGTATGTATATTATATATATATATATATATATATATATCACATCTTTTATATCTACACATCTGTTGATGGGCACTGAGGTTCCTTCTATGTCTTGGCTATTATAAATAGTGTTGCAACAAACACTGGGGTACATGTATCTAAATTATGATTTTCACCAGATATTAACTTTGGTAAATGAACCATATAGGGGATAGATGACTTCAGGTGTAGCTTGACCAGGATCTCAACAATGTAGTCAGATCCCTGGATCTTTTTATTCTTCATCTCTTCAGTTGTGCATATTGCCTTCTTTCTCAGGAAAATTCTCTCCAGATAGTGCAAGATTGCCCTCAGAAAGTTCCAGCTTCAGTCTTCAAGTTAAGTAAGCTTCCCAGAACATCTAGATTTTTCTGGATGCGTTCAAATGAGTTTGAGTATAAACTACCAATTTACATAATTTTTGGTTAATTTTTCATTTTTAAAAATTTTACGTTGGAGTATAGTTGATTTACCATGTTGTGTTAGTTTCAGGTGTGATTTAGTTGCACGTATTCATATATCAGGCCTTCCCTGGAACTCAGATGGTAAAGAATCTGCCTGCAGTACAGGAGACCTGGCTTGGATTCTTGGGTTGAGACCATCCTCTTGGAAAAGGGAATGGCAACCCACTCCAGTATTCTTGCCTGGAGAATCCCATGGACAGAGGAGCCCGGCAGGCTACAGTCTGTGGGATTGCAAAGAGTCAAACACTCTTCGTATATCTATTCTTTTTCAGATTTTTAACCCATATAAGTTATTACAAAGTATCGAGGAGAGTTCCTTGTGCTATAATGTAGATCCTTCTTGATTATCTGTTTTACATATAGTACTGTGCACATGCCAATTCCAACCTTTCAATTCATTCCTCCCCTTTTCCTCCTTGGCAACCATAATTCATCTAAGTTTGTGAGTCTATTTCTGTTTTGTAAACAAGTTCACCTGCATCATTTTTTTAAAAATTTCACATGTAAGTGATATCATATGATATTTGTCTTTCTCTGTTTGACTTACTTTACTTAATATAATCTCTAGGTCCATCCATGTTGCTGCAAATGGCTTTATTTCATTCTTTTTATGGCTGAGCAGTATTCTACTCTGTGTGTGTGTGTGTGTGTGTGTGTATGTATATTATATATATATATATATATATATATATATATCACATCTTTTATATCTACACATCTGTTGATGGGCACTGAGGTTCCTTCTATGTCTTGGCTATTATAAATAGTGTTGCAACAAACACTGGGGTACATGTATCTAAATTATGATTTTCACCAGATATTAACTTTGGTAAATGAACCATATAGGGGATAGATGACTTCAGGTGTAGCTTGACCAGGATCTCAACAATGTAGTCAGATCCCTGGATCTTTTTATTCTTCATCTCTTCAGTTGTGCATATTGCCTTCTTTCTCAGGAAAATTCTCTCCAGATAGTGCAAGATTGCCCTCAGAAAGTTCCAGCTTCAGTCTTCAAGTTAAGTAAGCTTCCCAGAACATTGTGCTTCTTCCCCTGTAATTCCAGCAAGAGGTCCAGAGTAAGATTCCCTATCAGGGATAACCCTATAGGGGTCATGACTGAACCCACCTGTTTGGACAGAGTGATGGAATGGGCTGTCTGGATAAGTCACATCTCCCTGCTAGAACTGGAATGTAGATTCAGCTCTGTCTCTATCATCTGGACTTGTTACTGATTCAAACTCGGGTGTCCTCTCCAGTGCAGAACAAAATCCACTGGGTTGCGGAGAAAGAAAATACAGTGTTTATTGCAGGGCTTCCAGCAAGGAGAATGGGCAGCTCATGCTCAAAAGACCTGAACTCCATGATGGCTTTCAGGCAAGGGTTTCTAAAAGTTCACATTAAAGGGTGAGGATAGCAGGAATGTAACCAGCTTGTGGACATTTATGTGATTGGTTGATAGTGAAAAGTACAAAGTGATGTTTCAGGACACTTAACCTTCTGGTTCCAACCACTCTGGGGTCTGCATGCTTATGCTTAGGATGTGGTCCTATCCTTTAGTGTGTGGGGATCTTAGTTTCTCCAGAACTCAAAGGTATGTGTCAAAATGTTATCTATATCCCTTCAAAAGGAACAAAGTCTTGTGACTCTAGTATTCTAATCATTAACTTCCTGAGTCTGATCTTTGGAACTCAATGACCCAGAAGGATCTGTCACTGGGAGGGCCACACAAGGTCCTGCTCAGTTTCAGACTGAGAGGTGAGAAATGGTGGCTTCTCCAAAGAAAATAAATTTGGTTTTACTAGAAGAAGGAACGACAGAAGCTCGACTGGCAAGGTGAAAAGATGCTTGGTGCTCACGATCTTATATTTCAAGACATTCATGTCTCTAAATGCCCCAGATTCTATATTCTGTTCAGATGAATTAGATGTTATTAACTTTGACCAGCCTAGATGGATAACCAAGGATCAGTCAGGTTATTCCAATCTCTCTCCAATTCTCTCCAGTTGTGCATATTGCCTTCTTTCTCAGGAAAATTCTCCAGATAGTGCAAGATTGCCCTCAGAAAGTTCCAGCTTCAGTCTTCAAGTTAAGTAAGCTTCCCAGAACATTGTGCTTCTTCCCCTGTAATTCCAGCAAGAGGTCCAGAGTAAGATTCCCTATCAGGGATAACCCTATAGGGGTCATGACTGAACCCACCTGTTTGGACAGAGTGATGGAATGGGCTGTCTGGATAAGTCACATCTCCCTGCTAGAACTGGAATGTAGATTCAGCTCTGTCTCTATCATCTGGACTTGTTACTGATTCAAACTCGGGTGTCCTCTCCAGTGCAGAACAAAATCCACTGGGTTGCGGAGAAAGAAAATACAGTGTTTATTGCAGGGCTTCCAGCAAGGAGAATGGGCAGCTCATGCTCAAAAGACCTGAACTCCATGATGGCTTTCAGGCAAGGGTTTCTAAAAGTTCACATTAAAGGGTGAGGATAGCAGGGAATGTAACCAGCTTGTGGACATTTATGTGATTGGTTGATAGTGAAAAGTACAAAGTGATGTTTCAGGACACTTAACCTTCTGGTTCCAACCACTCTGGGGTCTGCATGCTTATGCTTAGGATGTGGTCCTATCCTTTAGTGTGTGGGGATCTTAGTTTCTCCAGAACTCAAAGGTATGTGTCAAAATGTTATCTATATCCCTTCAAAAGGAACAAAGTCTTGTGACTCTAGTATTCTAATCATTAACTTCCTGAGTCTGATCTTTGGAACTCAATGACCCAGAAGGATCTGTCACTGGGAGGGCCACACAAGGTCCTGCTCAGTTTCAGACTGAGAGGTGAGAAATGGTGGCTTCTCCAAAGAAAATAAATTTGGTTTTACTAGAAGAAGGAACGACAGAAGCTCGACTGGCAAGGTGAAAAGATGCTTGGTGCTCACGATCTTATATTTCAAGACATTCATGTCTCTAAATGCCCCAGATTCTATATTCTGTTCAGATGAATTAGATGTTATTAACTTTGACCAGCCTAGATGGATAACCAAGGATCAGTCAGGACCTTTTTTATTTTTTTGCTGGATGGCAGTATGGACTGAGGACCATGGACTAGGCCCTTCTTTCTCTCCCCAGCCACTTGGCCCTGCAAAATCTCTTGGAATTTAAACCAATCCCAGACAAGAATATAAAATTATCAAGAGATAATCGAGATCAACATGCCATACACAGGAATGAAGTTTCATGTGAGACATTAAATTATAGAAAAATGAAGAAATTTTCGTTCTTGTGCATACAAGTTAGTGGATCAAGATTCATATTCTCTATGTGTTCTTGTCAGATTGCATCATCCATAGGAAGTTTCAGACACTCAGGTGGTTCAGATGATGCACTGGGATTATTTGCTTCTTCCTTAAACCAAGACAATAGGAAGGATAAATTCTGTGAGCAAGAGACCTCTGAATCAGACATCTGTCCTTCCCTCCCCTGAGCCAGGCCCTAGGCTCCATGACATTCTGAGGACCTTAGGGGAATAAGGGACCAGGTTGCCATGCACTGGGCATTTTCAATATAATTGCACCATTGGTTTCCTGAGTGTGACATCTTGCCTGATTACACTGCCTGTTCACGGAAGTAAGAGTTGCACGAGGAAGGCTTCTGTCTGGTGACCTTTATTTTAGCGGAAAGCTAATACATGTTCCACTCTGCAGAGAGGATGTTCTCTGGGGAATTTGCACACTAATACAGACTTTGCCTCCATCATTGTGTTTAATTGAAAGAAGAGTCACCCTGAAGTTTTACCTAATGATTTATGCAACATTCTTTCATAGTTAAACTGATACACACTGATCTTCAGCACCTCACTAATACATCCATTTCCCTTCCCCAGCCCTCTCAGGCTTGGAGTTGTGGGTAATTGTGTGCTTATAACAGAGCAGAAAGGCAAATGCTGAGGAAGGTTTGGTGGTGGGTGATGAGACTGTGTTTCCTGCTTGGTGGAGGATACTGGGGGGGTCTCAGCAGGCTAGTCCTGACCTGGCTGGTGTGAAGACCATCCACAGTCACCATGAGTGTTGACCATCCAGGTGATCCTGAGTGCTTCCAGGCACTGATCCCTCATCCATGCACCATCCTTTTTTGCAGATATTCCCCTACACTACAAGGCGGGGTGAAAATAAGAAACAAGTGATCAAAGAGTGCGAGGATAGTGCCTCCTGTCAAGGAGAAGAAGGGACTCCCAGAGAATTGTGGGCACTCAATCCAGAGCCCAGTCTCTAACTCAAAGCTCAGAGAATACCTTGGAAGATGTCATATCTGGCTGACCTCGCGTTCAATAATTTTACATTGAAATACCTCCTGCCACATGTATTCTCCAATTCTCCCAGGACCCACCATTCACCACTGCCTTCACTGCAGCCTAATGGGCACAATTATGGTAGCAGTGTGGCCCCTGGAGCTGGCAATCCGTTCATCTGAGCACATTTGTATTCTTCATACTGAGTGAGACCGCTGAGAGGTCATAGACCGTGAAACAAATTTGGAGTGGATCTTCCTGGTCTTCGGTGAGATTTTTAGAGCCAAGTCAGACATCTGTCCTTCCCTCTGAGCCAGGCCCTAGGCTCCATGACATTCTGAGGACCTTAGGGGAATAAGGGACCAGGTTGCCATGCACTGGGCATTTTCAATATAATTGCACCATTGGTTTCCTGAGTGTGACATCTTGCCTGATTACACTGCCTGTTCACGGAAGTAAGAGTTGCACGAGGAAGGCTTCTGTCTGGTGACCTTTATTTTAGCGGAAAGCTAATACATGTTCCACTCTGCAGAGAGGATGTTCTCTGGGGAATTTGCACACTAATACAGACTTTGCCTCCATCATTGTGTTTAATTGAAAGAAGAGTCACCCTGAAGTTTTACCTAATGATTTATGCAACATTCTTTCATAGTTAAACTGATACACACTGATCTTCAGCACCTCACTAATACATCCATTTCCCTTCCCCAGCCCCTCTCAGGCTTGGAGTTGTGGGTAATTGTGTGCTTATAACAGAGCAGAAAGGCAAATGCTGAGGAAGGTTTGGTGGTGGGTGATGAGACTGTGTTTCCTGCTTGGTGGAGGATACTGGGGGGGTCTCAGCAGGCTAGTCCTGACCTGGCTGGTGTGAAGACCATCCACAGTCACCATGAGTGTTGACCATCCAGGTGATCCTGAGTGCTTCCAGGCACTGATCCCTCATCCATGCACCATCCTTTTTTGCAGATATTCCCCTACACTACAAGGCGGGGTGAAAATAAGAAACAAGTGATCAAAGAGTGCGAGGATAGTGCCTCCTGTCAAGGAGAAGAAGGGACTCCCAGAGAATTGTGGGCACTCAATCCAGAGCCCAGTCTCTAACTCAAAGCTCAGAGAATACCTTGGAAGATGTCATATCTGGCTGACCTCGCGTTCAATAATTTTACATTGAAATACCTCCTGCCACATGTATTCTCCAATTCTCCCAGGACCCACCATTCACCACTGCCTTCACTGCAGCCTAATGGGCACAATTATGGTAGCAGTGTGGCCCCTGGAGCTGGCAATCCGTTCATCTGAGCACATTTGTATTCTTCATACTGAGTGAGACCGCTGAGAGGTCATAGACCGTGAAACAAATTTGGAGTGGATCTTCCTGGTCTTCGTAAGAAGAAAAATGACATGCTTCACCTCTTTCTTGAACTCTTGTAGCCAGTCCTAACTTGACTCCCTCTAGTCTACTATCTCCTCAAATCACAGCCTCCAAAGGGATCTTCTTAAGTCAGCTCCCAAACACTCCCAGTTCTGCCCCAAACCCTTCAGAGAATGGCCTGTGGGTGACAGCCAGCTCCTTCGACTCAGCATACATGGTCTCACCACACCTTGCTGATCATAACACCCTCCCTCTCTGAACCCCACCAGGACATGAGCCCTCTCAGCTCTTGTGCCCATTGAAAGCACAGAAAGCCCATGAATTCTTCACATCTGTTCTCCAAGATTTTAGGAAATGCAGTAGGGAGCTATAAGACCACTTAACATATTCATGCTCTTCCTTTGTGCAGGGGACACCATTTTCCCTTTCTCTGAGCCGTGTCAAGGTCTGTAGGAACTCCAAGTGACTTTCTCATGTCTAACTGCCATTCCATCTCTGCAGATGCAACAAACTTCCTGGACTTCACCAAGACACATGGTGAGCCTCCTGTGCTTCCTTCATCTCCTGAAATAGGCTCCGGACCATCCTTCAAGGCCAAAGTAGGTCTCAGCCCTGACGGTACCTTAGACTCACCCAAGACCCTGAAAGATCCCAGTAGCCAGTGCCTACTCTGAAACAATCAGATCAGAATTCCTGGTGGTAGGGTAACAGAGGCACAAGCATGATGGGGGCAGGTACAGGGGCTGAGGAGCCAGTTCTGAGGATAGTGCCTCCTGTCAAGGAGAAGAAGGGACTCCCAGAGAATTGTGGGCACTCAATCCAGAGCCCAGTCTCTAACTCAAAGCTCAGAGAATACCTTGGAAGATGTCATATCTGGCTGACCTCGCGTTCAATAATTTTACATTGAAATACCTCCTGCCACATGTATTCTCCAATTCTCCCAGGACCCACCATTCACCACTGCCTTCACTGCAGCCTAATGGGCACAATTATGGTAGCAGTGTGGCCCCTGGAGCTGGCAATCCGTTCATCTGAGCACATTTGTATTCTTCATACTGAGTGAGACCGCTGAGAGGTCATAGACCGTGAAACAAATTTGGAGTGGATCTTCCTGGTCTTCGTAAGAAGAAAAATGACATGCTTCACCTCTTTCTTGAACTCTTGTAGCCAGTCCTAACTTGACTCCCTCTAGTCTACTATCTCCTCAAATCACAGCCTCCAAAGGGATCTTCTTAAGTCAGCTCCCAAACACTCCCAGTTCTGCCCCAAACCCTTCAGAGAATGGCCTGTGGGTGACAGCCAGCTCCTTCGACTCAGCATACATGGTCTCACCACACCTTGCTGATCATAACACCCTCCCTCTCTGAACCCCACCAGGACATGAGCCCTCTCAGCTCTTGTGCCCATTGAAAGCACAGAAAGCCCATGAATTCTTCACATCTGTTCTCCAAGATTTTAGGAAATGCAGTAGGGAGCTATAAGACCACTTAACATATTCATGCTCTTCCTTTGTGCAGGGGACACCATTTTCCCTTTCTCTGAGCCGTGTCAAGGTCTGTAGGAACTCCAAGTGACTTTCTCATGTCTAACTGCCATTCCATCTCTGCAGATGCAACAAACTTCCTGGACTTCACCAAGACACATGGTGAGCCTCCTGTGCTTCCTTCATCTCCTGAAATAGGCTCCGGACCATCCTTCAAGGCCAAAGTAGGTCTCAGCCCTGACGGTACCTTAGACTCACCCAAGACCCTGAAAGATCCCAGTAGCCAGTGCCTACTCTGAAACAATCAGATCAGAATTCCTGGTGGTAGGGTAACAGAGGCACAAGCATGATGGGGGCAGGTACAGGGGCTGAGGAGCCAGTTCTGGGGATCCAAGTCCCTGGGGCCTGTGGAATCAGGATCTCAGGGCTCACTTCCTGCAGGTGGGGCTCTAGCCATCGGAGGGGCCCCACACTCTCCAGCTAACCCCACTCACCTGAAGACCCACCCATGCCTACCTGCCTCAACCCCTTCCGGCCCCATCCACACAGCCTTTGAGGCCACTCCCCAGCCTGCGGGTGGCTGCCCGCCTCTCCCAAGACCCTCACATGCCCCCACTAAGGTCACTCCTGCTCTCTAAGGAAGAGAGTTTGGGGGTCACCCCCAACAGATATTAAACTTCCCCAAGTCCCAGAGGAAAAACCACTGCAAAAAAAAAAAAAAAAAAGAATTCCTGGTGGTGGGATAGGGTACTAGTGGTTTTTCAAAGCAGCCCAGTGTGCAGCCAAGGTTTATAACTACTGCTCCAAGTTTGTGAATCTCTACCACAGTTCCAGCATGTCCTCAGAAGCCTTTTAAAACACACAAATGCTCTGGCCTCACCTCAGAGTAACAAAGTGAGAATCTCCCATGGTGGCTCTTGTCCGTTAGCATTTTGAAAGAGCTCCAAAATGAGTCTGCACACTGATCTACAGCAGTGTCCAGGTGGCTATTTAAAGCAGGACTTCAGAAGGATAGTGAATGGCTTAGTAGAAAGTGTCCCATCCATGTAATGGCATGATGACCACTTGGTTCACAGTCCCACCGAGCTGCAGCCCGAGGAAACATCCCTGGCCCAGGGCAGAGGGCTTGATTAACAGCCTCATCACCCCTCCACTAAAGAGCCAACTCTTTAGGGAGCCAACTCATCTTTGACTCATCATGTTGGCATTTTGGTCTCAGTTTGCAGATGGCCAGAGATCCAACTGAACCCTTATCAGCTGTGTGGCAACAGGCCTGCTGTCCTTTGCCTGGGCCTCCTCTGTCTGCTCCTGGGCTGCTTAACTGCCATTCCATCTCTGCAGATGCAACAAACTTCCTGGACTTCACCAAGACACATGGTGAGCCTCCTGTGCTTCCTTCATCTCCTGAAATAGGCTCCGGACCATCCTTCAAGGCCAAAGTAGGTCTCAGCCCTGACGGTACCTTAGACTCACCCAAGACCCTGAAAGATCCCAGTAGCCAGTGCCTACTCTGAAACAATCAGATCAGAATTCCTGGTGGTAGGGTAACAGAGGCACAAGCATGATGGGGGCAGGTACAGGGGCTGAGGAGCCAGTTCCGGGGATCCAAGTCCCTGGGGCCTGTGGAATCAGGATCTCAGGGCTCACTTCCTGCAGGTGGGGCTCTAGCCATCGGAGGGGCCCCACACTCTCCAGCTAACCCCACTCACCTGAAGACCCACCCATGCCTACCTGCCTCAACCCCTTCCGGCCCCATCCACACAGCCTTTGAGGCCACTCCCCAGCCTGCGGGTGGCTGCCCGCCTCTCCCAAGACCCTCACATGCCCCCACTAAGGTCACTCCTGCTCTCTAAGGAAGAGAGTTTGGGGGTCACCCCCAACAGATATTAAACTTCCCCAAGTCCCAGAGGAAAAACCACTGCAAAAAAAAAAAAAAAAAAGAATTCCTGGTGGTGGGATAGGGTACTAGTGGTTTTTCAAAGCAGCCCAGTGTGCAGCCAAGGTTTATAACTACTGCTCCAAGTTTGTGAATCTCTACCACAGTTCCAGCATGTCCTCAGAAGCCTTTTAAAACACACAAATGCTCTGGCCTCACCTCAGAGTAACAAAGTGAGAATCTCCCATGGTGGCTCTTGTCCGTTAGCATTTTGAAAGAGCTCCAAAATGAGTCTGCACACTGATCTACAGCAGTGTCCAGGTGGCTATTTAAAGCAGGACTTCAGAAGGATAGTGAATGGCTTAGTAGAAAGTGTCCCATCCATGTAATGGCATGATGACCACTTGGTTCACAGTCCCACCGAGCTGCAGCCCGAGGAAACATCCCTGGCCCAGGGCAGAGGGCTTGATTAACAGCCTCATCACCCCTCCACTAAAGAGCCAACTCTTTAGGGAGCCAACTCATCTTTGACTCATCATGTTGGCATTTTGGTCTCAGTTTGCAGATGGCCAGAGATCCAACTGAACCCTTATCAGCTGTGTGGCAACAGGCCTGCTGTCCTTTGCCTGGGCCTCCTCTGTCTGCTCTCCTGTGCAAGGCTCTGCTGCCCTTTCTGTCCTAAGTGTCCTGGGTTCACTGTATGGATGACCACACTGTATGAATATCCACAGACAGAGGGTAGTATTGAGGCAAAAGGGGAACGTCGGCCAGACTGCCTGGGCTTTTGGCTGGAATGTCAGGTAGGTCTTTGCTTGAATCCAATGAAAAATGTCTCCTCCGTTGGGATAGCATCATGGTTACTATGGCTACCCGCTTACCACTTTGCCATTTAGTCATTTCACACTTACAGTGGGGGGACCCGTGTAGGTCGTGGCTTGATCTCACAATTGAGATTTAACGTTTATCATCAGCAAATACCAGTACAGACCCTAGCTGTTATCATTTATTCTACAGTTTCTCATTAAGCATTTTACAGTTCTCAAACTTTAATAACTTTAGTTATGGGTAGGATAAAAAACAATCTTCCTGGTAATGAGCAGAGAATTTTCTTCTCACAGATAATATTAGACTTGGATTGTGTTTTCCAAAGTACACAATTTTCTTTCTCTCATACAGTGGCCATATCCCCCTACAGGATCTGAATGATAATGTTTCTAACCATGTAATGCAGGTATCCTAAAATTTAATAGATTTGCTTTTAAATGCCACTTAGATATTGTTTCTATCCTATCTGTAACCCAAGTTATTAAAATTTAACAGTAAAAAAGACTTTATTAAGACCTGTATTATAGCACAACAGATAAGAAAGTTCAGCACTGCTCTTGACTGGAGAGTGAACACTCAGTGTTTCAATGATAGCCTGGAGGCCACGTGGGCATGGCCCCATCAGTGCCCATGACCCTGGCCCACACTTGTGCCCAGTGAGGTTTTCAACTTTCATGAACTGTGGAAACTGGAAAACTAGATTTCAGCCTTAAAATAGCTCCAAATGAGACAACTCTTTTGGTTTATAGTGTATTTTTCCTGGGACAAACACCTACCGCTAAGAACCTGTGAATTACTTAGATGCAGAACAAGTATCCACTCAAAGTTCATCCTTTGTTCCTGGAGAAAGCTGGCTACACAGACGTTTTAAGTCAAGTGTCCAGATAGCTTGGTTTCCATAGGCCTCATGGATGCTTTGGGAAGTATCAGTTCAGTTCAGTTGTTCAGTCGTGTCCAACTCTTTGCGACCCCATGGACTGCAGCACGCCAGGCTTCCCTGTCCTTCACCACCTCCTGGAGTTTGCTCAAATTCATCTTCATTGATTCATTGATGCCATCCAACCATCTTGTTCTCTGTCATCCCCTTCTCCTTCTGCCTTCTATTTTCCCCACCATCAGGGTCCTTTCCAATGAGTCATCTCTTCACGTTAGGTGGCCAAAGTATAGGAGCCTCAGCTTTAGCATCATTTCTTCCAATGAATATTCAGGGTTGATTTCCTTCAGGACAGACTGATTTGATCTCCTTGCATTCGAAGGGACTCTCAAGAGTTCCCTTGGACTTTTGAAGTATATATGAAGTATGGAGGTACTTGGTGTTTTTTTTTTTTTTTTGATATGGTGTCAGACACCCTAAAACTGTACTCCTGATATTGTCATTTACAAAAATGTGTGTGTGTGTGAGCTCACAGGTGATCAGGAACCAAGTCTGTAGGAAAGACATAGAAGGAAGCATTTCATCTCAGGCTGGAGGAACTAAACTTATAGAGAAATAAGTGAGGCTTATTGAAGTTCAACTACATTGTACACTATCAATGACTAATTCTGCCTTTGGGAAATACTCAATCATGTTCTGAAGTGGTTTTGAAGGGAGTCTGAGGGGAAGGGCCATTCTCCTGGGGACAAGAAATGGTCAGAGAAGTCTGAGGCCCCATGCTCTTGACTGGAGAGTGAACACTCAGTGTTTCAATGATAGCCTGGAGGCCACGTGGGCATGGCCCCATCAGTGCCCATGACCCTGGCCCACACTTGTGCCCAGTGAGGTTTTCAACTTTCATGAACTGTGGAAACTGGAAAACTAGATTTCAGCCTTAAAATAGCTCCAAATGAGACAACTCTTTTGGTTTATAGTGTATTTTTCCTGGGACAAACACCTACCGCTAAGAACCTGTGAATTACTTAGATGCAGAACAAGTATCCACTCAAAGTTCATCCTTTGTTCCTGGAGAAAGCTGGCTACACAGACGTTTTAAGTCAAGTGTCCAGATAGCTTGGTTTCCATAGGCCTCATGGATGCTTTGGGAAGTATCAGTTCAGTTCAGTTGTTCAGTCGTGTCCAACTCTTTGCGACCCCATGGACTGCAGCACGCCAGGCTTCCCTGTCCTTCACCACCTCCTGGAGTTTGCTCAAATTCATCTTCATTGATTCATTGATGCCATCCAACCATCTTGTTCTCTGTCATCCCCTTCTCCTTCTGCCTTCTATTTTCCCCACCATCAGGGTCCTTTCCAATGAGTCATCTCTTCACGTTAGGTGGCCAAAGTATAGGAGCCTCAGCTTTAGCATCATTTCTTCCAATGAATATTCAGGGTTGATTTCCTTCAGGACAGACTGATTTGATCTCCTTGCATTCGAAGGGACTCTCAAGAGTTCCCTTGGACTCTTGAAGTATATATGAAGTATGGAGGTACTTGGTGTTGTTTTTTTTTTTTTGATATGGTGTCAGACACCCTAAAACTGTACTCCTGATATTGTCATTTACAAAAATGTGTGTGTGTGTGAGCTCACAGGTGATCAGGAACCAAGTCTGTAGGAAAGACATAGAAGGAAGCATTTCATCTCAGGCTGGAGGAACTAAACTTATAGAGAAATAAGTGAGGCTTATTGAAGTTCAACTACATTGTACACTATCAATGACTAATTCTGCCTTTGGGAAATACTCAATCATGTTCTGAAGTGGTTTTGAAGGGAGTCTGAGGGGAAGGGCCATTCTCCTGGGGACAAGAAATGGTCTGAGAAGTCAGAGAGAATGTTGTCCTTGCTCTCAGGATTTTTGTCCATGTGCACACGGACTCTGAGGAGAACTTATGCACTGTGTGTTATTGTCAGGAGTGGTGACACTTGGTGCCAGGAGGAATGGTTGGGCTGTGCAAACAGTCTGGGGGTGGGCATAGGCATTACACTTTTCTGAGTGTGATCACCTCTGGCCTTCCTGGGATCATGCAATAAGTCCAGGGTGTTCCAAAGTTGTATCCTAGAGCTTCTGACCCAAGAGGACACAGAGCTGCCCTTCCCCTCTGCTGTGTCCCAAGTTTCAGAATGGTCACATTTTAAGGAAGGAGTTAAGCAGAGGGACAGAGGCAGAAGAAGTCCAGGAAGGTGAGGATGTTTGCAGGCTAGTGGGAGCTGGAGGTGAGAGGAGTAGTGGGACATGAAAGGGAACCAAAGAAGCTGCAGCTTAAAATGTGCAGGGTGGGGGCCAGTCTGCCCAGTGCAAGCCCCGAGCCAGCTGAAATGGAGCCCTCTCCCACCACTCCTGCCTCTCCCCAACACTCCCCTCCCAACAGGGGTTCCAGAAGCACAATCTGAAAAGTCTGCCTAAACTCTCTGGGAAGAGCCTGAGTTTGCATGTGGTACTAGGGAGCTGGCATCTTTCCTTTGCAAAGCTCTCAGGCCCCACAAGGATCCAGTAGGTAGACAGAAAAAGTTAAAATTGCTCAGTCCTGTCTGACTCTTTGTGATCCCATGGACTGTAGCCCATCAGGCAACTCTGTGCATGGAATTCTCCAGGCAAGAATACTGGAGTAGGTAGCCATTCCCTTCTCCAGGGGGATCTTCCAGCCCAGGGATTGAACCCAGGTCTCTTGCATTGCAGGTGGATTCTTTACCATCCAAGCCACCAGGGAAGCTCAAGAATACTGGAGTTGGTATCCATTTCCTTCTCTGGGAGATCTTCCCAACACAGGAATCAAACCCAAGAATCAAACTGGAGTCTCCTGGATTGGACAAGCTGGGTCCATTATGTTCCAGTACATCCTGTCCTTCCGTATTTCTCATCATTGCAGGGGCCTAACAGGAAACATCAGTGCCCAATGGCAGAGGAGGCCTGGTCTGGCTCCTTAAAGTCAGCCATGTCTCCATCCTCTTCTGGAAAAAATAACAGCCAAGGACAAGGACAAAAGCTGAGGAAAGTCACAACCTGGACTCTGCTGTGTCACATGAACTTGAAGGGTGACTCCACATCCAGTGCTGGCAGAATGGTTGCAGAGTGGAGATCAGCTGTTCTGGGCACTGGGCTCAAATTTTTAAGTCTGGGGGTGGGCATAGGCATTACACTTTTCTGAGTGTGATCACCTCTGGCCTTCCTGGGATCATGCAATAAGTCCAGGGTGTTCCAAAGTTGTATCCTAGAGCTTCTGACCCAAGAGGACACAGAGCTGCCCTTCCCCTCTGCTGTGTCCCAAGTTTCAGAATGGTCACATTTTAAGGAAGGAGTTAAGCAGAGGGACAGAGGCAGAAGAAGTCCAGGAAGGTGAGGATGTTTGCAGGCTAGTGGGAGCTGGAGGTGAGAGGAGTAGTGGGACATGAAAGGGAACCAAAGAAGCTGCAGCTTAAAATGTGCAGGGTGGGGGCCAGTCTGCCCAGTGCAAGCCCCGAGCCAGCTGAAATGGAGCCCTCTCCCACCACTCCTGCCTCCCCCCAACACTCCTCCCAACAGGGGTTCCAGAAGCACAATCTGAAAAGTCTGCCTAAACTCTTTGGGAAGAGCCTGAGTTTGCATGTGGTACTAGGGAGCTGGCATCTTTCCTTTGCAAAGCTCTCAGGCCCCACAAGGATCCAGTAGGTAGACAGAAAAAGTTAAAATTGCTCAGTCCTGTCTGACTCTTTGTGATCCCATGGACTGTAGCCCATCAGGCAACTCTGTGCATGGAATTCTCCAGGCAAGAATACTGGAGTAGGTAGCCATTCCCTTCTCCAGGGGGATCTTCCAGCCCAGGGATTGAACCCAGGTCTCCGGCATTGCAGGTGGATTCTTTACCATCCAAGCCACCAGGGAAGCTCAAGAATACTGGAGTTGGTATCCATTTCCTTCTCTGGGAGATCTTCCCAACACAGGAATCAAACCCAAGAATCAAACTGGAGTCTCCTGGATTGGACAAGCTGGGTCCATTATGTTCCAGTACATCCTGTCCTTCCGTATTTCTCATCATTGCAGGGGCCTAACAGGAAACATCAGTGCCCAATGGCAGAGGAGGCCTGGTCTGGCTCCTTAAAGTCAGCCATGTCTCCATCCTCTTCTGGAAAAAATAACAGCCAAGGACAAGGACAAAAGCTGAGGAAAGTCACAACCTGGACTCTGCTGTGTCACATGAACTTGAAGGGTGACTCCACATCCAGTGCTGGCAGAATGGTTGCAGAGTGGAGATCAGCTGTTCTGGGGCACTGGGCTCAGAAGTGAGAGGCCAGCTTCACGAACTCGCGGGTCAATGGGTCCTTGTGATATTGTGGTGGCAATGAATTTCCTGAAAATCCAGCTGTAAATTCTTGGTTAAGGTGTGCAGGGTCCAGGAGTACATTTGTCTGAGCACCCAGGATGAATTCAGTTTTGGGCAAGCCCTGGTAGGGAGTTTAAACATAGCTGGGGGCAGAGTCCCTGAAAGCGACTTGGGTTTTGCCAGTGAGGCAGACAGGGGCTCTGAGACAAATTTCTCTGTGCATAAGTCTATATGTGATCTTTCTATTTGAAGACAAACATCCCACTGACACCAGATTTCAGTGAGGTGAGAAAAAATCATTTGATAATAAGCATCTATCAGTCATGCCCAGCAGACAGATAAAAATGATGGTTAGTGGCTTAATCAACAAAGCAAAAATGGATGCGTGTTTGAAGCCTCCAGCTCCTGATGAAATAAATTCCACTCACAATCATGTCCTTCTCACAGTAGGCATTTAGTGAATGCTGGTGAATCTGATGCTTCAATGCAGCAAATTCAACATACCTGGCAGACAGGACACAACTGGCAGCCCACTCTCATCTCTACAGCTTTTCTTCCAAGTGCAGAATGACTCAGCTTTTTTCGTGTGGTTATCAGACTATATCTTCACTTGGTAGGGACTGTTAATCATGGGGTATCCATTTCCTTCTCTGGGAGATCTTCCCAACACAGGAATCAAACCCAAGAATCAAACTGGAGTCTCCTGGATTGGACAAGCTGGGTCCATTATGTTCCAGTACATCCTGTCCTTCCGTATTTCTCATCATTGCAGGGGCCTAACAGGAAACATCAGTGCCCAATGGCAGAGGAGGCCTGGTCTGGCTCCTTAAAGTCAGCCATGTCTCCATCCTCTTCTGGAAAAAATAACAGCCAAGGACAAGGACAAAAGCTGAGGAAAGTCACAACCTGGACTCTGCTGTGTCACATGAACTTGAAGGGTGACTCCACATCCAGTGCTGGCAGAATGGTTGCAGAGTGGAGATCAGCTGTTCTGGGGGCACTGGGCTCAGAAGTGAGAGGCCAGCTTCACGAACTCGCGGGTCAATGGGTCCTTGTGATATTGTGGTGGCAATGAATTTCCTGAAAATCCAGCTGTAAATTCTTGGTTAAGGTGTGCAGGGTCCAGGAGTACATTTGTCTGAGCACCCAGGATGAATTCAGTTTTGGGCAAGCCCTGGTAGGGAGTTTAAACATAGCTGGGGGCAGAGTCCCTGAAAGCGACTTGGGTTTTGCCAGTGAGGCAGACAGGGGCTCTGAGACAAATTTCTCTGTGCATAAGTCTATATGTGATCTTTCTATTTGAAGACAAACATCCCACTGACACCAGATTTCAGTGAGGTGAGAAAAAATCATTTGATAATAAGCATCTATCAGTCATGCCCAGCAGACAGATAAAAATGATGGTTAGTGGCTTAATCAACAAAGCAAAAATGGATGCGTGTTTGAAGCCTCCAGCTCCTGATGAAATAAATTCCACTCACAATCATGTCCTTCTCACAGTAGGCATTTAGTGAATGCTGGTGAATCTGATGCTTCAATGCAGCAAATTCAACATACCTGGCAGACAGGACACAACTGGCAGCCCACTCTCATCTCTACAGCTTTTCTTCCAAGTGCAGAATGACTCAGCTTTTTTCGTGTGGTTATCAGACTATATCTTCACTTCGGTAGGGGGACTGACTTGCCAGACATGGCTGGGGGCATGGGGTGTCCATTAAAGCCTTGCTTGCAGAGCATCTGAGGCCATGAAATGGCAAATCAAGAGCCAACTGTGATCCCAAGGACGACCCCACTGAACTTGCTTGCCCGAGTAAAGCACACTTGTGTTTAGAGCCCGAAATGGCATGGCCTTGCATTGTATCTCTCCACATAATAAATTGTAGCCCTCACATTAACCGGTCAGGCTTCAGTGATAACCAAAGTGCAGCTGCTGGTGGGGCCCTGATCAATATAGCTTTCTATTTATAGGACTGTTACAAATGGAAGTTTTATTTAAATGAGACAATGCTGAGGAGTGCAGAGAAGATCAATCTAATAAAATGCAGTAAAAGACTTTAATTTGGGTTTGATGTGCAGCATGTGTGCATGCACACTCACATACACACATGTTGACACCCCCTCTATGCTCTCCTAAGAGAATACATTGGGCAGAAAGGTTAGCAGCCTGCTCAAACACACCTATGATGATCAGACTCTGAGGATGTGCTGGATGGGTAGGATGCTTGAGAAGGAGCAGAAAGGCAAAATGCACAGATAAGGGGTCCACTGGGGGTTCAAGGGACCCCGGGCCGCAGGCCCCTCCATGACCACCTGGCTGTGTGGTCATGGAGAGCTGCCTCTTCTCTCTGGAATTCCATCTCTCCACTGTGCCACCTGAGCAAGATTGGTGAGTGGGAGACATTTATCTGGAGACTTCTGATAAAGACTCCATATCCATGGCCTTGTTGAGCTTTCCCAACCACAATGGGATGCAGGGCTGGCTTGCTACCTGCCTCCTGGGCCTCTGATTTATCCTCTGCAGTAAGGGCAGCAATATGTCTACCTACCGAGAAGATGTGAGCATGAGAGGAGGCAGGGTCCAGGGGATGCCACGCTCACAGCTTGGCACAAAAGACGTGCGTCTGGGACTTGGCTGTGCTCCCCAGAAATAGGTAAGGAGGGGCACCTGAGCCAACAGGCAAGGTCAAGTTGTCAGACTGCTAATGTTTAATCATAGACAGCCCAACATCAGCCAGTATTCATTGCCAAGTTGCCAACATTCCTTGGGTCATATAGAAAGAGCAAGGGAATTCCAGAATAACATCTACTCCTGCTTCATTGACTTCAAAGCCTTTGACTGACTGCGTGGATCACAACAAACTGTGGAAAATTCTCAAAGAGATGGGAATACCAGACCACCTTACCTGCCTCCTGCAAAACCTATATACAGGTGAAGACACAATAGCTAGAACTGAACAGAGAACAATAGACTCATTCCAAATTGGGAAACAGGTACATCAAGGCTGCGTATTGTCACCCTGCTTATTTAACTTATATGCAGAGTACATCATGCAAAATTCTGGGTTGGATGAAGCACAAGCTGGAATCAAGATTTCCAGGAGAAGTATCAATAACCTCAGATATGCAGATGACACCACCCTTATGGCAGAAAGTGAAGAGGAACTAAATAGCCTCTTGATGAAGGTGAAAGAGGTGAGTGAAAAGC
The DNA here is from genome assembly GCA_022376925.1 of Tragulus kanchil. Lineage (NCBI taxonomy): Eukaryota > Metazoa > Chordata > Mammalia > Artiodactyla > Tragulidae > Tragulus > Tragulus kanchil. The sequence continues at coordinate 112,250,795 of JAIOJX010000031.1, read as the reverse complement.
TGATCTAAAACTCAGTATTCTAAAAATTAAGATCGTGGCATCCGGCCCCATCACTTTCATTGGCAAATAGATGGGCAAACAATGGAAACAGTGACAGACTTTATTTTCTTGGGCTCAAAAATCACTGCAGATGGTGACTCCACCATAAAATTAAAAGATGTTTATTCCTTGGAAGAAAAGCTATGACAAACCTAGACAGCGTATTCAAAAGCAGAGACATCATTTTTCTGACAAAAGTCCATATAATGAAAGCCATGGTTTTTCCAGTAGTCATGTGTGGATGTGAGAGTTGGACCATAAAGAAGTCTGATGCCTTTAAACTGTGGTGCTGGAGAAGACACTTGAGAGTCCCTTGGTCTGCAAGGAGATCAAATCAGTCAGTCCTGAAGGAAATCAACCCTGAATATTCATTGGAAGAACTGATGAAACTCCAGTACTTTGGTCACATGATGCGAAGAGATGACTCATTGGAAAGGACCCTGATGCTGGGAAAAATACAAGGCAGAAGGAGGAGGGGATGACAGAGGATGAGATGGTTGGATGGCACTGCTGAGTCAATGGACATGAGTTTGAGTGAGCTCTGGGGAATGGTGAAGGACAGAGAAGTCTGGCATGCTGCAGTCCATGGGTCACAAAGAGTCAGACACGACTGAGCGACTGAACTGAATTGAGTTTCTCAGGTTTGCTTTGAAATTTGCCTAAATTTACTTCAACTTGGAGCACCTACCACATAAGAATGTTTCCTTACGCTGCTGCATAGTTACTTCAGTCATGTCCGACACTGTATGAGCCCATGGACTGCAGCCCATCAGGCTTCTCTGTTCCTGGGAATTCTCCAGGCAAGAATACTGGAGTGAGTTGCCATCTTACCGACCCAGGGATGGAACCCACGTGTCCTGGGGAGTTGCAGTCCATGGGGTTGCAGAGTCAGACATAACTGAATGACTGAACTGAACTTAACATCATCAGCCTGGTACCAACTTCCACACTTATCTGAGCAGGAAAAGTGGTCCCAGCTGGTACCAAGTGAGATGCTATGCTCTCAGTGGCCACCAGCACTGAAGAAAAGGCACTGGCGGTGGTCACTCTCTCACCACCTGGGACCATCCTGAAGTTTCCCTCTCCGATTTTCCAGTTTGATGTCAGTTAACGTACAGCGGTAAGAGAAGGATGTGCTTTGTCACCCAAGGTTTCAAGAAATACTCATTTCAGGATTTAGGTTCTCCTCTACAAGATGAACCGATGTTTTGTGACAGGCTGGGGAGACACCTGTGCAATGCAGCCAGGTGAAGCCTCTTCCTCCTGGCAGAGTCAGGATGTTTATCTGGGGCAGGAGAAGGCAAGAGCCTCAAATCTCTCTCCAGGAAGAATTCATGTGCTGCCATTTGGGAAATGAAATTCTTCCTTCTAATCCTATAGAGAGGCTTCATCTTGCATAGTAGAAGTTTACCAGGTATTAGGTAATTTGGATCATAAATTCTCTTCAAAGTGACCCATCATCTCAGTATTTATTTATTTTTCCTCTGAAAGGATGGGAGGCATAAAAGCAAGCTTTGTAGTTTTATATCTGTCAGCTTGTCACATAAATATCTCAGTAACAACTGATCTTATCATCATAAAACTTCCATTTGTATAGTTAGACATGTCACACTGGCCAGTTACATAAAAGTCAAGCATATGCAATATTCAAGCCTGTGCAGGCTAGGCTGCCAGCCCTCATCTGGCCACCTGTGTGGGCTGCAGAGAGGTAACAAGTGTGCTGGGCTGGATGTGAGCCCCATCAGAGAGTAGAGCACCTGGGGAGGCCTTGGTTACCCACGTTCCCTGCAGAGTTGACAGAAGGGAGTCCTTCAGAGTGATGGACAACTGATTGCTTTCTCAAAGGTCACCGCTAGGGAACAGCTCGGTAAACAGAGTTCAGGTCCTTTGTGATTGCAGTGGCAAATCAGGGTTCTAGTTCACTTGTAGTCAACTCTATCAGGAAGTGGAGTTGGAAAGTGACAGGCCTGACAGTGGCTAGTGCCACCCACTGCTCTCCATCAGACTCTGATTTAGTGTGGAGCAGGGGGACAGATCCTATGTGAACAACCACAGTCCATTGGGAAAGTGTGGCAGCTGAGCCTTGCAGAAGAGGATGTAAGGATCCCCAAGGAGAGAGGAATCTTTGCATTGCCAGGAGACTGGGGCATGGGGTTGGGGACAAGAGTCTAGAGAGCTTAATGCCCTGGAGGGATGAAGGTTATACTTTTGGACTCAAGAGAGCACTTGACATGCATGCTATTGAATGAGACTATTTAGTTTTCCTAATATTTACTGAGCACTAGCTGTATGCCAGACACTGAACCAGGGCAGGGACACAGCAAGGTTTAAGGCTCACCCAGCCTCTGACATCCCAGAGCTTATAGTCTAGCAGGGGAAGGGGGCTAAGTAAACTGCTAGACAAATAACTGTGCACAGTATCTACCTCGAAAAGTAGTGATGAGGGCTCCATGTGATAAGCGTCTGAAAGCCTTTAGCCCAGTGTATGGTCCCTGCCATCTGAGCTCCTTATTGTGCTCAGTCACTCAGTTGTTGCCCAACCCTTTGGGAGCCTATGGACAGTATCCCACCAGGTTCCTCTGTGCATGGAAGTTTTCAGACAAGAATACTGGAGTGGGTTGTCATTTCCTACTTGAGGGGATCTTCCTGACCCAGGGATCAAACCCACATCTCTTGTGTCTCTTGCATTGACAGATGGATTCTTTACCACTGCACCCCTCTGGGAAGCCCCCTGAACTCTTTAGTGCTTCCCCAGATCTCTTCCCCCAGTATCACTAACAGGTGCATCTGCAGACCCCAGCCAGCCCACCATGCCCTTGATGACACAGACACATGAGAAACAGAGTCAGGTTGAGGCCTCAGAGTGGTCAAGGGATCCCGGGCATGAAGCTGAAAATCCCGCCCCTCCATCCTCCTTGGCCCTGAAGAAGCATTGAGCTGAGTGCCACAGTAGCCGGGGCTTCTGTTCTAAGCATTCCTTTGGAAACATACACTTCTTTAAAGGCAGATATTGCCAAAATGGGTTCAGCGGTTCCCCCTAAACATTGAGGAATGGAACTCGGGTCAGGAAAAGAACTCACCTAGGGGCTGGTTGGTGAAGAGGTGAGTGAGGACTAGAGTGGCCATGTTGCACTATTCTGTGACTTTCTGTGCTTTAAAAACCACTTTTGGGCTTCTATGGTGGTCCAGTGGGTAAAGAGTACATTTTGCAGTGCAAGGGGCACTGGTTCCATCCCTGGCCTGGGAGGATACCACATACTGTGGAACAGCTGAACTGGTGTGTCCAATTACCAGCCAGCGTTCTGGAGCACACATGCCTGGAGCCAGTGTTCTGCGATGAGAGAGGCCACTGCAGTGTGAGGCCCACACAGGCCAAGAAACGAAGATGGATGAAAATAAATAAATAAAAAAACAATAAAAGAGGCCAAAATTTTTTTTAAAAAAAGCACTTTTTTATGGGCCCTTATTTATGGTAAATGTGCTTTTGATCTCAACCTAGAAAACAATAATAGCTATCCTGTATTGAAGGATGACATGCAAGGTGCTTCATTAATATTCTTGACAGTTTCAACATCACAGACCCTGTTTTATAGGTGGAATGCAGAGGAGATGTTTTCGATAGACCCAGGATTCAAATCACAGCTAGCTGATGCCTTTCCCCAATCTGTGAGGCAGTTATGCACCCCTCCACCCATAGCCTTCACTTTGTCTCTCTGTCCCTTTTGGGTGGCTGTATATGCTATGTAATAAGACGACACTTATGAATCTAGGATGAGAATATGAATTTCAAGGGCAAAAAACTGCTTTTGCCAAAAACAATGTTCATTCTTTCACCACACAACATGTCTTAGCTTGTTTTGAGATGGGAACATTCTGCGTTCACCTGGACTTGTCCCTCCTTGAACATGAAGCCTGGGTTCCCCTCCTCTGAGATGCTCTCTGATGGTCCCAGCTCTCTGGACCGTATTCTTGCTCTGACCCAACACAGCATCCTTCTTCCTTATCAGACACTTTCTGTGTACCTATGAGTCACTCTCAGGTGCCTGTGCCACCTGAGCTATGCTGCTGTACCCTTCACCATCCTTTGGTCCATGAAGGAAATCAAACAAAAATTTGCCTAAGAGTCAGTTCTGGATAAGACAGAGTTTCAGATCAGGTGCAGAATTCACTTTGGGGAAGGAGCAGCCAAAATGGGTTCAGCGGTTCCCCCTAAACATTGAGGAATGGAACTCGGGTCAGGAAAAGAACTCACCTAGGGGCTGGTTGGTGAAGAGGTGAGTGAGGACTAGAGTGGCCATGTTGCACTATTCTGTGACTTTCTGTGCTTTAAAAACCACTTTTGGGCTTCTATGGTGGTCCAGTGGGTAAAGAGTACATTTTGCAGTGCAAGGGGCACTGGTTCCATCCCTGGCCTGGGAGGATACCACATACTGTGGAACAGCTGAACTGGTGTGTCCAATTACCAGCCAGCGTTCTGGAGCACACATGCCTGGAGCCAGTGTTCTGCGATGAGAGAGGCCACTGCAGTGTGAGGCCCACACAGGCCAAGAAACGAAGATGGATGAAAATAAATAAATAAAAAAACAATAAAAGAGGCCAAAATTTTTTTTAAAAAAAGCACTTTTTTATGGGCCCTTATTTATGGTAAATGTGCTTTTGATCTCAACCTAGAAAAACAATAATAGCTATCCTGTATTGAAGGATGACATGCAAGGTGCTTCATTAATATTCTTGACAGTTTCAACATCACAGACCCTGTTTTATAGGTGGAATGCAGAGGAGATGTTTTCGATAGACCCAGGATTCAAATCACAGCTAGCTGATGCCTTTCCCCAATCTGTGAGGCAGTTATGCACCCCTCCACCCATAGCCTTCACTTTGTCTCTCTGTCCCTTTTGGGTGGCTGTATATGCTATGTAATAAGACGACACTTATGAATCTAGGATGAGAATATGAATTTCAAGGGCAAAAAACTGCTTTTGCCAAAAACAATGTTCATTCTTTCACCACACAACATGTCTTAGCTTGTTTTGAGATGGGAACATTCTGCGTTCACCTGGACTTGTCCCTCCTTGAACATGAAGCCTGGGTTCCCCTCCTCTGAGATGCTCTCTGATGGTCCCAGCTCTCTGGACCGTATTCTTGCTCTGACCCAACACAGCATCCTTCTTCCTTATCAGACACTTTCTGTGTACCTATGAGTCACTCTCAGGTGCCTGTGCCACCTGAGCTATGCTGCTGTGTACCCTTCACCATCCTTTGGTCAAGGTTTAGATTGGAGACATGAAGGAAATCAAACAAAAATTTGCCTAAGAGTCAGTTCTGGATAAGACAGAGTTTCAGATCAGGTGCAGAATTCACTTTGGGGAGCCCAGGCCACTGGGTGCAGATAATACATGCACAAGTTCTTGGGCCTCACCCAAAAGGTCAGCCAACAGAAGGAAAGTAGGAAACATAGAGCAGGTTCTGACTCCCAGCGTTGAACATGCACTCATCACCCATGACTAAAAGAAAACAGGAGAAAAAGATGTCAAGATGGGTCAACAGAGCCTCCCAGGTATAAGAAGGAAAGATGCAATTCTTTTTTTTTTTTTTTTGATTTTTTATTTTTATTTTTTGGGGGGACATGGTGGGGAGGTAGAGGGGCAGGTGGGCCACTTCTATTGGTCTTTCATTTGTCTATTTTCATCCAGAAAGATGCAATTCTTAGAAGAAGCCAACAGAATACCCTCAAAGGCCTCCACCAAGTCCATCTCCCAACAAGGACGCAATATCTAGATGCCCTCTCACCTGCCTTGGTGCTCCCTGCAGACATGAGGAGGTCATCTAGTGATTTCCTGGGCAAAAAGACCCTCCAGATATAGGTAAGCTCTGATTAAAAGAGAGGCACCACTCACCTTGTCCCTTGCTTGTTTTTTGCTTGGCATACAGCCTCTTAATTCTCAAGCCAATTCTTGATTAACACCCAGGAAATTTGGGCCTTTTAATTAAAAGAAAGTCTAAAAAGAAAATAGGTCAATGGACCTTTCTGAAAGGTGGTCCCAGAGAAGCCAAAGGCCTGCCTTGGTATTTCCAGGTTTCCTGGTGTTAATAGAATTTAGATTGCAGAGAGAATTTAGATCACAGGAATGGAAAGCTCCAGCCTTTTTCACTGACCCAATTTGAGAAGTAAAAATTGATCAGCAGACCAGCTGGGCATGCAGACATAGACCACAGCATTTGCATGGACTGTTAAGAGTGTTATTCACAGCTTCTGGTGGAGGAGCCAGGCACGTCTCTGTGTCCAAAACTGTGTGCTTGTGATGGAGAAACCCCTGCCTTTCCTGCCCATGCATCAGGCCAGAGAGACAGGGCACAGCCCCCAGGTCATGAGAAAGCCAGCTCTGAAAATGCAACAGCCTGGTCTGGGGGAGAGGGGCCATAGGAGGGGCTGTAGCTGCGGTCACCTCTGCCACCTGGCTGTCCTGTCCAAGGACCTGTGAAAGAAGGCAGGGATGTGGGGAAAGGAATTCCAGACTCCCACACCTGTATACGTTTTCTGAGTTGCCTTCTTCATTTACCAATGGATTAGAAAAGCAATGTGTATTTCTAAGATTAAAAAAAAATTAAGAAAAATATTTCATACTGTTAATGCACAGATCTTAAAGAGACAGTTTGATGAGTTTGGGCAAATGTACACATCCTGTAATCACCAAGATGTACATTTCCATGACCCCAGAATGTTCCCTGAGGCCCCTTTCCAGCGATTCCCCTCCTGAGGCGACCAAGGTTCTGTCCTTGTTTCTCTCAGCAGGGCCTAGCTTTCTCTGCCCAGAACTTGAAACACACTAAATCATGCAGGGTGCATTCTTTTGTGACTGGCATTCGCTGCTCAGCCTATTGTTTGAGCTTCCTTCATGGTATTGTGTGTGTTAGTAGTTTATTTTTTTACTGCTGAGTAATAGACCATGATATGGTTCTACCATAGCTTGTTTACCAGTTCCACTTTTGAAGTGCGTGGGAAAAGAAAATTTAAAGCATTCAAGGGAGAAAAAATTGTATTTTAGGTCAGAATTAATAAATTCAACCACAGATGTTTGCTACATGTCTGCTCTCTGCCAGGTATTGTGCTGGGCATGATGAATGTAGCAGTGGAGAGAATGAATGATAGGGTTGCCTGCCCTCATGGCAGGGAGATTTTAGTCAGAGATACAGACTGTGAGTAGGTAGTCAGATGCATGGTCAAGGTAGCTTAGATCATGATAAGTTGTATGAAAGCAGCACTGTTCCGGAAAATAAGCCAAAGATTATATCTTTAGGCCAGATAATTTGGCATAGTTTTCTTTTCTTTCTTTTTTCTTTTTTTTTTGCTTTAAATTGCTATTAAGATCATCAACCTGATCAAAGAAACATTTGCATCAATTTCTGGTTTTCTGCTTTAAAAAACACTCACTAGCCAGTGAGTCTGGGTAAAGGGTGAAATCTAGACCTCATACTGCCCCTTTCTTCTTTGCCCTGTACTTCACTAAATCCTCTTGGTATATCACTCCTCACCTCCCATGTATATTTGTCGTTGTTTAGTAGAAATCTTCTAAAACTAAGACTCTGGATTCTATGAAATAAAGACAAGAAACACATGTGCAGTGGGACTTGAATTATATCCTTCTAGAACAGCAACCACTCTCTATGTTTGATTCCTGATATGAGTGTTTTCAAGGGAAGCTCTTTTCTCTTTATCCATAGGAGTTCTGTCTTGGGTTCTACAGTCTGCATTGTTAGGAAAGAAAGAGGAAGAGAGAGACAAGGAGATGCGTTAGCATTCCATAATAAAGTAGTTCATGGCGCAATTAAAATGATGTAGTAGAACAGTAACATGATATGCTGAATTTAAATAACTAAAGCTGATTAAGGAGGACATCGGAATTAAATGCTGGATGGAATTGACATAACAGATCCAAGATGGCCTCTCCACGTTTCAGCTGAGAGATGGTGCCAACCATTGATATTTTCCAGGCAAATTTGTTGATAGATAAAACATTTTTATAGACTTTCCATTATTCCTTGTAGCCATCAGCTTTTAATTTTCTCTTTCTAGTTAATATACTTGGGTATAATTTAAACAGAAAACTGTTCTGTTTCATCATAAAAGATTTGCCTGTTACTTTGGGTGTGTAAATCAAGCAGACAGCACAACATTCTCAAACTTGTTTTTTAAGGCATTTGTTGGGTCATAGACACCGCCAATAAGGTATTGTGCTGGGCATGATGAATGTAGCAGTGGAGAGAATGAATGATAGGGTTGCCTGCCCTCATGGCAGGGAGATTTTAGTCAGAGATACAGACTGTGAGTAGGTAGTCAGATGCATGGTCAAGGTAGCTTAGATCATGATAAGTTGTATGAAAGCAGCACTGTTCCGGAAAATAAGCCAAAGATTATATCTTTAGGCCAGATAATTTGGCATAGTTTTCTTTTCTTTCTTTTTTCTTTTTTTTTTGCTTTAAATTGCTATTAAGATCATCAACCTGATCAAAGAAACATTTGCATCAATTTCTGGTTTTCTGCTTTAAAAAACACTCACTAGCCAGTGAGTCTGGGTAAAGGGTGAAATCTAGACCTCATACTGCCCCTTTCTTCTTTGCCCTGTACTTCACTAAATCCTCTTGGTATATCACTCCTCACCTCCCATGTATATTTGTCGTTGTTTAGTAGAAATCTTCTAAAACTAAGACTCTGGATTCTATGAAATAAAGACAAGAAACACATGTGCAGTGGGACTTGAATTATATCCTTCTAGAACAGCAACCACTCTCTATGTTTGATTCCTGATATGAGTGTTTTCAAGGGAAGCTCTTTTCTCTTTATCCATAGGAGTTCTGTCTTGGGTTCTACAGTCTGCATTGTTAGGAAAGAAAGAGGAAGAGAGAGACAAGGAGATGCGTTAGCATTCCATAATAAAGTAGTTCATGGCGCAATTAAAATGATGTAGTAGAACAGTAACATGATATGCTGAATTTAAATAACTAAAGCTGATTAAGGAGGACATCGGAATTAAATGCTGGATGGAATTGACATAACAGATCCAAGATGGCCTCTCCACGTTTCAGCTGAGAGATGGTGCCAACCATTGATATTTTCCAGGCAAATTTGTTGATAGATAAAACATTTTTATAGACTTTCCATTATTCCTTGTAGCCATCAGCTTTTAATTTTCTCTTTCTAGTTAATATACTTGGGTATAATTTAAACAGAAAACTGTTCTGTTTCATCATAAAAGATTTGCCTGTTACTTTGGGTGTGTAAATCAAGCAGACAGCACAACATTCTCAAACTTGTTTTTTAAGGCATTTGTTGACAACAACAGAAAAGAAGATCATAGACACCGCCAATAAGCGTGGACATCAATTATTTTTTAATTGTATAGGAGTACAGTACACTAATTAAAACTAGTATATCTTGCAATGCCAAAGGCAAAATTAATTATTAATTTTTATTAATATTCAGAAGTAGCACAAGGAATGCATTAATAAAGATTTGGTGGTTGTGACTGAGATCTTGTTTAGCTTTATATTTTAGAAAGAAAAAAAAAAGGAGGTTGCTGGCTGGATCTGAATAGTAAAGCCTGCACCAGAGGAATGATCTTTATTGAAACAGAACACACTCTCCAGAGTGGGTATTTAGTGACAGAAAATGAGATGTGGAGGAAGATTATGTGAAAAACCTCAAAGCTTGTCTATAATGGTTTGACTTGACAACTTTACACTCACCTGTAATATTGTTATTGTTACCTTAGATACTTTTGGTTATTAAATTAGATATTTTAGTTAAGCCACCTTGAATTGACATTTAATAATTCATTTAGGAGCCGTGTACAGAATATTATCCAGCTCACCAAATCCAAGATGAACAGAATTAGTTCTGTGCACCCAAAAGATTTTGACAAGAATTTCTCCTTCTCTTTCCTCTCCCCTCCTCTTCTGTTCTCCTCCCCTCTTCCTCCTCCTGTTTTTCTTCCCTTCTCTCACAGCCATAAGAGAGTCTCTAAGGTTCGTTTGGCCTAACTGGCAAAGACAGATGCACATCCATGGTTTTCAGGCTGTAGACTTTAAGCCTACATAAAGGCAGCCTCAAAATTGTGTCAAGATGCACATAGGCATCAATCTGTGTTTCCTTTAGTGCAATGGATGGTCTCTTCATTCCTTCAGCCTCTTATTAGACGTCCTTCATTTCTGCTTCTTTTAGAAGGTATTTTGCTTTTTGAATCCATACCAAGAAAAACCTTCAATGAAACCAAAATTCTCTACCCCGCCATAGAGGGAAGGCTGCTTGAGGAAGGGCAGGTGGTTTAGCCACAAGCTTTATAAGGTCCCCTAAAACGTGCCCTTCAGCCCTAGTGGGTAGAGCCATCAGAACCACATCCCCCTTTGCCTACCATTCAGAGAAGGCTCTGCCTCATGCAGCCCAATCCTGAATGTTCGCGAATCTTCAAGGGTGAAAAGGAGAGGAATAGAGCATTCACAGCTAAAATGAAGCTACCAACAGCAGTAGGCAAAACTGTATGGTACAGCATATGCCCAGTTCATGCCTTCGCTTCACACCTCGGAGTACAACACGGCTCCCCAGCAGGCTCCAGCTGTCACCATTCCCATGGGAATGCAGCTCTCTGAAGAATACTTCTTCTACCTGATGGTCCACCTTCCAGAATTCTGCTCCTAGGAAACAGCACTCAGTCAGCCTGAGAAGATACATGTTCCCTCAGATGTATTGGAAAATTGCTTTTGAAAAAAAATCAAGGGGAAAGTGTGTCTGACTTCACACTGGAAAACTCTGGCTAGACTCACATGCCCCAGGGTAGACGTGGCCCTGCCTTCAGAATCAGCATGGAATCCCAATAAAAGCCTAGCCGTGTTGGTTTGTTTCGTGCCACAGCAGTCAAGTGGGAGATGAAGGAGGTTGGCTTCCTCAGAGCTGGTGTGGGATGGATCAGCTGCCTCCAGGAAATGCCAAAGGTAACTGGGTGGTCCCAGGCCCTGATTCCTAGGAACTTAGCTCCTTTGTAACCCATATTAAGAGAGAGCACTGTTTTCACTTGTTTGTTCTTATTCCTCCAAAACCACATGGAGGAAAATCACAGTTTATGTATGTCAATTAATAGTGAGACACTATGATGAACTGGTTCTTTCAAAAGGTAATTTTTAAGAAAATTAATTCAAACAACAGTTATTGAACATTTACACCCTTCTGAGAGCTTTGCTCTAGAGATTGAGAATGAAATGAGAAGGTAAGTATATCAGTTAGCTATTGCTGTGTAACAAACTCTAAAATTCAGGGGCTTTTTTACTATATATTATTGACAATGTGTGTGGCTACCTGGGGTCTGGCTGCTCTAGAACAGGCTTGACTAGGCAACTCTGCTAGTAAACATCTTTCTCCCTCCTCAAATTCAAAGAGGAAGGCTGCTTGAGGAAGGGCAGGTGGTTTAGCCACAAGCTTTATAAGGTCCCCTAACACGTGCCCTTCAGCCCTAGTGGGTAGAGCCATCAGAACCACATCCCCCTTTGCCTACCATTCAGAGAAGGCTCTGCCTCATGCAGCCCAATCCTGAATGTTCGCGAATCTTCAAGGGTGAAAAGGAGAGGAATAGAGCATTCACAGCTAAAATGAAGCTACCAACAGCAGTAGGCAAAACTGTATGGTACAGCATATGCCCAGTTCATGCCTTCGCTTCACACCTCGGAGTACAACACGGCTCCCCAGCAGGCTCCAGCTGTCACCATTCCCATGGGAATGCAGCTCTCTGAAGAATACTTCTTCTACCTGATGGTCCACCTTCCAGAATTCTGCTCCTAGGAAACAGCACTCAGTCAGCCTGAGAAGATACATGTTCCCTCAGATGTATTGGAAAATTGCTTTTGAAAAAAAATCAAGGGGAAAGTGTGTCTGACTTCACACTGGAAAACTCTGGCTAGACTCACATGCCCCAGGGTAGACGTGGCCCTGCCTTCAGAATCAGCATGGAATCCCAATAAAAGCCTAGCCGTGTTGGTTTGTTTCGTGCCACAGCAGTCAAGTGGGAGATGAAGGAGGTTGGCTTCCTCAGAGCTGGTGTGGGATGGATCAGCTGCCTCCAGGAAATGCCAAAGGTAACTGGGTGGTCCCAGGCCCTGATTCCTAGGAACTTAGCTCCTTTGTAACCCATATTAAGAGAGAGCACTGTTTTCACTTGTTTGTTCTTATTCCTCCAAAACCACATGGAGGAAAATCACAGTTTATGTATGTCAATTAATAGTGAGACACTATGATGAACTGGTTCTTTCAAAAGGTAATTTTTAAGAAAATTAATTCAAACAACAGTTATTGAACATTTACACCCTTCTGAGAGCTTTGCTCTAGAGATTGAGAATGAAATGAGAAGGTAAGTATATCAGTTAGCTATTGCTGTGTAACAAACTCTAAAATTCAGGGGCTTTTTTACTATATATTATTGACAATGTGTGTGGGCTACCTGGGGTCTGGCTGCTCTAGAACAGGCTTGACTAGGCAACTCTGCTAGTAAACATCTTTCTCCCTCCTACTGCTCCCTTGCCCTAGCTCTTCTCTGTCCTTGCTCTTCCTGTCCTATGTTCTAGCCCTTCTTGTCCTAGCTCTGTGGCTTCATGTAATCTATTGATGCTTTCTAAACCTCGTCTATAATACGTAGATGAAAATAGGCTCCATCCCTTTGGATGACTGTGAACATAGGTGAGGTCTTGTCAATGGGAAGTCCTCAGCACCATTCCTGGCACATGGGAAACAGTACAGGTTGGTGAGAAGTTTCCTCATCCATCTAGGGCACACACTCTGCTGGGAGAGACCCGAACTACATCTTCCCTTGCTACAGATATAGGTCCTGTTAATGACTTTTCATCTTGGCTTACAGCTATGTGACCCTGCTTTTAGAAGCAGATTTGGGGGTAAGTTTTGCTTTCATAAATCATGTTTATATGTTACTGAGGCTTTGTTTACTGGATGAGGGATACGTTCAGGGCATTGGAGTATATGTCTGTAAATATGGATGGAGGAGAGAAAAGTCTGGGGGACTTTCTGAGACACACAAAAGTAGGAACTGGCCCAGGGATCTGAGTTCAAAGTCAACTGGAGGGCTCTTATGTTGACAGACGGCCAGCCCCCAAGTGGAGGCTTCTTTTCCTAGCTTCTAGAGTCATGTAGATCCTTGTGAATCTTGTTTGGATTGCATCAAAAACTTCTGGTAGGAGGATCTCCAATCCTCACCATGAAAACCCTGAGTGTGTCATGTTGGTGGTGTCTGTGCTAAGAGCAAAGAGGCTTAGAAGTTGTTCAGCTGTTGGAAATCAGATGCTGTCTAAGGGAGTTTGCTGTGCTGGCTCTGGATGTCTCATCCTCTGCAGCAGCCAGGCAATCTCCCTCCACCATCAGGGAAGAGGTTTTTCCTCTCAAGGGCTTTGTGTGTCACCTGTAGAGTGAGGACAGGTCCTGAAGCTGCAGAAACTCTCGGTTCCAGGGCCTGTGCTTGAACAAACTCTAAAATTCAGGGCTTTTTACTATATATTATTGACAATGTGTGTGGGCTACCTGGGGTCTGGCTGCTCTAGAACAGGCTTGACTAGGCAACTCTGCTAGTAAACATCTTTCTCCCTCCTACTGCTCCCTTGCCCTAGCTCTTCTCTGTCCTTGCTCTTCCTGTCCTATGTTCTAGCCCTTCTTGTCCTAGCTCTGTGGCTTCATGTAATCTATTGATGCTTTCTAAACCTCGTCTATAATACGTAGATGAAAATAGGCTCCATCCCTTTGGATGACTGTGAACATAGGTGAGGTCTTGTCAATGGGAAGTCCTCAGCACCATTCCTGGCACATGGGAAACAGTACAGGTTGGTGAGAAGTTTCCTCATCCATCTAGGGCACACACTCTGCTGGGAGAGACCCGAACTACATCTTCCCTTGCTACAGATATAGGTCCTGTTAATGACTTTTCATCTTGGCTTACAGCTATGTGACCCTGCTTTTAGAAGCAGATTTGGGGGTAAGTTTTGCTTTCATAAATCATGTTTATATGTTACTGAGGCTTTGTTTACTGGATGAGGGATACGTTCAGGGCATTGGAGTATATGTCTGTAAATATGGATGGAGGAGAGAAAAGTCTGGGGGACTTTCTGAGACACACAAAAGTAGGAACTGGCCCAGGGATCTGAGTTCAAAGTCAACTGGAGGGCTCTTATGTTGACAGACGGCCAGCCCCCAAGTGGAGGCTTCTTTTCCTAGCTTCTAGAGTCATGTAGATCCTTGTGAATCTTGTTTGGATTGCATCAAAAACTTCTGGTAGGAGGATCTCCAATCCTCACCATGAAAACCCTGAGTGTGTCATGTTGGTGGTGTCTGTGCTAAGAGCAAAGAGGCTTAGAAGTTGTTCAGCTGTTGGAAATCAGATGCTGTCTAAGGGAGTTTGCTGTGCTGGCTCTGGATGTCTCATCCTCTGCAGCAGCCAGGCAATCTCCCTCCACCATCAGGGAAGAGGTTTTTCCTCTCAAGGGCTTTGTGTGTCACCTGTAGAGTGAGGACAGGTCCTGAAGCTGCAGAAACTCCTCTGGTTCCAGGGCCTGTGCTTAAGTAGAGCACAGGAGGAAGTCTAGAGTGACTGAAGGAACTTTGCCATCACTGAAGGCCTACAGACTTCTGGCCAGTGAGCATGGACATAAGATCATACCGTTTTTTCAAGCTGTCAAACTATTCCACTTTAAATATGTGCTTGCCCACCGATAAATTCCCATTTTATTGTCAACACCCAGTTTACCTGTCACCTCCTCTGAAAAGTCTCCACCAATAATCCCATTGGTCTCCTCCACAGGAGCACCAGGTCCCTCCATTGTTCATGCCCCTGTGGCATTACTCAACTTTCTGATTTTGAGTCAATTTATCATACTCTGGATTAGAGGCCTTTGAGTCTACCAAGAGGGCATCAGCCTGCTCATCCTTCTACATTCTCAGTGCCTGGTACAGGTCCTGACTCTGAGACAGTTTTCAGGAGATGTGAGACTGAACTGAAAGCACCCAACTTTGGGGGTAGGAGGAAAATAACACTGAACAGAAACTCGGGTCTGTAAGAAAGGATGAGGAGCACCAGAAATGATAAATAGCCGAAAAAAGCTATACAATACTATATCATGGGTTTCTTTAAAAAAACAAACAAACATTTATTTTTATTATTTATTTATTTTCATCCGTCTTTATTCTTTGGCCTCTGTGGGCCTCCCATCACAGTACTCTTTCTCACTGCAGAGCACTAGCTCTGGGCACATGTGCTCCAGAGCACTGTCTGGTAATTGGACACATTGGTCCAGTTGTTCTGTGGCACGTGGGATCCTCCTGGGCTTCTAGTCATGTGAATCTTGTTTGGATTGCATCAAAACTTCTGGTAGGAGGATCTCCAATCCTCACCATGAAAACCCTGAGTGTGTCATGTTGGTGGTGTCTGTGCTAAGAGCAAAGAGGCTTAGAAGTTGTTCAGCTGTTGGAAATCAGATGCTGTCTAAGGGAGTTTGCTGTGCTGGCTCTGGATGTCTCATCCTCTGCAGCAGCCAGGCAATCTCCCTCCACCATCAGGGAAGAGGTTTTTCCTCTCAAGGGCTTTGTGTGTCACCTGTAGAGTGAGGACAGGTCCTGAAGCTGCAGAAACTCCTCTGGTTCCAGGGCCTGTGCTTAAGTAGAGCACAGGAGGAAGTCTAGAGTGACTGAAGGAACTTTGCCATCACTGAAGGCCTACAGACTTCTGGCCAGTGAGCATGGACATAAGATCATACCGTTTTTTCAAGCTGTCAAACTATTCCACTTTAAATATGTGCTTGCCCACCGATAAATTCCCATTTTATTGTCAACACCCAGTTTACCTGTCACCTCCTCTGAAAAGTCTCCACCAATAATCCCATTGGTCTCCTCCACAGGAGCACCAGGTCCCTCCATTGTTCATGCCCCTGTGGCATTACTCAACTTTCTGATTTTGAGTCAATTTATCATACTCTGGATTAGAGGCCTTTGAGTCTACCAAGAGGGCATCAGCCTGCTCATCCTTCTACATTCTCAGTGCCTGGTACAGGTCCTGACTCTGAGACAGTTTTCAGGAGATGTGAGACTGAACTGAAAGCACCCAACTTTGGGGGTAGGAGGAAAATAACACTGAACAGAAACTCGGGTCTGTAAGAAAGGATGAGGAGCACCAGAAATGATAAATAGCCGAAAAAAGCTATACAATACTATATCATGGGTTTCTTTAAAAAAACAAACAAACATTTATTTTTATTATTTATTTATTTTCATCCGTCTTTATTCTTTGGCCTCTGTGGGCCTCCCATCACAGTACTCTTTCTCACTGCAGAGCACTAGCTCTGGGCACATGTGCTCCAGAGCACTGTCTGGTAATTGGACACATTGGTCCAGTTGTTCTGTGGCACGTGGGATCCTCCTGGGCTAGGGATCGAACCAGTGCCCCTTGCACTGCAAGGTGGACTCTTTACCCACTGGACCACCAGGGAAGCCTACAATAGGTTTCTTAAGATAACTTTTTAAAGATGGAGATAAAAATATCGATATAGCTACAGACACAAACAAATATAGAAAACAGTGTAGTTAATAATATCTGTAGAATTAAAATGTGAGGTCACAGTAGCACAAAGGATGAGAAGACAGGAAGGGAAAAGTGGACTTGCATATTTGAAGTTTATACATTGTACATAAAGTGGCATAATGTAATTTGAAAGTGGTCAATCAAAAGGTAAAAATAACACTTGGAAAACCATGAGCAATGAAAACAGATGGAACAAAAGGCTATACTTAATATGCACTAGGTAGAAATAAAATGGAATGCTATAACATGCTTAATAGATTGAAAATAAGATAGGAAAGAGAAAAAAGGAAAGTAAATATGTGATAACATATAAAACAAATAGAAAGATGGTAGATGCAAATTCTGCCATATTTATAATTACATTAAATGTAAATAGCCTAACATAACATTTAAAAGCCAGAGATTATTAGCTGATGAACAAGCAAGACAAATACATGATTTATATTTCCATATGGGATTGCTTCTGTGCATTTTAGGGGAATTTATATATTTCTCCAAATAATGAGTCTGATAATTATCAGTCTAGAAATTGGGAAAACAGGAAAGTTATAAATCTCGAGTGCAAATTAAAACTTCACAATAAATATAGAGACATTATTGGTTTTAGGAAGTCCACTGATGTCAACCCAAATGCAAGAGGAGGAAATCCTAACATGTAGAGTCTAAGGCTAAGAAAAACATTTGTAAGAACTAGGGAAGGAGTAGGTAAGAGAGAAGCAGCTGTTTTCACATTGTAAACTGGTAATTATGACCCTGTCTTCTACTAATAGTAAATCATTCCTACAAATATAAATAACTATTAATATGTTTATATAGCATATTTTATGCAAATACTGAATGGTGTTTTTTTGGCACATGAGCCTGTGCAGTGCTATATACATATATATATATATGCGCTATGTGTGCTATATACATATATATATATATATATTGTTTCACAGGAGATTCAAATGTCATGTCATATGAATATATCCCAATCTATTCCAATGGTGTAATAATCACTGTAAGTCTTAATAAGCACTTTTTTAAAAAAAGAAATTGGCCTCTTTTATTGTTTCTTTCTTATTTATTTATTTACATCCATCTTTATTCTTCGGCCTCTGTGGGCCTCCCACTGCAGTGGCCTCTCTAGCTGCAGAGCACTGGCTCTGAGCACATGCGCTCCATAGCACTGGCTCACAGTTGGACACACTGGTCCAGCCGCTCCATGGTATGTGGGATCTTCCTGAGCCAGGAATTGAACCGGTGCCCCTTGCACTGAAAGACGCACTCTTCACCCACTGGATCACCAGGGAAACCCATGCCTCTGTTTTTAAAATAAGTTTCTTACAGGCCGAAGAATAAAGATGGATGAAAAATAAATAAATAAATAAATAAACAGAGGCCAAAATTAAAAAAAAAAAAAATGAGCACATGAAAATGGGTAGTTGTGAAGGGACACAAAATGTAATAAATACCAAGTTTAAAAAAATAATAAAAATAAAGGCACAATTAGCTTAAAGAGATAGAAAATGGTGTATCATACACATATTAATTATATAAGGAGAGTGACTAAAAGACAAAGAACACTTCAGTGCAAGGAGTATTGGAATATTAGAGATAGAGACTTTTCTTAAGAATACAACACTCAAAATCTTCAAAAAACACAACAAACATGTACATATCTAAAAATATATGCTTTGAAGTGCATAAAGCAAAAAATTGTTGAATTAAAAGAAAAAAAACAAATATAAAAGGAGTGTATTTCAACACTCCTTTTTAATAATTGATAGAACAAGATTGCATTCTATAAAGATATAGAAATCTTTAGTAACTCTGTCAATCAGTAGGAGTGAATTCACATTTATTGAATATTTCACCCAATAACAGCAAAATACAGTTTTTTAAGTTGTACCTAGACATTCACCAAGATAATTGTGTTTTTATTTTTTTTGTAGGGGGAAGGGGAGGGGGCGGGTTGGGGAGGGAGGAGGGCGGGCGGGCCACTTCTATTGGTCTTTCACTTATCCACCTTCATCCATCTTTGTTCTTTGACCCATGTGGACCTCCTATCGCTGTGACCTCTGTTGTTGCAGAGCATCGGCTCTGGGTGCATGTGCTCCAGAACTTCGGCTCAGTAATTGGACACATTGGTCCAGCTGCTCCATCGCACGTGGGATCTTCCCAGACCAGGGACTGAACCAGTGCCCCTTGCACTGAAAGGCGGTGTCCTTACCCACTGGACCACCAGGGAAGCCCTACTCCATGTTTTTAAAATATGAATGCGTTTGGAAGGACTGAAATCATACCAGATATATTTCTAATATAATAGAATCAATAATAAGATACCTGAAAATTTCCCAACCATTTGGAAAAACATCTCTGAGAAACCTGCAGATGAAAAAAAAGAGATACTTGTTATGGTGGATTCAGGTTGTTGTACAGAAGAAACCAACACAACATTGTAATGCAGTTTTCTTCCGATTAAAAAAATAATTCAAAAAAGATCAGAAGAGAAAAATTCAAAATAGTTTTAGCTGAGCAGATATGAAAAACACGACACTGTATTTATCAAATGTAGCTAAAGCAGTTCTCCAGAGGAAAATGTATAGCCATCAATTCTTATTTTAAGGAGAAAAAGGATTTAAAGAACAGAAGCTAGAACATAAGCAGACTAAACCTAACTAGGTAGCGGGAAGGAAATAGTAAAGAGAAGACATCAATAAGAAAATGAAATTTGCAAACTTAAAGAAAAATCAATAAAACAAAAGGCTGTTCTTTGATTACATGAATAAAATCACTAATCTTCTAGACAGAATGACCAAGGTTAAAAAAACATAGAGGGACAGTAATAAAATTGAAATAATATAAATGAAAGCGGGGGCATTACAGAGATCCCATAGACATTTAAAAAAGAAAATACAATCATCAATGCAGTGTAAATAATTTCAGCAATTTATAAGAAATGAAAGTCACTAAAAAGATATAAATTGCCAAAGTAAACACAAGAAGAAATAGAAAAATTTAAAAGCTCTCTATGTATGAACCACCACCGCCACCATAGCAAATGGAATTAACTTCTCACAATGAAGACGACACATACAGATGGCTTCATTGGTGAATTAAGTCAGGCATTTAAAGAAATAGAACTGCATTTTATACTCGAGTTAAGTTCTAATATCCCCCATCAGGATGCTTAGCTCCGAGAGTTAGAAGTAAAATCAGACTAATTCAAGACCAAGAAAAATTACTAGAAGGATTTGAAGAAACCTTTATATCCAGCAGGCCTGTAAAGCCTGTTCTCGGGGTCACACAACTGGAAAACATGCCCTGATCACAACCCAGAAGCCATGTGGTCAGCACTGCTGAGCTCACACCTTCTGGCCAATGCTGCCAGTATCACAGACCTTATACTTCATCTCTCATGTTTTTACTATGCTATCAGTGCCTCAGGAAATAAGATGTGGACACTCAAGGGTGTGCCACCACCCTCTCTAGAATGATTCCACACAGTCTTCACTTCATTGTTACATTAAGAATTAATCCACAGATCCAGGTCCTTCAGTCCTAATTTGCAAAGGAAGTTTGAAAAATGTGTTGTGATTTCACCTCCTATCGAGGCAGTCCAACTCTGTCTCATAAATGTGAGAAAGAGCTCAAATATAGGATGGGACATCAGATGCTGGGACACTTGTAATATCATGTGCTCAAGAATGCATATAAGTAAAAAGAAAAATGTGTTATCCAAATTGCCTGGTTTTAAAAACCTTTAAATCATTCAGTTGTATGCCCGTGTACAGATTTGCCAGCTTTCAGTAAGTTCAAGAGGGCCATTTCTTTCACCACTGTTGGAATATCTTGTTGCTATGTTAGTTGAGCAGCAGATGCTGTAACTGGATTTCATTGAAGTCATATAAGAATTTTTTTAAAGATTTTTTTGGGAGAGGGGATTCTGCACTGGGTCTATGTTGGGGCTCAGTAGTAACAATGAACAGCTTAGTTGTAGCATGTGGGATCTTAGTTCCCTGACCAGGGATGGAACCCACGTCCCCTGCATTGCAAGGTGGATTCTTAACTACTGGACCACTTGAGAAGTTCCAATGTTTTAAATACAGAAGTTTTCGTTTATTTTAAAACACTAGACCTACACTACAGTAGTGAATGTTCACACTGCATCAAACTGAGGTCATGGCAAACAGTACCAGATACTCGACTTAAATTATGATTTTCTTGTTCCTTCTTTTTATCCTCCTGCATCACTTCCCAGTCCCATTCCTTTCTTCCTCCTCTCCTCCCTCCTTGCCATCCTCCTCCTCTTCCTTCTCCTCTCCTTCCTTCTCTTCTGCAAAGAATCTCACCCATTGCTTATATGATAGGGCTTGACTGTTTCTCTCCATCTCACTGACAGCAGGAGCAGAGATTTTTGTCAACACTTTCTTACACATTTCTCTCTTACATCAAGCCCAGGAAAAGAAAAAGTTGAACTTTTCTTTGCAGATGGGCAAGCTGACATCTAAAGAGGGACAGGACTCATCTGAGATAACAGAACATGGGCATGTCCATCAACACTAGAGGCCAGACTGCTTACTCACATATATTGTATATACTTTCTTATTTTCAAGAGTCCAGATGTTGAGATGGGAGGCTGGACTCTTTCGGTGTTAACAGTTCTACAGTCATTGTTCTGAATTTCTTTCCTCCTTCCCAACCCTATGATAAGAATATCCTAGAAACTGGATTTTTCTATAAAAAAAACCTTTCTCCATGTGGACTGTATTCATTCTGCCTCAAATTCTCTTTGACAGTTTCACAGTTTAAAAATACTTGAGCGTCTCTTGAATGTTCCTTCTCCTCCTCATTGTAAGACTGCCCTTTTCACTGTATTCGCTCCAGGAATGCCTTCCTTCCCTCCTGGAGCCTCTTCGAACTCCTTATTCTTTCCATGACTGCTTTCTATTGGCAACATATTTCCCAAGCCCATGCATGAATTTATTCTCTTCAAATGAACTCTCAAAGTGTGAAGAACTTAACATTCTTTCTTCATGCTCTTCAAAAACCTTCAGGTAGACTCAAGTATGAAAACCTAAGTCCAAACATCTGGAAGACAATCTCTAGTCCTGCTTCCCTGGAAAATAGATATACCAGGTATGCTACAAGTCCATAAGGGCCTTATGTGAAAAAAAAAAAAAAAAAAAAGGCACGTGGAGTGGTCCGGAGGTTGACCTAAATAATGATAAAAAATTTCTGACCCTACCCTGGCAGTTTTCTTCTAGGACTCTGGAGCAGAGGGTTGGGATCATTGAAATCCTCAATTTACAACTTATTTCCACTATGTAGCTTTGCAAACCCTATCTTTTTATTCGTCTATTCATTTATTCTCTTTTAATTCCATCCCCATAGACAACCTCTGTTATCTGGTCTTTAGTCTCTGTTCTTGACAAGTGCATGTTGTTCCTAGTGTGCATGTATTTTAATCTATATAAGTGTTCCATATTTGCTATGTGTGGATAATAATTCATTCTTTAGAATTACTTCACATCTCTACCTTCTACTGATCTTCTCAGGACTAGACATTCAGGTCCCCAATTCCTGCGCCCACAATGAATGCTGTGACCAATATACATGTGTTCTTTGGAAGGTGGGCCCAGTGCTAGGATCCCTGGATTGTGGGGTACAGCGTTTGGTCACCCAGATGTCCTGCTCAGGACCAATGACGCCCTGGTCGCTGGGAGGGTTGACTGCCCTTTCCTCTGAGTCCCTCCCCAGGAAGCTTTCAGAACTGCCTCATGCCAGGTTCAGAGCTCTCCCAGCTCTGGAACTCCCTGTAAAATAATGTGACAGGTGAGGTGTTGTGGTGACTGGATTCCAATTCAGCTTCTCTTATCAATTTCACTCCCTGGGACATCTGATTGTTAGCAAGCTTTCCAGGAAATTCCTAGCATGCACTGCTCACTCAACATCTGGGGTTTTGGGGGTGGGGGGTTGGTCACTTTTATTGTTTTTTTAAATTTATTTATTTTCATCCATCTTTATTCTTCGACCTGTGTGGGCTTCCCATTGCAGTGGCCTCTCGTTGCAGAGCACCAACTCTGGGAACATGCGCTCCAGAGCACTGGCTTGTAATTGGACACACTGGTCCAGCCCCTCTTTGGCATGTGGGATCTTCCCAGGCCAGGGATCAAACTCGTGCCCCTTGTACTGCTAACTGGACTCTTCATGCACTGGACCACCAGGGAAGCCCTCAACATTTATTTTTTGACCTGAACTGTGGGCAGTGTGTATGTTTAATAGAACTAAATAGTCATGGATGCCCCAGCATAGCATAAGTGTCTTGAATTCCTTTATCCCTGCAAACACTGGGGATTTTCTAGCAGTTCAATTTTGCAAATGCGTTAGATTTAAAAAGGTATCTTGATTTTCTTCTAGGACTCTGGAGCAGAGGGTTGGGATCATTGAAATCCTCAATTTACAACTTATTTCCACTATGTAGCTTTGCAAACCCTATCTTTTTATTCGTCTATTCATTTATTCTCTTTTAATTCCATCCCCATAGACAACCTCTGTTATCTGGTCTTTAGTCTCTGTTCTTGACAAGTGCATGTTGTTCCTAGTGTGCATGTATTTTAATCTATATAAGTGTTCCATATTTGCTATGTGTGGATAATAATTCATTCTTTAGAATTACTTCACATCTCTACCTTCTACTGATCTTCTCAGGACTAGACATTCAGGTCCCCAATTCCTGCGCCCACAATGAATGCTGTGACCAATATACATGTGTTCTTTGGAAGGTGGGCCCAGTGCTAGGATCCCTGGATTGTGGGGTACAGCGTTTGGTCACCCAGATGTCCTGCTCAGGACCAATGACGCCCTGGTCGCTGGGAGGGTTGACTGCCCTTTCCTCTGAGTCCCTCCCCAGGAAGCTTTCAGAACTGCCTCATGCCAGGTTCAGAGCTCTCCCAGCTCTGGAACTCCCTGTAAAATAATGTGACAGGTGAGGTGCTGTGGTGACTGGATTCCAATTCAGCTTCTCTTATCAATTTCACTCCCTGGGACATCTGATTGTTAGCAAGCTTTCCAGGAAATTCCTAGCATGCACTGCTCACTCAACATCTGGGGTTTTGGGGGTGGGGGGTTGGTCACTTTTATTGTTTTTTTAAATTTATTTATTTTCATCCATCTTTATTCTTCGACCTGTGTGGGCTTCCCATTGCAGTGGCCTCTCGTTGCAGAGCACCAACTCTGGGAACATGCGCTCCAGAGCACTGGCTTGTAATTGGACACACTGGTCCAGCCCCTCTTTGGCATGTGGGATCTTCCCAGGCCAGGGATCAAACTCGTGCCCCTTGTACTCCTAACTGGACTCTTCATGCACTGGACCACCAGGGAAGCCCTCAACATTTATTTTTTGACCTGAACTGTGGGCAGTGTGTATGTTTAATAGAACTAAATAGTCATGGATGCCCCAGCATAGCATAAGTGTCTTGAATTCCTTTATCCCTGCAAACACTGGGGATTTTCTAGCAGTTCAATTTTGCAAATGCGTTAGATTTAAAAAGGTATCTTTTTGTTTGAATTTGCATATCCCTGATTACTAATGATTTTCAGCCTCTCCTTTTATATTTATCAGCTTTTAGAGATTCCTCTTTTGTAAATTGCCTAAACATAGAATTTGACCATTTTCTCATGGGCTTACTGTCTGTGTATTCATCAGTTTAAAGTACTGCAAAATCTCCCATTCTGTCCTTGGTTTATTAACTTATCTGATGTGCCCTTCAATGAATCAAAAACTTTCAGTTTTGAAGTGAGTAAATCTGGCAGATATTGTTGCTTATCTTTTGAGTTTTAAAAATTCTGTTTAGAAAATACATCACAACAATATTATGTTTTCTACTAATAATTATTTATTTTTACCATTTACACTTACACCTTACCTTTTCAATCCATTTAGAGTCCACTTGAATGTGGTATTGAGTGATCTTTGATGACTCTGTGGAGCAATCTAGTTTTCTCAAAAATACCTACTAATAAAGTTAGCCTTTCTGTTTATATCTCTGATACTGTGTGTTACTCTTTGCCAATACCACACTGTTTATACTGGTATGACTTTGCAAAATGAGTTTACTTTTGGTGTAACAATTCTTAAGTCTTTAATCTCCATTTTATTCTGGAATTAGCCCTTTTAGATCTATTTCACTGAATTTTAGAGTAATTTTAAAGCAAACTTAAAAGTGTAAATTCTCTGAAAAATCCAACTGGAATTTATATTTAAATTGAATTAAAATTTAAGTGCAGGAGAATTAGCATGGTTAGATATGACATTTTTATAAATAATGTTATCATTAGAGCTTTTTAAGCATTATTTCTGGAAGCTTTATGTGTTGTGGCCCTTGTAAGTGATATTTTACTTTTTAAATGACATTTCCTGGTTGGTTCTAGTTGGTAAAATGAAATACTGTTGATTTTTATAGTTGGGTAGTCTATCCAGCTATCTTACTGAACTTTCTTATTAATTGTGGTGTTGATTATGGATTTTTTTAAAAATTTTGGTCACTTTTACTGGTCTTTCATTTTTATTTGTTTTCATCCATCTTTGTTCCTTGGCTTGTGTGGGCCTCCCATCATAGTGGCCTCTCTCGTCACAGAGCACCGGCTCTGTGAGCACGCGCTCCAGAGTGCTGGCTCCCAACTGGACACACCTGTCCAGCTGCTCCACAGCACGTGGGATCTTCCCAGGCCAGGGATCAAACTGGTGCCCCTTGCACTGCAAGGCAGACTCTTTACCCACTGGACCACCAGGGAAGCCCCTGGATTTTTCTTTTTATTTGTATGTTTGGTAGATGAACATATCAACTGCAAGTGATGATGGTTTAAACCATGCCCAGTCTCTAGTCTTCTCTCTGATCTCTCTTCTGTTTGCCAGCATCAGGGAACACAAACAGTTCGTTTCAGCTTATATTCCTCAGTACTAAGAAAAAGAAACTGCTTCTCATTCTTAGTTTGCAAAAGAGTTGGAGCTATAACTAGATGTGAACACTTCCTTTAACCTAAAAGTGCAGAATGAAAGCATGCTAAATGTGTGAAAGCTGCTCAGTCATGTCCGACTCTTTGGGACCCATGCACAAGCCATGGAATTCTCCAGGCAAGAATACTGGAGTGGATAACCTTCCCCTTCTCCAGGGGATCTTGCCATTCCAGAGACTGAACCCAAGTCTGCCGCACTGCAGGTGGATTCTTTACCATCTGAGCCACCAGGGAAGCCCCAAGCATGCTAAATATGAATGCATTAAAGTGTCTCTTTCAATGCCTTCCCTAACCCCCTTTGCAAAGCTTTCTGTTCCTGTGACTGTTTCTAAGTACTCCCTGGCTTTAGCTCCTAGATATAAACCTAGGCCTTAGAAGCTCTCCCATGCTTTTATTGCTCCTGTGTACTTCTGCCATCACCATAAGAAGAAAATGCCTGGACCAATTAGGATGAAGGACTCATGGAACTGAGCTGCCCCAATTAGGTCCACCCAGGTCAGTTGAGTTCACCTGACTTGCAGAGGCAGGTGTGGAGCCAGTTCAGCCAAAGTCAGTGGAGCGGCCTGTACTTACTGAACTTTCTTATTAATTGTGGTGTTGATTATGGATTTTTTTAAAAATTTTGGTCACTTTTACTGGTCTTTCATTTTTATTTGTTTTCATCCATCTTTGTTCCTTGGCTTGTGTGGGCCTCCCATCATAGTGGCCTCTCTCGTCACAGAGCACCGGCTCTGTGAGCACGCGCTCCAGAGTGCTGGCTCCCAACTGGACACACCTGTCCAGCTGCTCCACAGCACGTGGGATCTTCCCAGGCCAGGGATCAAACTGGTGCCCCTTGCACTGCAAGGCAGACTCTTTACCCACTGGACCACCAGGGAAGCCCCTGGATTTTTCTTTTTATTTGTATGTTTGGTAGATGAACATATCAACTGCAAGTGATGATGGTTTAAACCATGCCCAGTCTCTAGTCTTCTCTCTGATCTCTCTTCTGTTTGCCAGCATCAGGGAACACGAACAGTTCGTTTCAGCTTATATTCCTCAGTACTAAGAAAAAGAAACTGCTTCTCATTCTTAGTTTGCAAAAGAGTTGGAGCTATAACTAGATGTGAACACTTCCTTTAACCTAAAAGTGCAGAATGAAAGCATGCTAAATGTGTGAAAGCTGCTCAGTCATGTCCGACTCTTTGGGACCCATGCACAAGCCATGGAATTCTCCAGGCAAGAATACTGGAGTGGATAACCTTCCCCTTCTCCAGGGGATCTTGCCATTCCAGAGACTGAACCCAAGTCTGCCGCACTGCAGGTGGATTCTTTACCATCTGAGCCACCAGGGAAGCCCCAAGCATGCTAAATATGAATGCATTAAAGTGTCTCTTTCAATGCCTTCCCTAACCCCCTTTGCAAAGCTTTCTGTTCCTGTGACTGTTTCTAAGTACTCCCTGGCTTTAGCTCCTAGATATAAACCTAGGCCTTAGAAGCTCTCCCATGCTTTTATTGCTCCTGTGTACTTCTGCCATCACCATAAGAAGAAAATGCCTGGACCAATTAGGATGAAGGACTCATGGAACTGAGCTGCCCCAATTAGGTCCACCCAGGTCAGTTGAGTTCACCTGACTTGCAGAGGCAGGTGTGGAGCCAGTTCAGCCAAAGTCAGTGGAGCGGCCCAGTCAACATCAGCCAACACCACCTGACCGTCGTTCCACAGATGTGTGAGCTCAGTAACTGCTTATTGCTCTATGCACTGAAAGTAAGTGGTTTTTAGTTACACTGTAATTGCCCCACTGCAAAGGGTCACGTATCAGTGGTCTCTTTAGTCATCATTCCAGGTAAAAATTCCAACCAGTAAGAGGAAGCTCTCTCACCAACTCCCTGCTCACCAAAGTCCCTGCCCCTCCCCCACAGTTAGCTCACCTGCTTGCAGTGAATATACCATTGTCTCATCCACACAGGTTAGAAATATTGATGGTGCCCTTTGGGGCCTCCTTGAGTCATTTCCTCAGGATGCAGATATGGCTGAGTTCCCCAAGGGACCCAGGAAACCCTGATAACTGGACCCCAAATTCTGCCCTAACAAAAAAGAACCCCAAGTAATCCAAATATATCCTGTGCCTGGAAAGCTCTTTGGAATCATAAACAGTTATATGCACAGCCCTCACCTGTGATCCCCAAGAGAAAAAAGAGCAATTTCAGGGAAGGTCACAGGTTTTCTAGGCTTCTGTTCCCAAAGGAGGATTTGTCAACCATTCATTCGGCTTCAATTTTAGGAGTGGCTTTGCTGCCAGGGGGAATTGCCCAAACCTGCAGATGCCAAGCTGGTGAGCCTTCTAGCCTCCTTCGTTGGGAATCACGGTTGCTTGTTTTTTTGGGTTTTTTTTTTTTTGACTAATTCTTATTGTTGTCCATTTCACAGTTTTGCTGCTGTGCTGTAGACCTGAGTATCAATTTTACTTGAAAATGCTGCAAAAACAAAACGGTAATGCCACTTCCCACACTGTTTCAAAAGGTTTTTAAGTGGAAAAAGGTATTTAGTATTTTTAATAAGCATCTTCAATACTATTGAGTTGGTTTCTTTGTTCATATCACAAGATTAATTATGCTGTCAGACACTTTCAAGGCCTGCTTAACAAAGATTCAGTGATATAATGGTTTGCTTTGCACTGCCTTTTTTCTGCATAGCAATCACAATCAGCATTAGACAATTTAAAACCCTTTCACCAGCCGGAAGTTCTGAAGAGCCTTTTAATCAACAAAAGTAATTTTGCAAACAACTAGATACAGCATTTTTCATATTAACTAACTTGCATTTAAACTCTGCAGGCTTGATTCTTCCTGGATCTCTGATTCCAGGAAACTGGGTTATTCAGATGGCCTAGAATTTAAAAGTGGGGATCACAATATATTGTCTGCCCTGGTAACCCCCAATTTTCATGTCCCATTTCTCTACTCAGCTTATTAAAAAGATAGCGTTGGTATGCAAATATAATTCATTCATTTTAATTATCTCTTAATATATATATCTTGTCTAATCCATGAAACTCTTTTTTTAAAATTTGATTGCCCAGAGAGCTTCATCTTTCTATTTTTTAACAACAATCTGTGTTACTGTGTTGTAGTTTTATATAATGATTATTTTCTAAAGTTTGCTTTTTTTTTTTCCGGTCATCTGTGTCTGCCTGGAAGGAGGAAATTCTACTAGCATCACTTTGGGGATTTTAAAATTCAAAATTTTTTTTATTTTGGGTGGCAGTAATTGAGTTGAAGCCTGAGTTCCCTGTTCACACAGTGGCAGCCCCATACAAAACTAAAGTTGTCAGGTTTGGTACTCAAAGGATGGTTTCTTTGGAAGCCCTAGCAGGGAGACACATTTAGCTTTTTTAAAATTTTACTCCAACATTTATTTTTAAAATGAAACTAACCTGTTAATGACACCTTTGAAACGTTCATTTGAAAAAAAAAAAAAGAGGAAGGGACGGCCCAGCAGCAGTGGTAATTTGTAGAGTGGCTGTGTGTAGTAATTAGCAACGGCAGCAGTGCCGCCCACCCCCTAAACCCCCGTATGTTTGACACTGTTTCAGCCCCGGCGAGAAGTGACCCTGGGATCTGGAGCCACAGGACACGAGGAGCAAGTCCTGTCACGAGAAATAACAGGGTCAGGAGACGCAACTAATGAAGTCATAGCAACTGGTACACCGAGCCAATCAGAAGAGGCGCCAATCTGTAAATGAGGATATAATTAGCAGAAAAAATAACATGCTTTGGTTGAATTCGAGGGGAGCCTATAATGACTGGATATTGAGAAAGATTCCAAAAGATTAGAGCAAACATTATGCAACAAAGAATACCTAATTAGGGGAAAAAAGTGAATATGCCTTAATTAGAGAGAAATACATGATTGAAAGACGCAGCGTTGTCTTTTAATATGAATGTGGTAATGAAGGTTAGTGCGTAGCTCCTGGCTGGGCTGAGCAGAGTGGTCTGTGAATTAGTGGGAGCGGCCGACACATCTCTTTGCAGACAGTGCTTTGCACAGGGACGCTCACAGAGACCGCGAGCCGGCTTTGCCCAGGGAGGCACCCACGGCATAGGCAGCTAGCTCATCATCCTGGCCCCAGAAGCCTTGTGCCTCTTAGGATATGAGCAACCCCACGACTTGTCACGGAGCTTAAAATGCAGAAAACAAATCACTGAAAGTGTAAAAAAGATGTCCACCTGTCGACAGCTAGGAACCTTTGATAATTTCTTTTCAGATGTAAAACTGGCAAGGTTCAGATTTGGGGGAGGGAATTAAAACAGAACCATCTTCCTTCCAGGCCAGCAAATCCACGCAGGCCCCTCTAGTCACGCCGGCAGGGACCTGTGAGTTTTTATGATCATGACAGTGAGAAAAGAATGCTTCCGGTTACTTCCTTCCTTTAGTACATCAGGCATTTCAGGATACAAGTCGCTACTAATTTTTCCCCTAATAGTCAAACTACATGTCGTTTTACTTCCTCTCTTTTTCCCTTTTTCCCCAAACTGTTCTGAGTATTGATTTTCATTTATTTTACACGATTCTTAATTGTCATCATTAGCTATCTATGCCACATGCCCCTGTTTAAATATACCCTGTCAATTTTGCGGTATATTTATAGATTAATTTAAATGTGTTTTTAAATTTATGACCGCATACCTTTGGTATGTTTGTAACATTAAAATACTTATGGTTCAGAATTTTTTAATTAAAACTATTCATCAAAGGAAGTCCAGGTAGCAAGCTTCTCCTTGTGTGCGGTGGGGGTTCTGGCAGCCAGAGCAAGCAAAATAATAGGTCAATTAAAAAAAATCTAAAGATAGCGTTTGCAAAAGCCCAATAGTTTAACGAGCATTTGCCAACTGATCCCCTCAAATTAAATTATGAACCTGTTGTTTTAGTTATGGGCGTCAGGGCTGCATGTGGCGGAAGCAGAGAGAAAGAGGCTAAGGAAGAGAACAGTTCTTGCCCGGCTGCCTGTACACAGGGCTTGCTTCTTGGGGTCTGGCTGGCTGGCAAGGCAACAGACACCATTCTAGAAATTGACACTGGAAACGGCCATAAAATCACACTTCCTTTTATCCAGGTGCCTCTGGTCTGCATGGCCATGTCTGTTTTGTTTGGACCTCTTAAAACCCACAGATTTACCCTGGAAGGCTTCTCCTTGAGAACCTACTTTGATCTGCTGTTTCTGAAACAGACTTTCCTATGGCACTCACTGGTCAGAAAAAAAAAAAAAATCTCTCTGTTCTTTGCCTACGTGTGTTCCCAATTCACTGTGCCGAAGTGTCAGCTGCCTGGAGAACGGAAGAACCATCTGAAACAAACCGTGTGTCTGTGGGGCCCTTGACCGGTGCTTCCCAGGGATGCTGACGTGCCTGCTTCTGAATAGGAGCGCGAGCCTGAAAGGCCACTTGGAGGAAGCAGACATGTGATGAGTGTAGTCCAAAAGCCAAACCACATCCCCAAATGCAGTCGTGGGGCTCTGTGTCAAAGTCCTGGAAATAACCAGATGCTCTGGGGCTCTCTCCAACCAGGAATGGGTAGAAAGAAAGGCTCAATGTCATCCTACCGGGCCAGACAGGTCAAAGGATGTATTTGACGCTGGGTTTTTAAGATTTCCTTAATCTTCCTGCCTTAGCCTTCCTTGGGTGTGCCTTACATTTTTGCATTTTCCTTCTATTTTCTAACAGCTTTTTTTTTAAATTAGTAAATCATGGACCCCAGATCTTGGTAATAAGTTTCTCATTTCTTACACTTCAAAAATAACATTTCCTGAAAGCTAAAGGGATGTTTTTCATCAATATCCATATTTTCAAAATATTTGATCAGTATCTTTTCTATTTATCATTCTTACAATTTTTACATCCACCTTCTTGTTTAGATTATCACAGACCCAACCCATATGAAAAACTTGCTTATACACAGGATACGATTTTTCAAAATAGCAAATTACATAGGATATTTCAAACAGATTTGTCATGAATAAAATTGGCTTACATCCTATTGTTATTTTTAACATTCGGCTGACTTTGGGGGTGGAAATGTTAGTGATAGGGCACCGTTTCAGTCCCTAAATGCACAAGTCTCCACAATGAAATGCTTTTCACTGTGTTCTAACATGAATTAGATAATGTCGAATTTATTTTGAATCAAATGTTAGAAAAGTAGAACACTTTTATAAAATGTGCCAGTTGGACACAGGACAGCTGGGAGACTGCTCACTCGACCTCTCCACCAGGTTTGGCCCTTCTGTGGGCATCCAGGGAGCAGAGTCAGCTTGTGTATAAATAGCTGGGTGGCCGACAGGAAAGCCTTTCTGTGCACACCCTGCCATCCACTCCCTGATTTATTTCTGATGTGAACTCTTATCAAAATGTCCGCACTGACGGGGGTGGGGGATGGGAGGGGTGGTCAAAGGCAGATCATAATAGAGTTAGCTAATGGAGCAAGGTTGCACTGGAATTGAACCAAATCCTCCTTTTTACCCGGCTCTGAATGCTAAATGAATCACTCAGATTTATATGGAGGTGGGAGCTCCAGAAGGTCCACACCAGGGCAAAATAGGGTTACAATTCAATAAAACGCGTGGCGATGCTTTATTGACTAATGAACCCACCGTGCCACCAACTGCTGTATTTTACCGTCGTCGACCATAACTGCCTGGCAATTACACTGTGAGTGTTTGCTAAAGACGTGCCTGTCTTTTCCCCAGATCTGGAAGCAGGTTCAGCAGAGAGAGGCTCTGGAGGAAGCAGGTCACGTACCCCTCCCAAGTCTTCCAGGGACAGAAGCCAGGCACCGCTAATAACAGTGCAAACAAGTTGATGCTGCTATTTTTAAAGAAGCTGTTATTATTGACTAACAGAGGTTGCCGTGGGTGGGATGACAAAGCCTGGGAGCCAGAGAGTTGCTGCGAAGACTTCCACTAGAGAGCTCGTTAATGAGAGGCAGCTAAGTGAAGAGTCAAATGCGGGCGGCCATCCTTTCTGCTCCATCGTCTCTGAAGCAGCACCGAGCCGCTGGCTGGGGGCACGGTCCGGGATCTCTTCAGTCTCTTCCATTCCCCCAACATTTTGCCTGTGGATGCGTCCTGTCATCAGGTAAGGTGAGGAGCTGAGGACAAGAGGAGGGAAGTGGCAGAGATGGCAGCTGTTTGGTTGCAACTGGGGGTGTTTTTATATCAAACCAATGAGCGGTCACAGCTGTAAGTGGCTCTGCTCCCACAGATACGGTCCACGTGCTCGGATGCAGGAGCCAGAGCAATTCTAATGGGATTCTGGGCACGTGAGTATGCACACCCATGTGCCTAGGGTGACACACCCACGTGCACAGGGTGACAGGCTAAGTTTACTCCAAATCATTCTGTACCTTAGTGCTTTTGAAATGAACCTGTGTTTGGGAAAGTTCAGTGCCCATGGCACCAGGGCCATTTTGTGAAGTAATGGGCATCTGGTAGTTTGAGCAGGATGGAATCAGCATCTAGGAACTCTGTAACATCAAGCTCTAAAGGCTGGATGAGGCCAGACCAACAGAGCAGAGGGTCTGTAAATGTCACTTGGGATCCGGGCTGTTGAGGCGTACCGTGCGACCATAGATTTATATGGAGGTGGGAGCTCCAGAAGGTCCACACCAGGGCAAAATAGGGTTACAATTCAATAAAACGCGTGGCGATGCTTTATTGACTAATGAACCCACCGTGCCACCAACTGCTGTATTTTACCGTCGTCGACCATAACTGCCTGGCAATTACACTGTGAGTGTTTGCTAAAGACGTGCCTGTCTTTTCCCCAGATCTGGAAGCAGGTTCAGCAGAGAGAGGCTCTGGAGGAAGCAGGTCACGTACCCCTCCCAAGTCTTCCAGGGACAGAAGCCAGGCACCGCTAATAACAGTGCAAACAAGTTGATGCTGCTATTTTTAAAGAAGCTGTTATTATTGACTAACAGAGGTTGCCGTGGGTGGGATGACAAAGCCTGGGAGCCAGAGAGTTGCTGCGAAGACTTCCACTAGAGAGCTCGTTAATGAGAGGCAGCTAAGTGAAGAGTCAAATGCGGGCGGCCATCCTTTCTGCTCCATCGTCTCTGAAGCAGCACCGAGCCGCTGGCTGGGGGCACGGTCCGGGATCTCTTCAGTCTCTTCCATTCCCCCAACATTTTGCCTGTGGATGCGTCCTGTCATCAGGTAAGGTGAGGAGCTGAGGACAAGAGGAGGGAAGTGGCAGAGATGGCAGCTGTTTGGTTGCAACTGGGGGTGTTTTTATATCAAACCAATGAGCGGTCACAGCTGTAAGTGGCTCTGCTCCCACAGATACGGTCCACGTGCTCGGATGCAGGAGCCAGAGCAATTCTAATGGGATTCTGGGCACGTGAGTATGCACACCCATGTGCCTAGGGTGACACACCCACGTGCACAGGGTGACAGGCTAAGTTTACTCCAAATCATTCTGTACCTTAGTGCTTTTGAAATGAACCTGTGTTTGGGAAAGTTCAGTGCCCATGGCACCAGGGCCATTTTGTGAAGTAATGGGCATCTGGTAGTTTGAGCAGGATGGAATCAGCATCTAGGAACTCTGTAACATCAAGCTCTAAAGGCTGGATGAGGCCAGACCAACAGAGCAGAGGGTCTGTAAATGTCACTTGGGATCCGGGCTGTTGAGGCTTTTCAGGGGAAGAAATATTGAAGCTCATGGGAGATTTTTTAGAGTACAAACGAGTTGCCAAATGATTCATAGAGGATGTTTTCATCTTAATATTTTTAACCCAAGAAAACATACTGAATATATTTACATGTGAATAAATGTATACAAATGATCTAGAAAGACGCACATCAACCTAAGAATACGCTCGTTAATACGATACAGTGCTAACATCATGCCGTGAACTGTTCCAAATATTTTACATATATTATCATGCCTACAGCACTCACAACAACCCTAAGGGGCAGTTACAGTTCTGATGACAGAGAGGGAAATTAAAGCACAGAGAGGTGAAGCTACGGCCTAAACTCACACAGCAAAACAGCAGCATGAGGACTCAACTCCTCGTTGTCGGGCCCTAGAATTCATGCTTATCCCCCTCTGCTCTCTGCCTCCTGTCCTGATGAGGTGATGTGTGGATAAGATAGAGTTAAAGATGGTGATCAAAAGGAACTTCAGACTCATCTTTTACATTTTAACTCAACTGCTGGATCATAAGAATCTGTTATTTTTGAACTGTGTAGTACACTATGGTCACATGGATTATGTCAGCCCTTTCTGTCTGCCAACATATGTCATCAGATTCTGTGGTTTGCTCAATTTGCCAAAGGATCACAATTCCAGTTGGGGCAGATTACTAGGAACTGAGAGAGACCTGATGTACACAAGGGTAGATTCTCTTTGATGAGATGAAATGTTTGGACGGCATCACTCCGTGGGCATGAATTCCAGTTGGGGCAGGGCTTCTGCTCCCACAGATACGGTCCACGCTCGGAGAGGCCAATTCTAATGGGATTCTGGGCACGTGAGTATGCACACCCATGTGCCTAGGGTGACACACCACGTGCACAGGGTGACAGGCTAAGTTTACTCCAAATCATTCTGTACCTTAGTGCTTTTGAAATGAACCTGTGTTTGGGAAAGTTCAGTGCCCATGGCACCAGGGCCATTTTGTGAAGTAATGGGCATCTGGTAGTTTGAGCAGGATGGAATCAGCATCTAGGAACTCTGTAACATCAAGCTCTAAAGGCTGGATGAGGCCAGACCAACAGAGCAGAGGGTCTGTAAATGTCACTTGGGATCCGGGCTGTTGAGGCTTTTCAGGGGAAGAAATATTGAAGCTCATGGGAGATTTTTTAGAGTACAAACGAGTTGCCAAATGATTCATAGAGGATGTTTTCATCTTAATATTTTTAACCCAAGAAAACATACTGAATATATTTACATGTGAATAAATGTATACAAATGATCTAGAAAGACGCACATCAACCTAAGAATACGCTCGTTAA
This sequence comes from Tragulus kanchil, assembly GCA_022376925.1. Lineage (NCBI taxonomy): Eukaryota > Metazoa > Chordata > Mammalia > Artiodactyla > Tragulidae > Tragulus > Tragulus kanchil. The sequence continues at coordinate 112,215,145 of JAIOJX010000031.1, read as the reverse complement.
TACGATACAGTGCTAACATCATGCCGTGAACTGTTCCAAATATTTTACATATATTATCATGCCTACAGCACTCACAACAACCCTAAGGGGCAGTTACAGTTCTGATGACAGAGAGGGAAATTAAAGCACAGAGAGGTGAAGCTACGGCCTAAACTCACACAGCAAAACAGCAGCATGAGGACTCAACTCCTCGTTGTCGGGCCCTAGAATTCATGCTTATCCCCCTCTGCTCTCTGCCTCCTGTCCTGATGAGGTGATGTGTGGATAAGATAGAGTTAAAGATGGTGATCAAAAGGAACTTCAGACTCATCTTTTACATTTTAACTCAACTGCTGGATCATAAGAATCTGTTATTTTTGAACTGTGTAGTACACTATGGTCACATGGATTATGTCAGCCCTTTCTGTCTGCCAACATATGTCATCAGATTCTGTGGTTTGCTCAATTTGCCAAAGGATCACAATTCCAGTTGGGGCAGATTACTAGGAACTGAGAGAGACCTGATGTACACAAGGGTAGATTCTCTTTGATGAGATGAAATGTTTGGACGGCATCATCAACTCCGTGGGCATGAACTTGAGCAAGCTCTGGGAGATAGTGGATGGCAGGGACGCCTGGTATGCTGCAGTTAATGAGGTCACAAACAGTTGGACATGACTCAGCAACTGAACAACAACATCCTCTCTAAAGATAGGTCACAAGAACCTGAACATGTGAAAGTTTCACTGTGTTAGGTGGGGATGTTCTGAAGGCTCACAACAAGGAGGACCCTAGGACACAGTGCAGCGCACTCAGTGGCACCTGGACACCCTGAGCGGCCACATGCTTTGAAACAGGCCAGTCTGTCATGCTAAATTCATATTGTTGAGTTGTGTTTAGTTGGTTTCTAGTATTTTTGGTTTAAATTTAATGAGCTTTCTGGCTGTGGTTTTGTTTCCATTTCATTTGTGAATTTGATTGGTTTTCAGCTGGCCCACTGTCCTGAGTTTCTGGTGTACAAATCTTCTGCAGCCTCCAGCGGCCTTCCTCCTTGTCCCTGGCCACATCCTCTAGAGACAGCCATTCCCCCTTGTCTCGTTGCCTGCTCTCTTCCCTCCTTAGTGGCCTGCAAGTCTTCTCTCAAGACCAGCTGCTTCTCCAGGACAGTCTTAGGATCCCGCTCCCCAACCAGTGTCAGACTTCAGTGTTTTAAACACATATGAAGGGAATTGGAAAACTCATTTAGCTAAAGAGTTAGTGGCTTATGTGGGGTTGGTATCCACTTGAAAAATGGCATGATGAAGAACTGGTTCATTAGAAAAGACCCTGATTCTGGGAAAGATTGAAGGGAGGATGGGGTGACAGAAAATGAGATGGTTCTGACTCAATGAACATGAATCTGAGCAAACTCTGGGAGACAGTGGAGGGCAGAGGAGTCTGGTGTACCACAGTCTGTGGAGTCACAAAGAGTTGGACAGAATTGACCAACTGAATGACATATATATATATATATATATATATATATATATCTTTACATGAAGTGCCATTCTTATATATATCTGGTGGTTTTCAAGCCTTGAGGAATAGAGTCTCTACCTATCCTTGTATCATATTGAACTTTCGGATGGTTATGAAGTGGGAGATCTTAACCTGGCACAGGGGGCTGGGAAGATATTTCTGACCTCTTAACTTGCATGTCAAGAGTATAATTGGGGAGGGGCATGAAGACAGGCATGAGCAGAAGGATCTTCCCTGGCATCTACACCTAGGGCATGCTTCCTGCTGGCCTATGGCCACATTCATTTCCTCTCTGAAGTCTGGTTTCCCAGGAGGAAAAGAAAAAATATGAAGACTGTGATCTCCAAGGGCCTTCTAGTGGGACATTCATAAGATCCAAACTGATGGCACTCACTTCAGAGGATGGTGCTCTCAGGGATGATGCTTGGAGCTATTCTGTTAGTTTCTGCAGCCTCAGTCCCTCTCACCAGTTGGGACACCTCATCAAGAATGTGTTGCTAATGAGTTCTCTGTTCTTACTAGAAGTAAGGCCGGTCCAACACTACTCCATTGCCAGGTCAATGGGGAAACACCTGGCTGTGTGGAGGGGACCATTCACCTCTGCCTAAACTCCAAATGCAAAGCCCAGGGCTGGGGACATAATGGGAATTTGTGACCCTTGGTGGAGAATTGTAGTTCCATAAACCATAGACAGGATGTAATCATTCATCTGTGACAGACGTAATAGGAATAATTGTCACTTAATAAGTAATTCAAGGCTAATTAATTGTTACTAATATATATTACAAAAATTCTTTTAATTTTTTTTCTCACACTCCTTCAGAATACCCTTTATGAGGGTGTACAGGAAAAGATCCTGCAAATGGATATTGAGAAAAATACTGGGGGAAAAAGTCCACTTCAGTGGAGCTGAGGAAGACTGGTCACTCACTTCTTGACATCGCTTCAGCAGCTATAAGGCTGGTGGGTTCACAAAGCTGAAGTGGGGCTGCAGAGTGGCCTGGACATTCTACAGACTTACAACTAGTGTAGCCAAGATATTGGCCCCACCTGGCTAGCTCCCATCCTGCATGACTGGGAGTGTTGGTAGTAGATAACTTTCAGATGAATTCCACTCCAAAAATTGCCCTCAAGGGCATACAGCAGCCTTGAGGGACCCCCATGTCCAGTGACAAGTCAGGTAGGTGTACAAAGACAGGCAATTCTGAAGGTCCATCCAGCTCCAGAGCTCCCAAGGCTTGGGCACGACTGCATCTCCCTTCAACTTCTCCCTCTGCGCAGTCCTGCTTTTCTCCCTGCAGTACTGGCTGACTCCAAGGACACTCTTGAATAAGCCTTCTGCTTAGAAATCTAGGGCCCGGAGTCTATTTCCTGCTTCTAAATTTGAGGTCAGAAAACCTGCACTGTGACATTGGCCAATCCAGGGCTCCCTCCAAGCTGCCATTTCTTCATTTGCAAATGAGGACACCTGTTGGAAATTGCCCAGGTGGATGTTTGTGAACGCTGATACTCAGCCCAGGCGCGCTCAGTAGTCAAATCTTTGGGGACGGTCCTTTCTAGGAGTGACTTCTCCTGGACTGGTGACGGTAGAGGCACAGGGCCTTGCATCTTTCTTGTTGCTCATTGTCCATGCCACCTCCTACCCTCTTGCAGACTCGGCTGAGCTTTGCTCCCACACAGTGCAAACGGGTCCCTTCCTTCCGGAGGGGAGCAGCAGCCCCGGAGGACCCAACCACTCAGCTCTAACCTCCACCCCAGGGCTGTGTCCTGTCCACTCATCATCCTCCAACCCTTTTTTTTTAAGGTTTGTTTCTTTTCGGAAGTCCACACAGTGTGAGGGGAGCCCCGTGTAGCTTCCACCTCTCTTATATACAGTAGCTTGTTTTATGACTTTGTTTTAAAAACTATTGGCTTAGGGTGTAATAACACAGATGTCTTTGCCTCACAAGAGAACCGTGAATTTCCACTTCTCTCTCCTCAGTGACAGCTCCATTACCTTCCATGGGTAGTCTCTTCGTTGGTCCTGCAAAAAGCAGGGGAAAAATGGTGTTTCTCCCTCAATTGGCCCTTACGCCAGGGCCACCGGATCAATAGCGCTGGCGCCAACTCTCTCTCCATGGGCCCTCTGCATCCTCACCGTCAGCCCTGTCGCAGCCTCCTGGTGGTGGAGGAGCACCACGACTGAATACCCAGAGGAGTGCTAAAGCCATCATGAAAGAAAGATCTGTTTTCCCGCACGCATCCTGCAGGCGTTTCTGTAAGTGGTGGCAACCCAGTGGTGGGGAAACTTTGTGGGCTGCCTTCCTAAATCTTCACCTGCCTGACCTCAGCTTGACAACTTCTTAACAGGCTCAGAGAACAGTCAATGCTCCGTGTGGAGCCCAGCGCTCCATCAGCCTCTCCCACAGACATCGGGAGTCTGGGCTGGATGCGAGGTGGGGAGAGCAGGAGGCAGATTTACACGCACGTCACTGTGGGCACGCGGCAGAGTCAGCCTGTCTTGTGCTCACAGGCAGAACTCTTCCTGCTCGATAGCATGTCACGCTGTCAGGTTGCCTCTTCCCTGTGTGTAAAGTGGTAAGGTGTGAGTTTAATTAGCATAGAACAAAATTTCTTACTCTCTAATAATAACACCTTGAATTTTGATGTTACCTGCTTGCTGAGGAACTTAAAGCATTAAAACAAAACTGTACTTCTTTATTGTGCCTTATCTGACTCCAGAGACAAAGGTCACAGCCCCATTCCACAGATAGAGAAGATAGGGCAGAGGGCTATTCCTGGCTTACTAAAGAGGGGCTGAAGCTTAACCTCTATCTTTTCTCTTAATAATTGTCCTTCAGTTTTATGTGCTTCAATTCCTTGAAAATAAGGGTGATTGGTAAGGTGAAGTAAGGGAAGGACATCAAACCAGTCAGTCTTAGAGGAAATCACCCCTGATTTCATTGGAAAGACTGATACTGAAGCTGAAGTTCCAATTCTTGGGCCACCTGATGCAAAGAGCCGACTCATTCGGAAAGACCCTGATGCTGGGAAAGATTGAAGGCAGGAGGAGGAGGGGATGACAGAGGATGAAATGGTTGGATGGCATCACTGACTCAAGAGGCATGGTTTGAGCAAACTCTGGAAGATGGTGAAAGATGGAAGCCTGGCCTGCTGCTGTCCAAGGATCACAAAGAGTCAGACACAACTTAGCGACTGAACTGCAGAGGGCAATGGGACTCATGTGAGGGCTGCAATACAAGTGTCTTCAGACCAATGGCAGGTGACATTCATGAATGGTGCAAGTTGGGTGTACCCAGCAGGCAGTGGCTAGGCCTGGGACAAACCAGAAGAGAATGCCTTCCCTGACTCCAGATAAGTGTTGGCGTGCCAAGACAGCAAACCCGGTATCATCAGGTCTTCTAGTGCGTACATCTGCAAGTGTTGATCCCCCGCTCAAGAAAAGGAAAAAACCTTCTCTTTTACATCTAATATGTGCCCTGTCTCCAGTTCCACACTCTCCCACAGACATCGGGAGTCTGGGCTGGATGCGAGGTGGGAGAGCAGGAGGCAGATTTACACGCACGTCACTGTGGGCACGCGGCAGAGTCAGCCTGTCTTGTGCTCACAGGCAGAACTCTTCCTGCTCGATAGCATGTCACGCTGTCAGGTTGCCTCTTCCCTGTGTGTAAAGTGGTAAGGTGTGAGTTTAATTAGCATAGAACAAAATTTCTTACTCTCTAATAATAACACCTTGAATTTTGATGTTACCTGCTTGCTGAGGAACTTAAAGCATTAAAACAAAACTGTACTTCTTTATTGTGCCTTATCTGACTCCAGAGACAAAGGTCACAGCCCCATTCCACAGATAGAGAAGATAGGGCAGAGGGCTATTCCTGGCTTACTAAAGAGGGGCTGAAGCTTAACCTCTATCTTTTCTCTTAATAATTGTCCTTCAGTTTTATGTGCTTCAATTCCTTGAAAATAAGGGTGATTGGTAAGGTGAAGTAAGGGAAGGACATCAAACCAGTCAGTCTTAGAGGAAATCACCCCTGATTTCATTGGAAAGACTGATACTGAAGCTGAAGTTCCAATTCTTGGGCCACCTGATGCAAAGAGCCGACTCATTCGGAAAGACCCTGATGCTGGGAAAGATTGAAGGCAGGAGGAGGAGGGGATGACAGAGGATGAAATGGTTGGATGGCATCACTGACTCAAGAGGCATGGTTTGAGCAAACTCTGGAAGATGGTGAAAGATGGAAGCCTGGCCTGCTGCTGTCCAAGGATCACAAAGAGTCAGACACAACTTAGCGACTGAACTGCAGAGGGCAATGGGACTCATGTGAGGGCTGCAATACAAGTGTCTTCAGACCAATGGCAGGTGACATTCATGAATGGTGCAAGTTGGGTGTACCCAGCAGGCAGTGGCTAGGCCTGGGACAAACCAGAAGAGAATGCCTTCCCTGACTCCAGATAAGTGTTGGCGTGCCAAGACAGCAAACCCGGTATCATCAGGTCTTCTAGTGCGTACATCTGCAAGTGTTGATCCCCCGCTCAAGAAAAGGAAAAAACCTTCTCTTTTACATCTAATATGTGCCCTGTCTCCAGTTCCACACTCTCCAGTCTGCCTTTTAGACCAAGGTAGTGTTTGCACGCTAAGACTAGCGTGCTAGCTTGTGCATGGCATGTTAGGGTGGATGGAGAAGTGCACTGGCCCAGAACAGGTGGAGGTTCTGCATCAATTTTAGCGTGAGATGATGGGTCCCTGAATCATGTGTCTACAGTGACATGGAAAGAAAGTGATGGAGCTCAAAGAAGTGAAGGAAAAAGAATATGGTCCATTAAATGGAGGGATAACCTAAGAAGGTTCTAACTGGAGAGTCCAGAGTCAGAAGGGTGGCGGTGGCTTGGATGAGGACAGAATTACTGAGAAAACTCACAGAATCGGGGACCAAAAAAGGAGACTGCATCAGATACTTCAGGTAGAAGGAGGACAGGTAGGGAAGGATGCCCTATGGTTTCTGTGTTTCCCAGGCAAGCAGACATTATAAAAACTGTAAGACCAATTTTGTCTTCAGTTTGAGGTCACTGACTTTATTTGGCCAGATGAGTACCTGAAAATAAATACATATAGCAACCATCTCAATCTTGTTGAAGAAAGAAAAGAAAACCTCAAATTAGAACCCATCTCATGATGGTCTTTTAAGATGAATAAAATTTAGCTGAATAAGAAATGTTATTCCTTAGCTTGTTTGTATGTATGTATGTGTTTTACCACAAGTGGGTGTTACTCCATAGATTGATGTTTGAGAGCCACTATTCTGACCTTCCAGAAGTAGCTGAGAAGAAAAGGCTCAGGCTGGGTTTTAGAAGCAGTCACAAGAGGAGAGATGATGAATTTGTGAGCTTGAGAAATCCCCAGCACTGCTAAGACAGAAAAGCACAGAGAACAGAGGCTCTATTCTAAGACCCAGAGGATGTCCTCTGTCAAAGGCTTGGGGAAAGAAAGAGAGAGGAGACAAAGGAGCAGTGCGGGTGGTGGGGAAGGGGTACCAGTCCTCAAGAGAGGATGTGTTTGGCAGGATAAAAGCAGTCCATTGCCTCAGTGGGCATCTTGGACTGTCTGGAGTCCCATTCTATTTATTTTAGGGCCAGAGACACAGCCTCCTGTGTCTATGAGAACAAACGGTGAAGTTAAAGATGCAGAGACAGCCACCTTCCTTTGGACACCGAGATCAGGCAGGTGAGTTAAGCCAGGTAGCCTCAGGAGTTGCACTGGCCCCCAGACACTGGAGGACAGTCCCACACAATCCATAAACTCAGATGGCTACTCTGCAGGCAACTGTCTCTCTCTGCATTGGGTCTCCAGGCTGATGACGTTGATGAAGCTTCTCTGAACACCCAGGCAAGAGTCTTTCACTGGGATGAGGATTAACCGTGGCTATTAGTGTTTGTGGGTGGGGGGGGGAGCTTCCCCTCCCCTCACCAGAAGTGCGTGCTTCCTGGGGATTAGGAGTTAATGCATCTGGAACCGTGTTGGCTTGTTGGCTTCTCCAGGTTTTGTGGTCTATTTGGAGTTGTATTCCAGGGCTCCCATGAGCCACCTGGCTGCAGTTCCACTTGGATCAGGCTTTACCATTAAATGCAATGAGGAGCTCAGGCCATTTGTCATGGTGAGTCCAGTGCCTAAATCTGGAGGAAATGGTCAATGCTCCAAATCGGATCTGAGTATCCCTGCCAGGAACTGAGTAGGGCTAGCTCTGCTGGATTTCTGGGCTGAATTGTTATCTGTTTGTAAAAAATGAATGCTGTTCATTTAACTCCTCTCCTGGATCTTATCCACTAGGCAATGAATTTCACTGGTTTGCATATTCATTTGCTCATTAAATGTTTACTGAACTCTTACTGTATACCAAACCCTGTACTCCTTACCATAACCAGCTAACATTCCTGTCTCATGCTCTGGAGGAGGAAACAAACACAAACAGCAGCCAGGTAATGTCAGAAAGTAATCAATGTTCAGAAGAAAAAATAAAGAGATTAATATGATAACAAACAACATAATCAAAAAATGGGCAGAAGACCTCAACAGAAATGTCTCCAAGGAAGACATACAGATGGCCAATAAACAATGAAAAAGATACCCAAGATTGCTCATAATTAGAGAATTGCAAATCAGAACTGCAATGTGGTATTACCTCACACCGATCAGAACAGCCATCATCAAAAAATCTACAAGCAATAAATTCTGGAGAGAATGTGGAATAAAGGGAACCCTCTTGCACTTTGGTAGGAATGTAAATTGACACAGCCACTATGGAGAACAGTAAGGAAATTCCTTAAAAGACTAGGAATAAAACTACCATTTCTTGTTGTCAGTCATGTCCGACTCTTTGTGATCCTTTCATTACAGCACGCCAAGCTTCCCAGTCCTTAGCCATCTCCCAGAGCTTGCTCAAACTCATGTCCCTCGAGTCAGTGATGCTATCCAACCATCTCATTCTCTGTTACCCCTTCTCCTCCTGCCTGTAATCTTTCTCAGCATCAGGGTCTTTTCCAATGAGTCAGCTCTTTGCATCAGGTGACCAAAGCATTGGAGCTTCAGCTTCAGCATCCTGCAACCCCACTACTGGGCATATACCCTGAGAAAATCACAATTCAAAAGACACATGTATTGCGAGCTCTATTCAATTACATAGTAATTTTGTGGAAGTTGTATTCCACCGTGGCTGCAGTTCCACTTGGATCAGGCTTTACCATTAAATGCAATGAGGAGCTCAGGCCATTTGTCATGGTGAGTCCAGTGCCTAAATCTGGAGGAAATGGTCAATGCTCCAAATCGGATCTGAGTATCCCTGCCAGGAACTGAGTAGGGCTAGCTCTGCTGGATTTCTGGGCTGAATTGTTATCTGTTTGTAAAAAATGAATGCTGTTCATTTAACTCCTCTCCTGGATCTTATCCACTAGGCAATGAATTTCACTGGTTTGCATATTCATTTGCTCATTAAATGTTTACTGAACTCTTACTGTATACCAAACCCTGTACTCCTTACCATAACCAGCTAACATTCCTGTCTCATGCTCTGGAGGAGGAAACAAACACAAACAGCAGCCAGGTAATGTCAGAAAGTAATCAATGTTCAGAAGAAAAAATAAAGAGATTAATATGATAACAAACAACATAATCAAAAAATGGGCAGAAGACCTCAACAGAAATGTCTCCAAGGAAGACATACAGATGGCCAATAAACAATGGAAAGATACCCAAGATTGCTCATAATTAGAGAATTGCAAATCAGAACTGCAATGTGGTATTACCTCACACCGATCAGAACAGCCATCATCAAAAAATCTACAAGCAATAAATTCTGGAGAGAATGTGGAATAAAGGGAACCCTCTTGCACTTTGGTAGGAATGTAAATTGACACAGCCACTATGGAGAACAGTAAGGAAATTCCTTAAAAGACTAGGAATAAAACTACCATTTCTTGTTGTCAGTCATGTCCGACTCTTTGTGATCCTTTCATTACAGCACGCCAAGCTTCCCAGTCCTTAGCCATCTCCCAGAGCTTGCTCAAACTCATGTCCCTCGAGTCAGTGATGCTATCCAACCATCTCATTCTCTGTTACCCCTTCTCCTCCTGCCTGTAATCTTTCTCAGCATCAGGGTCTTTTCCAATGAGTCAGCTCTTTGCATCAGGTGGCCAAAGTATTGGAGCTTCAGCTTCAGCATCCTGCAACCCCACTACTGGGCATATACCCTGAGAAAAATCACAATTCAAAAAGACACATGTACCCTCATGTTCATTGCAGCTCTATTTACAATAGTCGGGACATATAAGTAACCTTGATATCCATCAGCAGATGAATGGATAAAGACGTGGTGGTACATATATGCGATGGACTATTACTCAGCCATAAAAGGGAATAAATGAATCAGTTAAACTGAGGTGGATGAACCTAGAGCCTGTTTTACACAGTGAAGTAAGTCAGAAAGAGAAACAGATATATATATATATTAACACACATATAAGGAATCTAGAAAAAGGTACCAATGAACCTATTTGTAGGGCAGGAATACAGACACAGACATAGAGAACAGACTCATGGGCTTGGAGGGAGAAAGCGAAAGTGGGACAGAGAACGCGTCATTGACATGTGTTCACTGCTGTGTGTAAACTAGATAACTAGTAGGAAGCTGCTATATGACACAGGTAGCCCAGCCTGATACTTGGTGATGACCTAGAGAGGCATGATGAAGGGAGGGATACATATAGTTATGACTGATTTACATTGTTGCATGGAAGAAGCCAATACAATATTGTGAAGCAATTGTCTTCCAATTAAAAAAATAAAGAAGTTTAAAAGACTGACTTGGCTTCTTTAAGACAGTCATCAGAGAAGATTCTTCTAAGGCTATGCTATCTGAGAAGATCTGAATTCACTTAGGATTGAGGGCCTGGGAGAAGATTATTCCAAGGGTAGATAACAACAAATGCCAAGCTCTTCTGGGACAAATGAGCTCAGGATGATTGGAGAAACAGAAGACCATCATGGCTGGAACAGGTGAGCAAGGTGGGACTGGTAGAAGATGAGATTGGAAGGGAGGCAGACATCAGATAATGCAGGACCTTACAGATCAAGGTGAGGCTTTGGGGTTGATGGTATTTGAGTTGTGAAGGAAAGCATCGCAGATTTTTAAGCTATGTGTTGGTCAAGACAAGAGAGGTTGTGCTGCAGTAACTGACAACTCTGAAATTTCACAAACTTAAAATAATTTCTCCCTGGGACCATAGGTACATCATAAGTCAACGGACAGGATGTGCTTCTCATGTTAGTCTCAGATTGACAGACAATCCACTGTCGTGAATGTGGCTGGTTCCCATGTCTTGGAGAAGGCAAGTGACATGTCACCAACTGTCCTGTAGGCGTCAATTCAGGGAGTGACATAGGCAACTTTCATCACGTTTCATTGACACACTAGGTCATATTTTTGTGAATTCTCAGGAATATTGGTTGCTAGTCCTAATGACTCCCTTCGACACACTAGGTCATGATCACCTGTGGGAAGTAAGTCAGAAAGAGAAACAGATATATATATATATTAACACACATATAAGGAATCTAGAAAAAGGTACCAATGAACCTATTTGTAGGGCAGGAATACAGACACAGACATAGAGAACAGACTCATGGGCTTGGAGGGAGAAAGCGAAAGTGGGACAGAGAACGCGTCATTGACATGTGTTCACTGCTGTGTGTAAACTAGATAACTAGTAGGAAGCTGCTATATGACACAGGTAGCCCAGCCTGATACTTGGTGATGACCTAGAGAGGCATGATGAAGGGAGGGATACATATAGTTATGACTGATTTACATTGTTGCATGGAAGAAGCCAATACAATATTGTGAAGCAATTGTCTTCCAATTAAAAAGATAAAGAAGTTTAAAAGACTGACTTGGCTTCTTTAAGACAGTCATCAGAGAAGATTCTTCTAAGGCTATGCTATCTGAGAAGATCTGAATTCACTTAGGATTGAGGGCCTGGGAGAAGATTATTCCAAGGGTAGATAACAACAAATGCCAAGCTCTTCTGGGACAAATGAGCTCAGGATGATTGGAGAAACAGAAGACCATCATGGCTGGAACAGGTGAGCAAGGTGGGACTGGTAGAAGATGAGATTGGAAGGGAGGCAGACATCAGATAATGCAGGACCTTACAGATCAAGGTGAGGCTTTGGGGTTGATGGTATTTGAGTTGTGAAGGAAAGCATCGCAGATTTTTAAGCTATGTGTTGGTCAAGACAAGAGAGGTTGTGCTGCAGTAACTGACAACTCTGAAATTTCACAAACTTAAAATAATTTCTCCCTGGGACCATAGGTACATCATAAGTCAACGGACAGGATGTGCTTCTCATGTTAGTCTCAGATTGACAGACAATCCACTGTCGTGAATGTGGCTGGTTCCCATGTCTTGGAGAAGGCAAGTGACATGTCACCAACTGTCCTGTAGGCGTCAATTCAGGGAGTGACATAGGCAACTTTCATCACGTTTCATTGACACACTAGGTCATATTTTTGTGAATTCTCAGGAATATTGGTTGCTAGTCCTAATGACTACGAACCAGGGCACCTGCTGGTAGAAAGAGGGCCAATGGACCCAGCAATAGTCTTAAGTGTCCCTGCAGTTGTGGGTTCCATGATTCGATGTTCACCTAGTTAGAGTCACTTTCCCTCTAAACAAGGAGAATTCAGCTGCTGAGTTTAATCATTAATGTGGTCATAGAGACTACAGCTGTTGCTCTAAATTTTCCCCAAAATTTGGGACAGAGCTCTGAAAAAGCAGCTATGGGGGATCTCACTTGGTGCAAGGTCTGGACTTGGACATGACCCTGAGCCATTGCTGATATACTCCCTGCTCATGAGCACCCACTTGCTGCCCACCTCTACAGCATCCTGGAGGATGTTTGTCTGGATTGGGAGACCCCAATATTGATGAAGGCCAAACACCCTGGAGAGTCCCACCATTCCCCTTATCTGCTGTGGACTCTAATCTCCTCTAGGAGACTAAACTCCTCTAGGAGTTCCAGGGCTCCAGCCACGGTGATGTTTATGGTGTGGGCGTCCCTCTGTTTTGCTGTTGTCTCTTTAGGCAGTCTTGGTTTCCCTAGGTGACTGGCTTCCTCATAGATCACACCTTCCACCCTGCAGGCCTCTGGGTGCCAGAGGAGAAACAGGAATCTCTGCTCTCTTGTTTGACCACACACCGATTGGACTTCACATAGAGTGGCTGTTTGGACGTCCCATGGAGTGGCCTTTCCCCTTTTCCCAAGGCAGGGACTTTCTCCAGTGACCATCTGACCGAAGTCTGTCCTCCCTCTTTTTGACTTCCCTGCCCAACTCAAGTTTGACTGAGAGGTGAGAGCTGAGGTGCCTGGATCCCACCCCTGGCTGATACCTCTGCCCTGGACATCTTCACAATGTCCTGGTAGGCGTAAAATTCCAGGGATTGACAGACAATCCACTGTCGTGAATGTGGCTGGTTCCCATGTCTTGGAGAAGGCAAGTGACATGTCACCAACTGTCCTGTAGGCGTCAATTCAGGGAGTGACATAGGCAACTTTCATCACGTTTCATTGACACACTAGGTCATATTTTTGTGAATTCTCAGGAATATTGGTTGCTAGTCCTAATGACTACGAACCAGGGCACCTGCTGGTAGAAAGAGGGCCAATGGACCCAGCAATAGTCTTAAGTGTCCCTGCAGTTGTGGGTTCCATGATTCGATGTTCACCTAGTTAGAGTCACTTTCCCTCTAAACAAGGAGAATTCAGCTGCTGAGTTTAATCATTAATGTGGTCATAGAGACTACAGCTGTTGCTCTAAATTTTCCCCAAAATTTGGGACAGAGCTCTGAAAAAGCAGCTATGGGGGATCTCACTTGGTGCAAGGTCTGGACTTGGACATGACCCTGAGCCATTGCTGATATACTCCCTGCTCATGAGCACCCACTTGCTGCCCACCTCTACAGCATCCTGGAGGATGTTTGTCTGGATTGGGAGACCCCAATATTGATGAAGGCCAAACACCCTGGAGAGTCCCACCATTCCCCTTATCTGCTGTGGACTCTAATCTCCTCTAGGAGACTAAACTCCTCTAGGAGTTCCAGGGCTCCAGCCACGGTGATGTTTATGGTGTGGGCGTCCCTCTGTTTTGCTGTTGTCTCTTTAGGCAGTCTTGGTTTCCCTAGGTGACTGGCTTCCTCATAGATCACACCTTCCACCCTGCAGGCCTCTGGGTGCCAGAGGAGAAACAGGAATCTCTGCTCTCTTGTTTGACCACACACCGATTGGACTTCACATAGAGTGGCTGTTTGGACGTCCCATGGAGTGGCCTTTCCCCTTTTCCCAAGGCAGGGACTTTCTCCAGTGACCATCTGACCGAAGTCTGTCCTCCCTCTTTTTGACTTCCCTGCCCAACTCAAGTTTGACTGAGAGGTGAGAGCTGAGGTGCCTGGATCCCAGCCCTGGCTGATACCTCTGCCCTGGACATCTTTCTTGAGACCCTTATACTATTGTTGGGCCAAAAACATTCATTCCCAAGTCTCATCCACAGCCTTCCTTCTGGCCCACCCTGAATTTCTGAGACTTGACTGTGGGGTGCGAATATATTCCCATGGTTATTTTCTTCTGATCAGCCAGGGTGCATTGCTTGCTGACCATGTCTCCTTCTTATTTGCTGGACTACAGGTGACAACCTTGAGTCCTCTTTCTCTTGCCTCCTGTGGTCAGAGATAGTGCAGAGCATTCCATATGAACTCCGTGAAGCCTCACTGTTTTGTGCCAAAATTCTGAAACTTTGGGTCTATACGTGCAGTGTTGTGTGGGAAGAAAGATCATCCTCTACCAAGCTTAGATTGGAAAATGGTCTTAACCCTCATAGGGAAAACAGAATGAACTTACCTTCTGAACCTACACTGATTTGGATGTAATCCTGAACCAATTCCCCTCTCCAGGCCTCAATTCCCTTCTAAACAAGGAGAATGGGCTTCCATATTGGAAGTCTGTGTTTGTCAGATGTGGATCATTTAAGTACAATAGTCTTAAATGTGACTGTCCTCCTCTCTAAGCCACACATAGTGAATGGGTGGTGTAAGAAGGGATGAACAGGAAAATTAACTTCCTAGGTGCCCCAGTGGTAAAGAATTTGCTTGCTAACGCAAGAGATGCAGGTTCAGTCCCTGGACTGGGAAGATCCCCTTGAATAGGACGTGGCAACCCACCCCAGTATTATTGCCTGGGGAATTCCACAAACAGAGGAGCCTGATGGGCTACAGTCCATGGGTCACAAAGACCTGGACACCACTGAGCATATTTGCCATTTGTACTCCTTGCCATTTCTCCCCACCAAGCCTGGTGTCTCTCGTGCTACTCCAGTTGATGCTGCAGTATACTCCCAGGACCAGGCCATCGGGGCATCCCATCAGGGGAGCAGGCACCTTTCCTCCTGAGCACCCTCTGCCTGCTGCTCCCTCTGGTCTCAGCAGAGACCACTCTCCTCACTGCCTCCCAGAGCTCAGCTGCTTACACTTTTCTGAATTGTGGACAAAAAGAATGCTGGGGGATGCTGGGATGGGCTGTCCATACCCTCTTTCTGGAGGAGAGGACATAGTCCCCCAGCTGCTTGGAAAGGCTCTGATAGAGAGCCCTCAGTGGTCAGCCCTTTGAAGATTGCCTGGACTGAAACCCCCAGCCCTGCCCATGAGTTAGCCCTTTTCTGGACTTGGTTGATCCACGTGAGGGAGAACCAGCATATCTCCCAAGGCTGAGGAGCAGCAAAGGCTTCCTGGAAGAGGTGACCTTTGAACTGAACCTTGAAGGGAGAGGTTGATTTTCTGGGGTCTTACCATTTTTCTGCATTTCCATAAACCTCCTTGTCTCCTCTGAGGGTGGGGCCCCTCTAGGCCAGGCAGGAGCACTTCCTGTGTTTGTGCCTCAGCTACTCCATTCATCTAACACCTGGCTAGCATTCTTTTTGTCCACAATTGAGAAAAGTGTGAGCAGTTGAGCTCTGGGAGGCCGAGAGGAGCATGGACATGGGGAAGCTGCTGAGACCAGAGGGAGCGGCAGGCAGAGGGTGCTCAGGAGGAAAGATGCCTGCTCTTCTGGTGGGATGCCCCCATGGCCTGGTCCTGGGAGTCTGACTTCTGACAAGTTTCCCCAGTGGATATACCCTGCAGCCTTCTGACGCCCCCAGCAGTGAGAAGCCCTGGGCAGGGCCTTTACTTGGGGCTCAGAGACTGCGGCACGGCCACAACCTGGAGTCTGACAAGCTCAGAGACTGCAGGCAAATGCCCCTCCCTCCCTGGGCCTCGGTATGTTTGAGAAACATGAACCTCCCTCTAGAAAAACTTCCTTTAAAAGTTCTTGTTTTCTTTTCCCTTAAGCTCTATTTTAGTATTCAGTGTACAACAAATATTCAGAGTCCATCTACCCTGTGATAGGCAAGGCCCTCCAATCACAGTTCCTAGCCCTGTGGGGTTGATGTTTGTTCATTCTTTCTTTCTTTCTCTCATTCATCGATTCATGCGACAAATATCTGCTCTAGGTCCAGCCCAGGTCCAGGTATTGGGGACATAGTGATGAACACACTCTCAGATCCCTGCCCTTCTGTTCTGGTGGGAGAGACAGAGAAGTCCATAAACAAAGTGAAATTCCCGTCCCCCCATCATCTGCCCTCAGAGTCACTGCAGGGGCTAATGAGCATTCCATCTCCATGTTCCCTGAGGAGGCCAGATGCTTTAATTGGATTTAACTCTCTCTAAAGTTTAATAGGAAGGCAATAGTTTGTTTTGCATTAACATACATATTATGGTCAGAATACGCCTTTTCAAAGAATGTGGCTCTTCCCCCGTTACTGATCTACCTCAACATCCACTGGAGACGCATTAGGGCCAAAGAACCAAACTGTGCCGCTCTCTCAAAGGGGAAACTGAGGCAGCAGGCAGGAGAATTGCTCACTCCCTACCTCTAGCTGAATTTGCTGCGGAAGCTCTTGGCTAAGCTGCTCAGGAAAGGTCCTTCTGGTCTGGGCTAGTCTCTCTTCCTCCACCCCAATTCCCTCGCCTCTTCCTCAGGAGCGCAAGGATGGATGGGGTCCCAGTGGAGTGAATCTTCAGTGATCTGGTGAATTCATCAAAGTGGGTGGTCTGACTGGGCTGGTCTAGCTGATGAGCATTTCTGTGTTGTTTGGTTTTTGTGTTTGCCTCTGTTTATTTTTGCCTTAACAGCACAGACTGACTTTTGATGCTGCTCCAAACTGACTTCCTTTCTCCTTCCCCTAGCCTCAGTTCACTTTGCTTCAGTTTAAAAATCATTTCTCAGTTTTCCCCTCTGTGGACTCTTAAGGTTTCAGGAGCAGCTGAACTGTAAAGAATCCTTACTGAGAGGCCTTCCGCAGAACCGCAAAATGGGTTCAGAACTGTTGGAGGGGTATAGCCCTGGGCACAGCCTCATGGGGTCTACACAGGCCCAAACATCTGCTCAGAGATGGGAATCACCAGCTGGTTAGCTTCATGCAGAGAGAAATAACCCTAGCTACTTACAAGTTGTTATTTGGGGATATGGAGAAACTTCCATCAACCCAGCTGTGTTAGAAAATCTCATCGAAACTGAAAGATGTTCAGGTAATAAATTTAATTCCAAATGACAGAGCCCAAAATATGCACTGACTTTCAGGAAATGCGATTCACCCAGGTCCACCACTATAGACACTAAGGCATTTGACAAAACTATCCAGAGGCCCTCCCTGTATGCGACACTCTGCTTAGGACTGACTCCAGAAATGAGCACATGGTTTCTACTCTGACACAGTCAACTGGTCCCCCCGTGAAAGTACAAAGATGTCCTGAGGGGGGCCAGATGCTTTAATTGGATTTAACTCTCTCTAAAGTTTAATAGGAAGGCAATAGTTTGTTTTGCATTAACATACATATTATGGTCAGAATACGCCTTTTCAAAGAATGTGGCTCTTCCCCCGTTACTGATCTACCTCAACATCCACTGGAGACGCATTAGGGCCAAAGAACCAAACTGTGCCGCTCTCTCAAAGGGGAAACTGAGGCAGCAGGCAGGAGAATTGCTCACTCCCTACCTCTAGCTGAATTTGCTGCGGAAGCTCTTGGCTAAGCTGCTCAGGAAAGGTCCTTCTGGTCTGGGCTAGTCTCTCTTCCTCCACCCCAATTCCCTCGCCTCTTCCTCAGGAGCGCAAGGATGGATGGGGTCCCAGTGGAGTGAATCTTCAGTGATCTGGTGAATTCATCAAAGTGGGTGGTCTGACTGGGCTGGTCTAGCTGATGAGCATTTCTGTGTTGTTTGGTTTTTGTGTTTGCCTCTGTTTATTTTTGCCTTAACAGCACAGACTGACTTTTGATGCTGCTCCAAACTGACTTCCTTTCTCCTTCCCCTAGCCTCAGTTCACTTTGCTTCAGTTTAAAAATCATTTCTCAGTTTTCCCCTCTGTGGACTCTTAAGGTTTCAGGAGCAGCTGAACTGTAAAGAATCCTTACTGAGAGGCCTTCCGCAGAACCGCAAAATGGGTTCAGAACTGTTGGAGGGGTATAGCCCTGGGCACAGCCTCATGGGGTCTACACAGGCCCAAACATCTGCTCAGAGATGGGAATCACCAGCTGGTTAGCTTCATGCAGAGAGAAATAACCCTAGCTACTTACAAGTTGTTATTTGGGGATATGGAGAAACTTCCATCAACCCAGCTGTGTTAGAAAATCTCATCGAAACTGAAAGATGTTCAGGTAATAAATTTAATTCCAAATGACAGAGCCCAAAATATGCACTGACTTTCAGGAAATGCGATTCACCCAGGTCCACCACTATAGACACTAAGGCATTTGACAAAACTATCCAGAGGCCCTCCCTGTATGCGACACTCTGCTTAGGACTGACTCCAGAAATGAGCACATGGTTTCTACTCTGACACAGTCTACACAAGTGGGGCCTGGTGTGACAACAGACACCCCAACAAGGCCACGTGACATAAGTTGCCATGTCAGGCTGCTGTTCTAGCCGGGGAAAGAGATGCAGGCTCTTGTCTCTGGGGTGTGAGGTTGGGGAACAAGATAGAATTTAGCAGTTTTAGGAAACTGATTGAGTTCAGTGTTTCCACACTATCATATGTAGCCTGAGTGGTAAATGATGACCCACCCAAGGGAGGTAGGTGAGTCCTACTGTGAAGGTCTTTGAAAACATGTTCAACGAGAGACTACATACTTCCCTAGTCGCCAGTTGTTAAGACTCTGTTCAGTCCCTGATCGGGGATCTAGATCCTGCATACCACAACTGAGAGTTTGCATGCTGCAACAGAGATTAAAGATAATGTATGCAGAAACTAAGACTTGGCACAGCAATATGTGTGTATATGTGTGTATGTCTGTGTGTGTGTTTGACCTTGAAAACTGCAAGGTCAAAATTGAATTGAGAAAGATGACTCGGTTGCAGTGTCAAAGATGCATTGGATATATTTGTGCTTTTGTGTTCGTGCTCAGTCCCTCAATTGTGTCTGACACTTTGTGACTCCACCAGGCTCCTCTGTCCATGAGATTTTCCAGTCATGAATACTGGAGTGGGTTGACACTTCCTACTCTGGGGTATTTTCCCAACCCAGGGGTTGAACCCACATCTCTTGCATCTCCTGCATGGGCAGGTGAATTCTTTACAATTAACGCCTACTGGGAAACCCATGGGTGTATGAGATGTCAACAATATGGAAACTGTTGAGTTGATCAACTGAAATAAAGTGTTGGTGGGGACCCAGTCATGGTAGTAGTAATGATGAGAAAGGACAGTCATGAGACTAGACACAATTCAGTGATGGAACAGACAACGACTGTACTGGGAAGGAAAGAATATAGGATCCCTTCTGGTCATTGAGCTCTTAACAAAGAATCAAAGGCAGATGAGGACAGGATAGAGGTGGTAGGTTGACCTTGCATGTACTTATGATATATCCAAGATTAGTTGACCAGAAAATTTAGATTTGAAGTCATATTTAATGCCAAAGAAGAGGTCAAGTTTGCCCACAGAGTAAGGTGAAAAGAGAGAAAAAGGAAATCCTAAGGAAGTTACATGTAATGGAAAGATCATAATAAGTAAATCTACTACAGAGACCAGAAAGGGATGTCCAAAAAAGAAGCAAAAGATCCAAGTTTGAAAGTCAAACTTTTTTTTTAAAGGACTGCTACATTGAGTCCAGTGTGATATCACTCAAGCATTGGGAAAGTTGCTTTTTTTTTTTTTTTTTTCCTCTAAGTCATCTTTTATTTTCATCCATCTCTGCTCTTTGGCATGTGTGGGCCTCCTATCACAGTGGCCTCTCTCGTGGCAGTGCACTGGCTCTGGGTGCATGCACTCCAGAGTGCTGGCTCATAATTGGACACACTGGCCCAGCCATTCCACAGCATGTGGGATCTTCCCAGGTCAGGGATCGAACCAGCGCCCCTTGCACTGCAAGGCGGACTCTTTACCCACTGGACCACCAGCGAAGCCCGAAAGTCAAACTTTTGTGAAATAGTTAGGCCCTCATGCTTGCAGAGAAGTCAGGTCACTAGGAACTGAAAAACATCCTTCTCTGCAAGCTCACTGGCATTCTTTGTGACACAAGTTTCCATGAGATGGAAGGAGCAGCTGCCAAACTGTGTGATGAGTTAATTATGAAAGCACATACAAGCTCTTTGTCCCTGTCCTTTGAAGTAAAAGACTTTTGCTTTAGTCTCCCAGGCATTCTCTGAGACTCAAAAGACTGGTGCAAGATTTAATGATTAGGAAATTGTGAAGATGTGGAAACAAAAAAAATAGCTCTTGGTCTGGGAAACTGGTAACAATTTAGACTATAAATCTACCACATAGCAGAGTCCCCAAACTCCCAGTTCCTTGGATGATATAGATACAGACCATATGTGAGTTGTTTTTACAGGAAGCAAGCCTCACCAGGTGAAAATTGCTGGCTACAAGCACTGGACCCTAGACCAGTTGAAACCAGAAGGTTGATGATGCTTGAAATCTTACCTTGACTGCTCTTACTCAAAGGCAGATGAGGACAGGATAGAGGTGGTAGGTTGACCTTGCATGTACTTATGATATATCCAAGATTAGTTGACCAGAAAATTTAGATTTGAAGTCATATTTAATGCCAAAGAAGAGGTCAAGTTTGCCCACAGAGTAAGGTGAAAAGAGAGAAAAAGGAAATCCTAAGGAAGTTACATGTAATGGAAAGATCATAATAAGTAAATCTACTACAGAGACCAGAAAGGGATGTCCAAAAAAGAAGCAAAAGATCCAAGTTTGAAAGTCAAACTTTTTTTTTAAAGGACTGCTACATTGAGTCCAGTGTGATATCACTCAAGCATTGGGAAAGTTGCTTTTTTTTTTTTTTTTTGCCTCTAAGTCATCTTTTATTTTTCATCCATCTCTGCTCTTTGGCATGTGTGGGCCTCCTATCACAGTGGCCTCTCTCGTGGCAGTGCACTGGCTCTGGGTGCATGCACTCCAGAGTGCTGGCTCATAATTGGACACACTGGCCCAGCCATTCCACAGCATGTGGGATCTTCCCAGGTCAGGGATCGAACCAGTGCTCCTTGCACTGCAAGGCGGACTCTTTACCCACTGGACCACCAGCGAAGCCCGAAAGTCAAACTTTTGTGAAATAGTTAGGCCCTCATGCTTGCAGAGAAGTCAGGTCACTAGGAACTGAAAAACATCCTTCTCTGCAAGCTCACTGGCATTCTTTGTGACACAAGTTTCCATGAGATGGAAGGAGCAGCTGCCAAACTGTGTGATGAATTAATTATGAAAGCACATACAAGCTCTTTGTCCCTGTCCTTTGAAGTAAAAGACTTTTGCTTTAGTCTCCCAGGCATTCTCTGAGACTCAAAAGACTGGTGCAAGATTTAATGATTAGGAAATTGTGAAGATGTGGAAACAAAAAAAATAGCTCTTGGTCTGGGAAACTGGTAACAATTTAGACTATAAATCTACCACATAGCAGAGTCCCCAAACTCCCAGTTCCTTGGATGATATAGATACAGACCATATGTGAGTTGTTTTTACAGGAAGCAAGCCCTCACCAGGTGAAAATTGCTGGCTACAAGCACTGGACCCTAGACCAGTTGAAACCAGAAGGTTGATGATGCTTGAAATCTTACCTTGATGCCAATCAATTGTGCATGAGTTGGTTACACACTCTGTAGCCCCACTCCCTCACACTGCCTTTAGATCTCCTTCCTTGAACACCATTGGGGAGTTTGGGTCTTCTGAACATTAGCTGACTGTTTCCCTTGCTGGGTGCCCTGCAGTAACGCTATACTTTTCTTTACCGCAACCTGGTGTCAATACATTGCCTTGCCTGCACATGGGTGAGTGGACCCACGTTTGATTCTCTAACAATTTCAGGCGATGTGGACACATCAAGTGGAGACGCCTCTTTCAGAAGCTTGACTAGTTTTAAAGGCAAGAAGCTGCATAGGGTTGTAACTTTTTTTTTATTATTTTATTAAGTTGGGAGCAATTTAAGACTGCTTCATGATTAAAAGGAAGGAAAAGAAAAAGAAGACCATGGAAGATGTTGGAACTATAGGAGAAAAAGGAGTGAAGCCACTAAGCCACTGCACTCATCGAGTAGACCCGGAAGAAAAGTACAGCAGAGACAATGTAGAATGGTCAAATTTCCATACAAGGAGAGAAGATTTTTCTACTGCGGCAGGAGAAATAGGTGGAGGGTTGGAGATAGAAAGCCATAGAGAGGTTTTACACAATCATTTAAGATGATTTCTTATTCTGTATAGAAAGCCTGGTGGGAGAACTCAGAGGTGTCGTTTGGAGTGTGGAAGGCTCAGATAAGCCAGAGAGTCTGTGTTTTTAGAGCCTGCAGTTTGAAGAAGAGTGTGGTTTTTCTCCAGCATTGCTGGTTAACTCAGAGTGGGTATAAAGAAGGAAGGGAAATGGATTGATTTGGGGCTGGGATTTCACCAGGGTAGAGCTTGGAAAATGAAAAGAGTACTGACGTGGAGGATCCTCACACCCAAATGGTTGAAAGCAAAGAGCATAGAGCCCAGATGAATTGAAGGCAGAAAGCTTTGCTATGAAGAATGGCAGAATTGACATGCAGGCCTGGAAATCCCAGCAAAATACAAGAAAATGTATATAAAGGGAAAACCTTCAAGACAATGAAGACAAAACCCTGGGACTGAGAATGTGTTGTTTTTAGAAATGAAGACTTGAGAGTCATAGTTTCTAGGGGAAAGTATAGACCATATGGCTAACATAGGGTGGATGCAAGTCACTGGAAATTAGCAGGTGGATCAGACATCTGCCCAGCATTAGTGATGGGTGATGGGTCATGCATGTTAAGGCTGCATGGCTTGCATGCTTAGTTGCTCCCTCATACCCAACTCTTTGCGACCACACAGATGGTAGCCTGCCAGGCTCCTCTGTCCATGGAAGTTTCCAGGCAAGAGTACTAGAATGCATTTCCATTTTTTTTCTCCAAGGGATGTTCCTGACCCAGAGGTCAAACTTGCCTCTCCTATGTCTCCTGCATGGCAGTCTGATTCTTTACCGGCTGAGATATCTGAGAAACCTTCATGCTGAGACTGAGGTCAACTTAAATGATGACAATGGGTTAGGGATAAGGGAAGATGCTGATCCAGGTCTCATGGTATCTGATGAATGAGAATGATTGATAAGAGTATCCATATCCAGGAGGCTGGCAAATGCCAGAGATTCCAACAGGGAGGTGGTGCTAATCTTCAGGGATAGAAGGAAAAATGATTTCCAGCTGACTCTGATATACACAGAGCCTGGACAATGGAACAGCTGCTACCACAGAGGACCACAGAGGAAGCTTATCCCTAAAGTTCATCACCAAGGCCACACCATCAATAGCAGAATGAGAACATTGAAGACAGAAGGGAGATTTAAGGAGGTTTGTTTATTAAGGGAAAAGATTTCCACCTAAGAATATGGAAGAGTGAAGGGAACACAAGACATGGAACTGGGAGAACTTGAAGGCTAGATGACTGGAGGTCTAGGGGAAGCATGGATCCAGATATACTGGCATCAGCTGGTGCCTCAGGTACCCATGAGCTGGGGAAGAGAGTGCTTGAGAGCTGGTCAGTGGCAATAGAAATCATTACTTCAATGGTTCTTAATAAATGTTGAAAATACTGGATCAGGCTCCATTGTTTCCAGAGGCATCCAGCCTCTGCCCATGGGTCCTACTCCTGGGGGGCTTCCCTCGACCAGCCAGGAGCTCAGCCCTGTGGTGTCCTGGTTTGTCCTGGGATGACCAGGTTCCCACAGTTGCCACTTCAGGGAAGCTACTGCTTCCCTGCTTTCAATCCAGGTCTCTACCAAGAAACTTGTTCCACATCAGATGAGGGAGAAATGATTTTTTAAAAAATTAGGATTTGACAGAGTAATTGTAAAATTGGTATTTTACTTAAAAACCCTTTCTTTGAGCTTATAAAGTGACATTAGAGAGAAACTTTCTCGACAGAGATTTTTTGTAAGATGTAGTGTTACTAAATTGTATTTAAACATGTTGAATGTGTATAAATTATCACCAGTGAAAAGGGGGAAAAAAGGCAATTGTTTTATTTCTAAAATACTTCAGTGATGTTCACACAGCAAGACCTCATGGCCTCATCAGCTCTGATGGTTGATGTTGGTGCTGGAGCTTGATGTCTCTTACAGTAGAGTATCTCAGGTCTCAGGAGAGGGAAAGAACAGTGGGTGGGACGTGTGTTCCAAGAATCAAGTGTTGAGACTTCTTTAAGAAAATGTTTTTAGAATTACTCAGCAGCTCAGTCATGTCTGACTCTCTGACTCTCTGTGACCTCATGGACTGTAGCATGCCAGGCTTCCCTGTCCTTCATTATCTCCTGGAACCTGCTTAGATTCATGTCCATTGACTCAGTGATGCCTTCCAGCCATATTGTTCTCTGTTGTCCCCTTCTCCTTTTACTTTCTATTTTTCCCAATGTCAGGCTCTTTTCCACTGAGTCATCCCTTCGTATCAGCTGGCCAAAATATTGGAGCCTCAGCTTCAGCATCATTCATTCCAATGAAGATTCAGGGTTGATTTTATTTAGAATTCACTGGTTTGATCTCCTTGCAGTCTAAGGGACTCTCAAGAGCCTTCTCTCAAGAACTTAAAATTGCTACTGTTTTGTTTTAAAAAAGGTGCAAATAGGGCTTCCCTAGTGGTCCAGTGGGTAAAGAGTCTACCTTGCAGTGCAAGGGGCGCTGGTTCAATCCCTGGCCTGGGAGGATCCTGCGTGCCTCGGAGCAGCTGAACCGGTGTGTCCAATTATGAGTCAGCACTTTGGAGCACATGCGTCTAGAGCTAGTGCTGTGCAATGAGAGAGGCCACTGTGATGGGAGGCCCACACAGGCCAAGGAATGAAGATGGATGAAAATAATTAAATGAAAGATGAATAAGAGAGGCCAAAAAATCTAAGATCATAGGCCCTAATTTATTGATTTCCTGATTTTTAAACAAGGGTCTAGTGCCTGAGAGTCTTGGAAAAGTGTTTGATAAACTGAACTGAAGCCAATTTTCAAGTTCTCCAATTAGAACTCACCACAAGAAGGTCATTAGACTAATTCCTGGGTAAAAAGTAATTAAAACCAATATGGTAGACAGAATAATCCACCTGCTGGTTGTGATGGCTGAGGGAGCAGAGTTCTTCCACTCTTCTATCACATTCCACCCAAGAAGGCATCCTGGGATTGTAGAAGGGGGTCTGGTCTAGTGATTTTATTTATCTAAGTCTGTGATTTATCCTCCCTGGGTTCTATCTTAAGATAGACTCATCTCTCTGTTCCACTTGTTCACATGTTGGGGCCATACCCTGTTGCTCCATGCAGAGGATACTGGATGAGAGAAGAAAGAAAAAGAGAACTCTGTCTCTGCAATCCTCTCACCTCAGACTCAGCATCAGTCTATGATATCTAAGAGAACCTGCTTAGATTCATGTCCATTGACTCAGTGATGCCTTCCAGCCATATTGTTCTCTGTTGTCCCCTTCTCCTTTTACTTTCTATTTTTCCCAATGTCAGGCTCTTTTCCACTGAGTCATCCCTTCGTATCAGCTGGCCAAAATATTGGAGCCTCAGCTTCAGCATCATTCATTCCAATGAAGATTCAGGGTTGATTTTATTTAGAATTCACTGGTTTGATCTCCTTGCAGTCTAAGGGACTCTCAAGAGCCTTCTCTCAAGAACTTAAAATTGCTACTGTTTTGTTTTAAAAAAGGTGCAAATAGGGCTTCCCTGGTGGTCCAGTGGGTAAAGAGTCTACCTTGCAGTGCAAGGGGCGCTGGTTCAATCCCTGGCCTGGGAGGATCCTGCGTGCCTCGGAGCAGCTGAACCGGTGTGTCCAATTATGAGTCAGCACTTTGGAGCACATGCGTCTAGAG
This sequence comes from Tragulus kanchil, assembly GCA_022376925.1. Classification (NCBI taxonomy): domain Eukaryota; kingdom Metazoa; phylum Chordata; class Mammalia; order Artiodactyla; family Tragulidae; genus Tragulus; species Tragulus kanchil. The sequence goes on along the minus strand of JAIOJX010000031.1, from coordinate 112,189,177 downwards.
CTAGTGCTGTGCAATGAGAGAGGCCACTGTGATGGGAGGCCCACACAGGCCAAGGAATGAAGATGGATGAAAATAATTAAATGAAAGATGAATAAGAGAGGCCAAAAAATCTAAGATCATAGGCCCTAATTTATTGATTTCCTGATTTTTAAACAAGGGTCTAGTGCCTGAGAGTCTTGGAAAAGTGTTTGATAAACTGAACTGAAGCCAATTTTCAAGTTCTCCAATTAGAACTCACCACAAGAAGGTCATTAGACTAATTCCTGGGTAAAAAGTAATTAAAACCAATATGGTAGACAGAATAATCCACCTGCTGGTTGTGATGGCTGAGGGAGCAGAGTTCTTCCACTCTTCTATCACATTCCACCCAAGAAGGCATCCTGGGATTGTAGAAGGGGGTCTGGTCTAGTGATTTTATTTATCTAAGTCTGTGATTTATCCTCCCTGGGTTCTATCTTAAGATAGACTCATCTCTCTGTTCCACTTGTTCACATGTTGGGGCCATACCCTGTTGCTCCATGCAGAGGATACTGGATGAGAGAAGAAAGAAAAAGAGAACTCTGTCTCTGCAATCCTCTCACCTCAGACTCAGCATCAGTCTATGATATCTAAGAGAACATGTTGGTAGAGCTGGAGAGACTCCCACCAACTCCCTGATGGACTCCAGTTGGGAAGACCAGCACTCTTCAGTCTGGAAAGTTCAAGACCAAGAAGAAAGGTGGCTCAGTGGTAAAAATCCACTTGCTGATGAAGGAGACATAGAAACACAGGTTTGATCCCTGCATCAAGAAGATCCCCTGAAGCAGGAAATGGCAACCTATTCCAGTATTCTTGTCTGGAAAACCCCATGGACAGAGAAGCCTGGTGGGCTATAGCCCATGGTGTTGCAAAGAGTCCACAGGACTGGAGCGGCTTAGCACACAGGAAGAAGCTCCTCTGCCTTCCACATCAACCGTGTGGGTGCCAAAGAACACAGGTGTGTTTGCCAAATTCCAGAGTCTAGAGCAGAATCTCACACTGTAGCCACCTCACATGTCTTACCCTTCCTGGCTGCCCCCTGACACCCACTTATGACCTTTAAGAGAAAGGTAAGGCCTGCCAAAGGTGCTGAGTGTGGAATAAAACCCAAAGCACGTAACTCTCTTCAGTGGTCCCAGCTGCCACTACAAAGCCATTTAACAGAGACTCAACCCTCTCCTCAGGAGGCTGATTTACAATGGACCCTGAGCCAAGTTCAAAGGTTTGGGGATGATGAGGGCCCCAGAATCGATCTCTCTTCTTCCTGCCCCATCTGTTCACCTCCTGTTCCTCCTGTTTACCTCTCTCCTCCAAATCCCTGACTCAGAGAGGGAACACCTCTGGTCTGACCCTATCAGAATCTCTGATAGCCCCCACCTTCCCTAACACTTCCCCACCCCCTTCTCCGTCAACCAGAACTTGGCGCTGATGACACTTAGAATTCCACCTTCCCTGGCACGTTGGATGAGGAAATGACTGGAAACCTGACAGTCTATCACTACCAGGGAGTGACAATATATATATATATATAAAGATTCCAGTTATGAGTGTAAGTTTAAAAATGTAACTAAAAGCCTTCATCAAAGTTTAAAGAGCTTCTTGCGCTTTTAGCATTTGCTTATTCTGATTTATTGACAATGACACACCTAGGAACCGTTGTCTCTGCTGAGACAGTGAAGTAATGGACTTTAGGGGGAGAGGGAAGAAGAGAGAGAGGGGAAAAAATGGCAAAAAAAAAAAAAAAAAAAGAAAAGGTGCAGCTCACAGAAGAGAGACCGCTGATTACAGCCCACTAATTTGTTATGCACTCCGGCAAATCAGCAGTGATTCATATGACAAATAAGGAGAAAAAATTAACAGCTGTCATGTTGTGATGTGTTAATTTCCTGACAGTCTCTGCACTGAAGCCAATTACTGATTTAAGGGCAGGGAGAGAGAGCCCTGTTCAAGCTTCTAATTAGGCTTCTTCAAGACTGAAAGGATAAAAGCAAAAATAAGAGCGAGAGAATGAGGCAGGTAGCTGGGCTCCACGAGGCTCACATGCTTTTAAAGCTCCAGTTAAATAGCTTTAAGCTTAAGTGTGTTTAAGATAAGAATTTAGAAACATTTATTCACTTTTATCCCTGACCTGGTGGTTTAGGCTTTTGTGGAGTAATTGGGAGTCGAATGAGGCCCAGGGCTCTTGTTGGCCTCTTTCTGCACGAGTCCAGCCTCTCAGATGTAATCTACTCATAATACCTTTGTTTAGTCGTGTCAACAACCATTCATCACTGTGGTAGACAAAGGGCGATGGGTGCTCTGCCAGCATCCTGCTTGGGGATTGTGCAGGAGGCATGTGGTCTTTGACGGTGCCTCTATTACACTCAGTGTTCCTTTGGCATTGGCCCCAAAAGAGAGGCCCTGAGGTGTGGGGTTACTGGTCTCTGGGTACTTGGACATGCAGGTGACCTCCACATAGAACCAAGGAAGGGAGAATTCAGACGGTATTGGCTCCTACCATCTGGAATGGCTATCTCATTTGACATCTCTTGTTGATCCAGTTATCCAGAATATGGGCAGATCTACTCTAAGAATCTGGAGAGTTTCTCATGGGAAGAGTTACTGGCTACAGGGGGTCTTATCCTTGGCCATTCTAGGGCCAGGGCTTCAGCAAAGCTACCTATAGCAGAAGCTCCTCTTCGACTCCACCATTATGTTCCAACAGAAAAGTGGCACATGGAACTTTGCTCAATGTTATGTAACAGCCTGGAGGGGAGGAGGGTTTTGAGGAGAATGGATACATGCATATATATGGCCATGTCCCATCGCTGTTCACCTGAAACTATCACAACATTGTTAATCAGCTATATTCCAATACAAAATGAAGTGTTTTTAAAAATTAAATCTAAAATGGAAAAATGGAACTTCACGAGACTGTGGACCTCTGAGCTACATGAATGACTCTTTTTATATTGCCTTCCAAGAAAAGCAATTCCTTTCACATCTGTTCCCCTCACTTGTTCCTGGTGCGTGAATGCCTACCACGTTACTTCAGTTGTGTCCGACTGTTTGTGACCCTATGGACCACAGCTCACCAGGCTCCTCTGTCCATGGGATTCTTCAAGCAAGAATACTGGAGTGGGTTGTCATGCCCTCCTCCAAAGAATCTTCCTGACTTAGGATTTGAATCTGCATCTCTTACATCTCAGGTGTTTGCAGGTGGGCTGTTTACCATTAGCACCACCTGGGAAACCCTCTCATTCCTGGGGCTTGCTTAAAGACTCTTGGTAAAATTTAGGTTCAGGTACTTAGTGGAGGACAGAGGAGCCTTCCTGTCTGTGGAATCGCAAAGAGTTGGACATGACTTAGCAATTGAACAGCAACCCCTCAGAAACCAGCAGCTTCTTGATTGATGTCGGGGTCACTCTAGAGAATCCTCCCCATGGATCCCCTGGGAGGGTTCCCTCCGCAAATAGAAGTGCCTCCTGATGTTCATGGTTTATTTCCTTGAAAGTAGGAGAAATCCATGAATTATACAAATAAAGAAAAATGATGGAGAGAAGGAAGGCAGAGAGAGAGTCCACTCTAAGTATCCAAAGTGAAAAGGGGGCTCGTGGCTCAAAAGCTGAAGAATCTTAAAATCTTTTGCTTGGGGATGACTGGACATGGAGCCTCCAATAGTGACCACAGGACTTGAATCACAAGCTGCATTAGATTGACCCTCCTCCTCCCTTCCTTTGTGGGACTCCCATTTTCAGAGGAACTCTCTCTGGTGATGAACAAGCAAAGGCTTGAGCGAGGGAAGTTTTGAGGAAAAAAGGAATGGACTTTGCTCAATGTTATGTAACAGCCTGGAGGGAGGAGGGTTTTGAGGAGAATGGATACATGCATATATGGCCATGTCCCATCGCTGTTCACCTGAAACTATCACAACATTGTTAATCAGCTATATTCCAATACAAAATGAAGTTTTTTTAAAAATTAAATCTAAAATGGAAAAATGGAACTTCACGAGACTGTGGACCTCTGAGCTACATGAATGACTCTTTTTATATTGCCTTCCAAGAAAAGCAATTCCTTTCACATCTGTTCCCCTCACTTGTTCCTGGTGCGTGAATGCCTACCACGTTACTTCAGTTGTGTCCGACTGTTTGTGACCCTATGGACCACAGCTCACCAGGCTCCTCTGTCCATGGGATTCTTCAAGCAAGAATACTGGAGTGGGTTGTCATGCCCTCCTCCAAAGAATCTTCCTGACTTAGGATTTGAATCTGCATCTCTTACATCTCAGGTGTTTGCAGGTGGGCTGTTTACCATTAGCACCACCTGGGAAACCCTCTCATTCCTGGGGCTTGCTTAAAGACTCTTGGTAAAATTTAGGTTCAGGTACTTAGTGGAGGACAGAGGAGCCTTCCTGTCTGTGGAATCGCAAAGAGTTGGACATGACTTAGCAATTGAACAGCAACCCCTCAGAAACCAGCAGCTTCTTGATTGATGTCGGGGTCACTCTAGAGAATCCTCCCCATGGATCCCCTGGGAGGGTTCCCTCCGCAAATAGAAGTGCCTCCTGATGTTCATGGTTTATTTCCTTGAAAGTAGGAGAAATCCATGAATTATACAAATAAAGAAAAATGATGGAGAGAAGGAAGGCAGAGAGAGAGTCCACTCTAAGTAACCAAAGTGAATAGGGAGCTCGTGGCTCAAAAGCTGAAGAATCTTAAAATCTTTTGCTTGGGGATGACTGGACATGGAGCCTCCAATAGTGACCACAGGACTTGAATCACAAGCTGCATTAGATTGACCCTCCTCCTCCCTTCCTTTGTGGGACTCCCATTTTCAGAGGAACTCTCTCTGGTGATGAACAAGCAAAGGCACCTTTAGGTTCAAATGTGACTGAAAAGGGAGAACCAGGCCTTTCTCCATTATTTACCCCAATAAATAATGTGTGTCCTGAGTTGACAGAATGAGTTTGCGGGGAACAAGATGAGTTTGTTGGGGAACAGGTTGGCTTTCATGGGATCCATGCCCACCACAGAGCTGAGGGGAGAGTCATCTTGAACAAGGAGTGACAGAAGAGAGATTTTCAAAGAAACTCAGGGAACAAACTCTGGAGAAAGAGGAAGGGATGTTAGAGAGGACAGCCACAAATGTGCCCCTAACTGGACAAATTGGCCATAAATGCAAACCTTTCAGAAATCTTCTAGATCAACATTGATTATTTCTGAATTTTCTTGAGCTTCCTAATATTTGAATTTATTTAAAGTGATGTTAACTGATTTTTTAGAGGAATGTAGGCAGGAAAGATGGCAGAGTAGGAGTAGGGGCTGGAGCCCATTAGCAGTGACTCTGAATTTCTCAGCACTGACCCTGGGATCCCCATAAAGAGCAGGGTCTCCTTTATTGTATGGCTTTCTTCCCATAGAGATTTATCACGTGTCTGGGAGTAGGACAGGCCTCTACCCTGGAGACACTGCCATGGCCTCTGATGACACAGCCCTGCTCGGGGACCTGTGTAGCCCCAGCTGAGGTCACGCCAGCTCTGCGCCCCAGAGAATTGCTGCCTCCTGCTGCCTGAGCGTCTGGGTCCAGGGTATGCGCATCATTACTACAATTAAAGAATCACTCATGCGTTGACCGGTGAGGGGAAAACAGGTCCCTAGAGCTCCAGCCTCCTCCCAGATGACTTCCTCCTTTCAGGCAGGTGCTCTGATTAAAAGGCTTCAATGGTTTATTTCATTAGGAGTCACTGTAGGTATTGCCTGAGACAACAAGAATCCTTCGACATTGATTTTGTTGGTGACTGCAACCCTAAACTTGAAGCGATGGCTAAAAGGTAATTCACTCTCTAAGCTGTGCTCAATCCTGGCCCATTATCAATTGAGTTGAAATATGTCAGCAGGGTGAGATACTGAGTGTATTATCTTTTTTAGGAGGGTTCACTGAGTGAAGAACACACATGCATTTACCTACCTGAGTGCTGTCCAACAGACTTATGATTTATTGATTCATGGAGCATCCTTCATCTACATCAAGATTTCTCCAAGAGCGTGCCACATCCCAGGGGACGACTGAGTTCAGGGAGAAGAGGGCACCTCCAGGGCGGGGATCTTGTCTCCTGTGGGGAAGACCTTGCCAGCAGAATAGGGTTTATTGTGTGAGAAGGAGACTGTGGACTTGGCTGAGTTCCCTATGGTGCTGCAGGAGCAGCCAACCAGCTGTAGCCTGAGAGGGGCTCAAGATAATTCCAACTGAGAACCAGAACAGGGGAGACAGACCTGGCGTTAAAACAGAAAAGATGGGAGAAGGCTCAGAAGAGGGCAGAGATGCTTGACCAAAAAATACTATGGGAATGCTGGGTTTGAGAAAACCATAATGACATATCAGGCTGACAGTCTGGCACTGAGACAGGTAACAATGAGGAAGAGGATAAAATAGGAGATTCCAGGATGTGTGGTTTGGTCCTTGCAAAAATTTTCTCAGTACTCCATGCACTGACCCTGGGATCCCCATAAAGAGCGGGTCTCCTTTATTGTGTTTAGAGATTTATCACGTGTCTGGGAGTAGGACAGGCCTCTACCCTGGAGACACTGCCATGGCCTCTGATGACACAGCCCTGCTCGGGGACCTGTGTAGCCCCAGCTGAGGTCACGCCAGCTCTGCGCCCCAGAGAATTGCTGCCTCCTGCTGCCTGAGCGTCTGGGTCCAGGGTATGCGCATCATTACTACAATTAAAGAATCACTCATGCGTTGACCGGTGAGGGGAAAACAGGTCCCTAGAGCTCCAGCCTCCTCCCAGATGACTTCCTCCTTTCAGGCAGGTGCTCTGATTAAAAGGCTTCAATGGTTTATTTCATTAGGAGTCACTGTAGGTATTGCCTGAGACAACAAGAATCCTTCGACATTGATTTTGTTGGTGACTGCAACCCTAAACTTGAAGCGATGGCTAAAAGGTAATTCACTCTCTAAGCTGTGCTCAATCCTGGCCCATTATCAATTGAGTTGAAATATGTCAGCAGGGTGAGATACTGAGTGTATTATCTTTTTTAGGAGGGTTCACTGAGTGAAGAACACACATGCATTTACCTACCTGAGTGCTGTCCAACAGACTTATGATTTATTGATTCATGGAGCATCCTTCATCTACATCAAGATTTCTCCAAGAGCGTGCCACATCCCAGGGGACGACTGAGTTCAGGGAGAAGAGGGCACCTCCAGGGCGGGGGTCTTGTCTCCTGTGGGGAAGACCTTGCCAGCAGAATAGGGTTTATTGTGTGAGAAGGAGACTGTGGACTTGGCTGAGTTCCCTATGGTGCTGCAGGAGCAGCCAACCAGCTGTAGCCTGAGAGGGGCTCAAGATAATTCCAACTGAGAACCAGAACAGGGGAGACAGACCTGGCGTTAAAACAGAAAAGATGGGAGAAGGCTCAGAAGAGGGCAGAGATGCTTGACCAAAAAATACTATGGGAATGCTGGGTTTGAGAAAACCATAATGACATATCAGGCTGACAGTCTGGCACTGAGACAGGTAACAATGAGGAAGAGGATAAAATAGGAGATTCCAGGATGTGTGGTTTGGTCCTTGAATAATCCAAAAATTTTCTCAGTACTCCATCCCACTGTATGTTGTAGGACACACTGCCTCTCTATTGTGGTTTCAAGATTTTCCATGTCTTCCAGGACTTTGAGGGGTGCCCTCTGTTTCCTGGACCTCTGCCTTCCTTCCATCCTGCACCCCATTTCTGCTTGTCCACCCATTGTTCTGTCTACTTTTGTCAACCTTCCTCCTCCTTTCCTTCTACTTCATCTCTCTTGTGCCATGACAAGTCCTGATAATTTCATTTCTGGTGGATTTTTAATTAGAACTCAAAGGCTGTGGATGCACAGGGGGAAAGAATCTGCCTGCCAATGCACAAGACTCAGCTTTGATCTTTGGGTTAGGAAGATTCCCTGGAGAAGGAAGTGGCAACCCACTCTAGTATTCTTTTTTTTTTTTTTGGCCACTTCCATTGGTCTTTCATTTATTTATTTTCATCCATCTTTGTTCTGTGGCCTGTGTGGGCCTCCCATCGCAGTGGTCCCTCTTGCTGCAAAGCACCGGCTCTGGGCACATGCGCGCCAGAGCACTGGCCCGGTAGTTGGACACATCAGTCCAGCCACTCCATGTCACGTGGGATCTTCCCAGGCAAAGGATCGAACTGGCACCCCTTGCACTGTCTTTACCCACTGGACCACCAGGGAAGCCCCTCTCCGGTATTCTTGCCTGGAGAATCCCATGGACAGAGGAGCCTGGCAAGCTATAGTCCATAGGGTTGCAGAGACTCAGACAGGACTTAAGTGAGGAAATAACAACAACAGCAAAGGCTGTGGGGTCGTTGAGGGATGGTGGTGAGGAAACACTCCAAAGGAAACAAAACCTAAACCAAAGTGTATCCAAATGGGCAAGGGAGATGTCAAGTTCAAAGTCTGCTCACCCCAAAGCCTGGTCTTTTCCCTTAGCCTCATCTTTTACATTCACACCCACCTCTGATCAAGGGTCAATGGAAAACATTCATCTGTCCCCAGAATGGCCTTGGTGGCAACTGGGGGAACCTAACAATGCCTATGAATGAAGCCTACATTCTTCTCATCTGACTTCTTTGGCATTGAAAGACTTTGCAGGTGTTTTTTCTTTTATGTCCTCTCCATAGGTACCTGTAAATGTTTCCTAGTGCTTTGACGTGGCGGCTGCATTTAGGAGGCATAATTTTCTGACGTTCCCGTGGCCTTATCAGCTTCCCCTCCCTGCACCACTGAGCCAAGTGTTATCAGCACAGCTCTGGGAAGCAGCCTCAGATGAGAGGTGCTGTGTTGCCACAAAGCTTTCAGACGATGGAGTGGGCTGTGCTGAAAGACACATCGAGATAGCAGGAATCCTGAGAATGTTCTCTGTGAGATTAAACAGCAGTAACAGGTCAAACCAGGGACCCACCAGCACACACTATAGGGAGAGGAGACATAGACACCCATGATGTCCTTAGTGATGGGTGGAGTCAGAGAGCTGTCTTGTGGATGATATATCTTGGAAAGAATCTTCTCCATTTAGAGATGAGCAAACTGAGCATCCCTGGATTTTGACCAACCTCTGGACCTGTCTGACTTTCCCTGGTGGCTCACGTGATAAAGAATCTGTCTGCAAGGCAGGAGACCCGGGTTTGATTCCTGGGTTGGGAAGATCCCCTGGAGAGGGGAACGACAACCCACTTCAGTATTCTTGCATGGGAGTCCCATGGACAGAGGAGCCTTGTGGTCTACAGCCCACAGTGTTGCAAAGAGTCAGAGACGAGTGAGTGACTAACGCTTTCACTTTCCCTGCACCTGTCTGGGTTCCTGAAGGAACATTATCAGAGGATAGCAGGTGACTTGAAGGCTTTAACTCCTCTCAAGAAGTGCACCGTAGGCAGGAGCATGTGGAGCAGCCGACAGAGCGAGAGTGTCTGAGCAGGTGTTCAGACCATCCATTGCCTCCCCAGCCCTCTTGGATGCAGAGAAGGCCAGGTCCTGTCCCAGCAATGAGACACGCTCCCCTCTATCAAGCTCCGCTTGATCTCATTTCAAATTCTGGTAACACTCAGCTGCCAGAAAGAGTTTAGGAAGGATAGGGACCAAGGGTGGGTGCCAAATCTGGTAGCATTTCAGTTTGTTTAGGCTGGGGCTGGGTGAATGACAAAAGGGAGCACTTCCAGTCTCTCAGGAGGACTCTTTCAGATCTGGCACACAGAGATGGCCTATAGAGAATCTGGAACATCCATAAAGTCATATATAAAATGTTGTTCATATAAGAGATGTACACTCCATAGATTTCGTCAAACTCTAAAAGGGAACTGTCAGCCCTGAGAGGTATTAAAAGTTGTTTCCCCACACTGCTTCTGAACCTTGCTCTGAAGTTAGAAAGACCTGGCTGGAACCCCGGCCTTGCACTTACTATCTGCACAACCACAGGCAAGTTCTCTGTCCTCTGTGAACTGCAGGGTCACACAGACTGCAAGAGGGATCATAACCCTACCACCCCAAGGAACAGCTTTGAGATCCAACAGTGCCTATGGAACTGTTAGCCAAGTTTCAGGGGCACCAGGGTCCTCAGTCAATGTGAGAGTGTGGCAAGTGGTGGAGGAGGGTGAGGAGGCAGGGCTCTGGCCTGAACTTGACCTCAAGTTCAAGTCCCTTCTCTCAGAACCATTTTACTCTGTATGAAATGGGTACAGTGGATCCAGACTGCCTGGCTTTCATGGCTGATGTGAAGGTGACAAGAGACAGTGTGTGGAAATGAGCTTCAGTGGAGGCTAGAGGAGTGAAACAAACAGCCTTTGCTCACAGCTACAGCTCACTGGGCTTGGGATTGGGGTGGATTCCTGGGTTCCAGGTCCATGCATGGGAGCAGGGATGGCCTTCACCAGCGCTAGTTCTGCCCTGATCTCCAGGTGACTTCCACCCACTCCCCCATCTCCAGACCTTCACCTTTGATAAAAGCTCAAGGGTAGCTGGGGGAGGGGAGATTGCATTTTAATTTAATAGGGAAAATAATTCACGTGGTTATAATGAAATGCGAAAAGCAGAACATAACAAGTAAATACACTACAAACTATGTTGCAAGCCTCTAAGGTAACAGAAAATAACTAGTTTTAGTTGCTTTTTTATCTATTATGAAGAATGTCAAGCATTTGACAACAGAGTATTTAATAAAAAATACTATAATTTGTGTGTAAGCGATAGCAATAGATATTACATTTATTTTATTTCTATCCAAGGAGACAGGTTTGGGATTTCTTAAAGGAATTAGGAAATACAAAGTGAGAGGTCTAATGAGCCTAGGACAGGCGGGTTGAGGGCTGGGCTCCCTGGGGCTTGCGTGGGCAGACCCCACCTGCTAGGGGCAGGCAGTGTACCCAGCCTGTGCCAGCCTCTTTGGGGAATTGAGAGAAATATGAGCACATGCTGAAAAGTGCTGGGCACTGGCTGGAGGCTGCACTGGGCACCTTCTCACCTTGTCCCTGAGGGCCTGCCTCCAAAGGCCTCAGTCACCCTAGGGAGAGAGACCCAGGATGCATCAGAGAACAGATGAAACTCTAGAACAAGCCTCATTAATGAGCCCCAGAAGAGATGCCAGGGTTGCCAGAACTTCATCCTTGGTGACAGTGTAAAATCAACAGCTGTGGACATGCCCATCCAAAGGGAAGCAGGGAGACAAGACGGCACATTCCTCTTGGAGTACCTTGCATGTGGCCAAGTGGATTCCCAAGTGTGGGGGCGCTCAGACCTCAAAAAATGCCATGATGATGGAAAAAAAGCAAAGGAGATTTATGTAGACATAGGCATTTGCACATAACCACCCCGTACATGACATTTAAGAACGTGTGTACGTGTATATGTGTGTGCCTGTGTGTGTCCATGTGTGTGCATATATTGTGTTCTCTGAGCTTTGTGTCTGCATGTGCACATGCACAAACACAGATCAGAAGGATGTACAGCAAATACACTAACTCAGGAGAGAGAGAAGAATGAATGGAATGGGTGGGTGGGGGGCAGAAACGAACCACACAGGCTGCCCTCCAAGACAGGGCTCAGGATTGTTGTTATTTTTAAGACCTGCAACAAATATGGCAAATGTTAAGATTTGCTGTTTCTGGATGTTGAGAAATTAGGTCTTTGGCCATTCTCTGTACTTTTTTATGTTTCCTCCAAAGAATAAAATCATGCAGGGCAAACAAGGAGTGCGCTCAGACAACAGGGTTATCAGGGGGCCTCATGGATCAGAGGAAGGTATTGAGTTGGTGGCATGGCCAGGCCAGGGCCCTGGCTGGCCTTGACTGCATTCATGTCAACAGGAAGAGTGCATTCCAATATCCCCTGTGTTCTTCTGGCTCTGACATTTTCCTGTGTAAACCAGCTGAGCTTAGGAAAGAGGAGGCCAAAGAAAACTGACCAAGTGGCCAATGGACCAGCTTGCGTGGGAACTGACCCCACCTGCTAGGGGCAGGCAGTGTACCCAGCCTGTGCCAGCCTCTTTGGGGAATTGAGAGAAATATGAGCACATGCTGAAAAGTGCTGGGCACTGGCTGGAGGCTGCACTGGGCACCTTCTCACCTTGTCCCTGAGGGCCTGCCTCCAAAGGCCTCAGTCACCCTAGGAGAGAGACCCAGGATGCATCAGAGAACAGATGAAACTCTAGAACAAGCCTCATTAATGAGCCCCAGAAGAGATGCCAGGGTTGCCAGAACTTCATCCTTGGTGACAGTGTAAAATCAACAGCTGTGGACATGCCCATCCAAAGGGAAGCAGGGAGACAAGACGGCACATTCCTCTTGGAGTACCTTGCATGTGGCCAAGTGGATTCCCAAGTGTGGGGGCGCTCAGACCTCAAAAATGCCATGATGATGGAAAAAAAGCAAAGGAGATTTATGTAGACATAGGCATTTGCACATAACCACCCCGTACATGACATTTAAGAACGTGTGTACGTGTATATGTGTGTGCCTGTGTGTGTCCATGTGTGCATATATTGTGTTCTCTGAGCTTTGTGTCTGCATGTGCACATGCACAAACACAGATCAGAAGGATGTACAGCAAATACACTAACTCAGGAGAGAGAGAAGAATGAATGGAATGGGTGGGTGGGGGGCAGAAACGAACCACACAGGCTGCCCTCCAAGACAGGGCTCAGGATTGTTGTTATTTTTAAGACCTGCAACAAATATGGCAAATGTTAAGATTTGCTGTTTCTGGATGTTGAGAAATTAGGTCTTTGGCCATTCTCTGTACTTTTTTATGTTTCCTCCAAAGAATAAAATCATGCAGGGCAAACAAGGAGTGCGCTCAGACAACAGGGTTATCAGGGGGCCTCATGGATCAGAGGAAGGTATTGAGTTGGTGGCATGGCCAGGCCAGGGCCCTGGCTGGCCTTGACTGCATTCATGTCAACAGGAAGAGTGCATTCCAATATCCCCTGTGTTCTTCTGGCTCTGACATTTTCCTGTGTAAACCAGCTGAGCTTAGGAAAGAGGAGGCCAAAGAAAACTGACCAAGTGGCCAATGGACCAGCTTGAGTGGGAACTGAAGTCTGAGAAGGAGTTGGACAGGGAAGAGGCCAGTGGGTGTGCATGACAGGGATGAGGGTGCATCCCTGGGAGGAGGAAGAATCAGGATGACTGGACTCTGGGGAGAGGTTATGTGGTCAGCAGCCAAGATGGGAAGGTCATTGACAGGTCATCAGGTCACTGGGCAGCAGGGCAAGACATCACATGGGTCACTTCTCCATGTGGCCAACTGGCCTCTGTGAGCTCCTGCTCCTCTCCTCTGTGCAGGAGCCACTGCCCGTCTCCATCCAACGCCACTGTGTTGGGATGGCACCCTGTGTCCCAGTTTCAAGAGTGTGGCTCAGCAGTAAAGAATCCATCTACCATGCAGGAGATGCGGGTCTGAACCCTGGGTTGGGAACCCTGGTAGGAAATGGAAACCTACTCCAGTTTTCATGCCTATGGACAGAGGATCACGCTGGGCTATAGCCCATAGGGTCGCAAAAGAATCAGACAGGACACAAAGCCTTCACCACCACCACCACCACCACCTCTGAGGTTTCAAAAGGAAACTGCAATCCATTCTTGATATGAAACCTCTTCATTTTCAGTTGTTTGTGCAACGAATTTTTCTTAACTGTGGTTTGGAACACAATGCAAAGGTCTGGGGCTTGCATTAGGCCTGCAGAAATGGTCAAGGAGACTTGAACAGCCTTCCATCTGTGGTTTTGAGCATGAAGAGTCCCAAGAGAAGCCCTAGATAGCCCCATCCTTCCTGCCTTGAGCAACTGGCTGTCCTGGCAACTGAGCCACTTCCCAGCCACCAGAGCTCGAGCAAGTCCTTCAAACTCTCTGAGTCTCAGTTTCCTTAGGCACTGGATAGGTATCCCTGGCCCCCACTCCTGGGCAGTTGGGAGGATTAAACAATACCCCACAAACATGCAAAAGCATTCATGAGGCTGTGAAGTGCTATGAGCCCACAAAACATATTGCTACCATCCACGTCAGGCTCTGTGAGTTTTATAAGCAAAAGGTCAGTGTCGAATCCATTCGGCATCCTCATGTTTTAACTTTGAACAGACAAACATCCCTAAGAACTCCCCTCATGTGGCTCAGGGCAGGCAACAGACTCTTCAGAGAGGCTGTTTCTGTGTGTGATCAGACAGGACCCTCATGCAGACAGAAGCCATACCTCCTGGCCGGCTCCAGGGCCGTCTCCTAGCAGCTGCATGGAGAAAGGAGAAGACCACTGTGCTCTCCATCCCAGGTCTCATTTCCAGTAGCCCTGCTCCACCTAAGCTGCTCTGCCCACAGCTGCTCCAACCTGCCTGACACTGCACAGCAGGAGGAAACTGCAAGGATGAGAAGCCTGGAAATGATGTGAGGGGCTCTGGGGAGAAAAACAGTCACTGTTCTCAGTTGTAGCTGACCAGTTCAGAGTTGTAGAGTGTGAAATGGACAACTTTCCAGGTGGGGAGTGTCTGATCATGGGAGGTGTTCACACCAAGGCCAGTGGCGCTTGGAGAAGCATGCATTTCCATCCAGGGAAGATCTCACTCTGTGCCTTGGGTAAAGGCTTCTTCCAGACCTGGCATCTAGGGTGCTCCAGCAACCAAGCCTCTCAGGCAGCCCTGTGTACCAAAAGCTGGGCTCTCCTCTGAAACCCAAATCAGTATCCGTGTCCCCCGTGGGCTGGAGGACTTGGCAGTTGCAGTCTCAGAACAGGACAGACGCACATGTGGGCGTGGCCAATCCTGCAACCCCAGCCCCCCTCAGTCTGCACAGGTAGAGCCCCCAGGCACAGCCAGAGCAATTAATAACCTTGGCACCTGGATGAGAGGCCCTGGCGGGTTCCCCCTAGTCTCCATTTGCCTTCCCAGTGTCTGTGAATAAATTAATCCCCTAATACATAATTAACTCGAAGTTGAAAGGTGAAGTCAAACTTAACCAATTTACTGTTCTGGAGCTGGTTTAGTTCAGATCATGTGATTTTAATTCTTTCCGTATGACCAGGTGATGGGGAAGGAGGAAGGGGGAGAGGAAAATGCACAGATTAATTTCATTCCTTAACCTCCCTAATGTGCCTGCTTGCTCGCATCGTGTTGCAGACAGCAGATCATCACATGATTTATGGGACTGACCGCTGCCTGCATCTCTCAGGCTAATGACACACACACTAGAGTCATTGATTTGTATGAGTAGCCCCCACTCTTCATTTATCACAATTTAATGTAAGAGTTTGCAATGCAGAGAAAAAAATCCACATGGGAAACATGGGCCCATAGGCCCAGCCGCCAACCAGTTATGAATCATTTGCTGCCTTTTAATATATAGACTATTCTATTCTGGGAAATGCCCCCATAAGGTCATCTTCTTCTCCTGAACATCCCGACAATTAAAGTCCCCAAGAAGTGGTTTTAAGATGCATGACCCACCGGCACCTTTGTTAGCTCACGCTCTCCTGTAATGGACGGTATCGATTGCTCCTGAACTCTCTGGAACCCTTCACAGGCCATAACCAGTGAAAGTTTCTGAAGATAGTGCTGTACACCTGACTGTGGGGTGCCTGGACCTCTTGTCATGGGCCAGCCAGAGTCACGGCCCCTTCCTGCCAACTCAAAGGGCCTTGTCACCCTTAAGGCCAGACCAACACACCAAAATTAATGGCATTTCAAAGGAGAACATTTAATTTCTTGTTATAAAAAGTGGTCATGAGTTAATAACTGGGAAGATTTGGGAAAGAAACAAAAGGTCTGATGAATAAGACCGAGAAATTTCTACATTTCTCAAAGCAGAGAGCCCACTTGGGAAAGCTTTCAGTACACACAGAGCCTCAGGACAGCCCTGTACATCTTTCTGGAGGGACACATTGAGCCCATGTTTTAGGGAGAAAAACAAAAGTTTACTTAAAACACACAGAGACAGATTATATAGTAAGATGGAAAATGCACAATTTTTAAAAAGATAAAATACATTTTTTAATTACTTACTTTTATTTTGCCTCTTTTGACATAGTTTTGTTGTTGACATATATGTATAATCCCAGAAAAGTCATATGCATATCCCTGACCTGTCCCTCCTGTGTCCCTCCCAGTCCCCTCATCCCACACCTCCAGTCCAACACATATTCCCCATGTAAGATCCCTTAGTACCACAGTGTATTGACAATAGTTGTCTCTTTTACATATGATAGTATAGATTTCCATGTTACTCTTTCCATACCTCTCACCCACTCTTCCTTCCCACCAGTGTCCACCAGTCTGTTCTCTATGACTGTTTTTCCATTGCTGCTCTGCATGTGTATTTATCAGTACGATCTTACTAGATTCCATATATATGTGTTAGTATACTGTACTTGTCCTTCTCTAAAGATAAAATATCTTTTTAAATCTTTGAATAGATGTGTTGACATAAGACACTTGACCATGTCCTAAAGCTGCTGAAAGAAAGTTGAGGAAGTAGGAGGAGGGGGAGCCTAGGAATTTGGGTTTGGGGAACAGTACTGCTCAGCTCCCTTGGGAGGACATCAAGTCCAGTGTGATCCCACCTCCTAATGTTTTAAAGAAAATTTGCTGAAGTTTAGTTGCTTTATGATGGCCTGTTATTTTCTGCTGTAGAGCAGAGTAGATCAGCCATAAATGTACGTATATCTCCTTTTTTGGATTTTTTCCCCCTTTAGCTCATAGAACCAATACTGAGTAGAGTTCCTTGTGCTATAGCAATAGATACTCATTGTTTGTTGTTCAGTCACTCAGTTGTGTCCATCTCTGTGATCCCATGGGCTGCAGCACACCAGGCTTCCCTGTCCTTCATTATCTCCCCGAATTTCACCAAACTCAGGTCCATTGAGCTGATGATGCCATCCAACCATCTCATCCTCTTTTAACCCCTTCTCCTGCCCCAGTCTTTCCCAATGAGCTGACTCTTTGCACCTGGTGGTCAAAGGATTGGAACTTCAGCTTCAACATCAATCCTTCCAAAAAATATTCAGGGTTGATTGCCTTTAGGACTAACTGATTTGATCTCCTCACTGTCCAAGGGACTCTCAAGAGTCTTTTCCAGTGCCATAGTCTGAAAGTATCAATTCTTCAGTGCTCAACCTTCTTTGTGGTCCAACTCTCACATCTGTATATGACTACTGGAAAAACTGTAGCTTTGACTATATGGACCTTTGTTGGCAAGGTTCTTATTAATTGCCCGTTTTATGTGTGTGCTAAGTTTATTTAGTCATGTCTGACTCTTAATGACCCCATGGACTGCCATGCTCCTCTGTTCATCAGCTTCTCCAGACAAAAACATTGGAGTAGGTTGCAATTCCTTTCTCCAGGGAATCTTTCCCTTGCAACCCACTCCAGCATTTTTGCCTGGAGAATGGACCAAGGAGGCTGGTGGGCTACAGTCCATAGGGTTGCAAGTCCATGGACACGATTTAGCAACTAAACAATGGCGTACAGTATTCCAGAGCAGCAGTAAGAAGAGCAGATCTTCCGTGGATTTCCACATGGGCAGGAGGTCACTTTCAATTCCAAAACCAAAATCCCACACATTAGAAGCTCTGGGCTTGGAATAAGGAAGAAAGTTACCTATTTATCATGTTTTTTAAATCTCTCAAAGTCACACTAGAGGCCTTTTATCAATTCTTGAATGAATTATTGTTTAAAATAATCAGACTGAAAATGTCACCTTAGTTCACAGTGTTTTCCTGGCATGTTGGTTTTGTCATGAGGTTCACCAACAATACCTTATTGTTTTTCCAGAAGCAGCCCAGCCCCAAATCTTAGAGAAAAAAAGATTGAAAAACATCATTAAGCAGCAAATTGTTTTCTTCCTGAAAAGCTCTGGCCCCCTCAGCTTTACGAGCAGAAATCTAGACCATGAAAGACAGTCTATGGCTGGCTCATCTGTGCCCAGCCCTGTGCTCTGTGATGTGGTGAGTGATTAGAGGAGCAAGTGGCTGAATTATAGCTCAAAAGGAAAGATGACAGCTGCCTGAAGGGAGTGACGGCCACAATGGGAAGGAGACACAGCTTCCTGGTTGCCCTCTGGGGCTTGCTCTGGTGGGTGGGATGGGTATGGAGTATTGAGGAAGCAGCCAAAGGTGCCAATATCACTGGCTTCCAGCTGTCCCTCTTTGATTCCATGTGTCTTATCTGTTACAGGAACCTGCCCTGTCCTATATTTCCCTACTCTGTACTGAGGCTGCTGGTTGGTATGCTAAGTCATGTCTGACTCTTTAGTGATCCCATGGACCATAGCTCATCAGTCTCCTCCATCCATGGGATTTCCTCAGCTAAGAATACTGGAGTGCGTTGTCCTTTCAGTCTCCAGGGGATCTTTCCAACCCAGGGATTGAACCTGTGTCTCCTGCATTGGCTTGTGGATGCTTTACCACTGAGCCACCAGGAAAGCCCAGAATAGTGCTTTATGTCACTGTTTTTTTTTTTTTTTTTTAACATTATCTCCTATGTATGTCAAATGATATGAGTTCCCCATTTATGATAGCTGTGGACATTATTTTTCAAAAGCCCTTGTTTATGTTAAAAGAAGTAAGTGAATATAATCAACCTATTAGTGATCGGTGGAAAAGATGGCTAGGGAGTGGCTCATGTTATGAAGGACACCCAGGAACCATGGAAGGCAGGCCCCTTGGCTCTGAACTGTGTTCACTAGTCCTGCTTAGGTGGCCATGTGGCCCCAATCCCTCCCGGGAGTCCTGCTTCACAGTCAGGAGAATGAATTATTGTTTAAAATAATCAGACTGAAAATGTCACCTTAGTTCACAGTGTTTTCCTGGCATGTTGGTTTTGTCATGAGGTTCACCAACAATACCTTATTGTTTTTCCAGAAGCAGCCCAGCCCCAAATCTTAGAGAAAAAAAGATTGAAAAACATCATTAAGCAGCAAATTGTTTTCTTCCTGAAAAGCTCTGGCCCCCTCAGCTTTACGAGCAGAAATCTAGACCATGAAAGACAGTCTATGGCTGGCTCATCTGTGCCCAGCCCTGTGCTCTGTGATGTGGTGAGTGATTAGAGGAGCAAGTGGCTGAATTATAGCTCAAAAGGAAAGATGACAGCTGCCTGAAGGGAGTGACGGCCACAATGGGAAGGAGACACAGCTTCCTGGTTGCCCTCTGGGGCTTGCTCTGGTGGGTGGGATGGGTATGGAGTATTGAGGAAGCAGCCAAAGGTGCCAATATCACTGGCTTCCAGCTGTCCCTCTTTGATTCCATGTGTCTTATCTGTTACAGGAACCTGCCCTGTCCTATATTTCCCTACTCTGTACTGAGGCTGCTGGTTGGTATGCTAAGTCATGTCTGACTCTTTAGTGATCCCATGGACCATAGCTCATCAGTCTCCTCCATCCATGGGATTTCCTCAGCTAAGAATACTGGAGTGCGTTGTCCTTTCAGTCTCCAGGGGATCTTTCCAACCCAGGGATTGAACCTGTGTCTCCTGCATTGGCTTGTGGATGCTTTACCACTGAGCCACCAGGAAAGCCCAGAATAGTGCTTTATGTCACTGTTTTTTTTTTTTTTTTTTTAACATTATCTCCTATGTATGTCAAATGATATGAGTTCCCCATTTATGATAGCTGTGGACATTATTTTTCAAAAGCCCTTGTTTATGTTAAAAGAAGTAAGTGAATATAATCAACCTATTAGTGATCGGTGGAAAAGATGGCTAGGGAGTGGCTCATGTTATGAAGGACACCCAGGAACCATGGAAGGCAGGCCCCTTGGCTCTGAACTGTGTTCACTAGTCCTGCTTAGGTGGCCATGTGGCCCCAATCCCCTGTGCCTGGGAGTCCTGCTTCACAGTCAGGAGGTGGCCTCGTCCAGAGCAGAAGAGACTTCCATTACTAATGACGGTAGCAACAACAACCACAGCAACAACAATAGCCACAATGATAGAAATGACTGTGTTGGATCACAGCCCTTTAGTGTCTGTCAATTCTTCATGCTGACACCTCTTATGGTGTTGGGATGTATTTCCCTAAGGGACCACTATGGCCGGAGGACCCCTGGGCACTCAGACCATGCTCAGTGAGCAGCTAAAAATGGATTTACTGGCTGATTGATTAGTTGATTATTAAACAGTCACAAGAAGCACAGGGAGAAGCAGGTCTCTTGAGCAAGCGCTGACCTAGCAGATGGCACCAAGTTCTCACGGAGGAAACAATTTTCTATATGTTCCTCGTTCAATCTTGCTCACTTACCAGAAACTAGTGATCGTATAGTTACTTCTGCTTTTGGCTGATTGTTAAAAGTACCAATAATATGTATCTGCTGACTCCTCTGGACTATTAGCTCTGTGAATAGAGCTTTTCTCTGCCTGTTCACTTCTCCAGGTCCCTATACATAACAGGGGCTCCACATGCACTTGGGACCTGAGTATCACTGTATTATCATTATTTTAAATTTTGGACTTTTTTATTGGTATTTTATTTATTTTTTCATCCATCTTTATCCTGGGCCTCCTGTGGCAGTGGCTTCTCTTGTTGCAGAGCGCTGGCTTTGGGCACATGTGCTCCAGAGCACTGGCTTGGTAGTTGGACATATTGGTCCAGCCGCTCCGCAGCACGTGGGATCATCCCAGCCCAGGGATTGAACCAGCGCCCCTTGCACTGCAAGGTGGACTCTTTACCCACTGGACCACTAGGGAAGCCCCATTTTTTAAATATAATTTTATTGTTTATTTATGTTCAGCTGTCCTGGGTCTCTGTTGCTTTGGGTGGGTTTCCTTGAGTTGTGGTGAGTGGGGGCTACTTCCTAGGTGTGCTGAAAGGGCTTATTGCAGCGGCTTCTCTTGCAGAGGAGCCTAGGCCCTAGGGGGCACGGGCTTCCATACTTGTGGTGCTCAGGCTTAGGTACTCCGCAGCATGTGGAATTTTCCCAAACCAGGGATCCAACTTGTGTCCCTTGCCTTGGTAGGTGGAAACCACTGCTTTTAAAAGACAATGGCTCCTTTCTGAGGTCTGAGGGGAGATGCTGAGTGTAGGAAAGGACTTTGATTTGCGGGAACTTGTCCTTGATCGCTGAGGCCTGAGTGCCCAGTGAACTGTTAGAAGGTTAAGTGCAGCCGTGAGCCAAGAGCTCTGGACAGTTTAAATCACTGTGGAAACCAGAGGCCTCGGATATGGGACTGGATTGTGCTATACTACAGTCAAGTAACATTGAGGAATTATAAGCTCATCTGACTCCACACATTCAACAAATGCAGGTGCAGAGAGAAGAGGGCAGAGAGAAACGTTCTCATCCCACCCTCCATCTACTGCTGGCACCCCTGCCAACATGCTGCACCCCTTTTCTGGTCCCTGCAGGTTTCTCCACGCAGCCTGGTACCTTTCCTGTCTGCAAGCTCCTTCTGACTTGGGACTCTGAACTCTTGGGTGTGTCTCGCTGAATAGAGCTTTTCTCTGCCTGTTCACTTCTCCAGGTCCCTATACATAACAGGGGCTCCACATGCACTTGGGACCTGAGTATCACTGTATTATCATTATTTTAAATTTTGGACTTTTTTATTGGTATTTTATTTATTTTTTCATCCATCTTTATCCTGGGCCTCCTGTGGCAGTGGCTTCTCTTGTTGCAGAGCGCTGGCTTTGGGCACATGTGCTCCAGAGCACTGGCTTGGTAGTTGGACATATTGGTCCAGCCGCTCCGCAGCACGTGGGATCATCCCAGCCCAGGGATTGAACCAGCGCCCCTTGCACTGCAAGGTGGACTCTTTACCCACTGGACCACTAGGGAAGCCCCATTTTTTAAATATAATTTTATTGTTTATTTATGTTCAGCTGTCCTGGGTCTCTGTTGCTTTGGGTGGGCTTCCTTGAGTTGTGGTGAGTGGGGGCTACTTCCTAGGTGTGCTGAAAGGGCTTATTGCAGCGGCTTCTCTTGCAGAGGAGCCTAGGCCCTAGGGGGCACGGGCTTCCATACTTGTGGTGCTCAGGCTTAGGTACTCCAGCATGTGGAATTTTCCCAAACCAGGGATCCAACTTGTGTCCCTTGCCTTGGTAGGTGGAAACCACTGCTTTTAAAAGACAATGGCTCCTTTCTGAGGTCTGAGGGGAGATGCTGAGTGTAGGAAAGGACTTTGATTTGCGGGAACTTGTCCTTGATCGCTGAGGCCTGAGTGCCCAGTGAACTGTTAGAAGGTTAAGTGCAGCCGTGAGCCAAGAGCTCTGGACAGTTTAAATCACTGTGGAAACCAGAGGCCTCGGATATGGGACTGGATTGTGCTATACTACAGTCAAGTAACATTGAGGAATTATAAGCTCATCTGACTCCCACACATTCAACAAATGCAGGTGCAGAGAGAAGAGGGCAGAGAGAAACGTTCTCATCCCACCCTCCATCTACTGCTGGCACCCCTGCCAACATGCTGCACCCCTTTTCTGGTCCCTGCAGGTTTCTCCACGCAGCCTGGTACCTTTCCTGTCTGCAAGCTCCTTCTGACTTGGGACTCTGAACTCTTGGGTGTGTAGGGACCGTGCCGGTGGTCTTTCCCCTCTTGGACATCCTTAGGCAGCCCAGGGACTTTCTGTTGGGATGCAGCACCAGCCAGGACTCCTCCAGGGCTGGTTCAGGATATGGGGATCAGTCTCAGTCTCTCCTCCCAGCTCCTTCCATTGATGGATCCCCCAGATCCATCTGAGTTGGTTGGAAACAGGACCCATTTCTGAGAGCTCCTATGCTTTGGTGCCCCTTCTCAAGCTCCTCACTGCTTGGGCAGCACACCTTGCTCTTTAGGCCCCCTGTTTTCTCTCAAACTGATACTTTGAGTATCAGGCCCTCTCCTCAGGCCTAGGTTACTGGTAATCTAAGCCAGAAAGACTCCTTTGCCTGCTTTCTACTGCTTTATTTCTGCCCTGGGCTCAACTGACAAAAGAAAGATGAACTGAGGGAAAAAAGATGAAAAAGAGAGAGGAAAAGATGTTAGGTAGCAGTTGAAAATATTATCCCACTATTCTCCTTAGCTGAATATATGTTGTTCTTTGCAGCCCCATGGACTGTAGCCTGCCAGGTTCCTCTGTCCATGGAATTCTCCAGGCAAGAATACCGGAGAGGGTTGGTATTTCCTTCTCCAAAGGAAATATATAAAGCTAAAATATACTTTTGTTTAATTGCTCAAAATAAGCTTCCTTTGTGTATTCATTTTTCAGGTCAAGAAACCAAGGGTTACTGAGGCTAGGTGAGTTCCCCAGGGTCATAGTTCATGAAAAAGAAGCCATGATTCACAACCAGGTCTTCCTGACCTTAGAACTTCCTGTTTCACAGTGCACTAGCGCATTCCTCCTGATGAGAGCTAATGCTCAAGGAAACAAGTAGTCAGCAGCGCCAGGTGGTTGGTAAGTCAGGTAAGCCCACAGACTCTGTTCTCTAGCATGCATCCATCTTGGGGTCTGTAGACAGAAACCCCCAAGTTCAACATCTGGGGCTTGTAGAACATGGTTCCTAACTTTGTCCTAGTGACTCAGGAAGTTCACATTAAGTAGAATTGATTTTCAATTTCTTTTTTAGGGAAAACACATCAGCCATGCCTACTGGGCTCCCTCTTTTTGGTCCGACAGTTCATTTTGGCATCTGCTGTTGTCTCCTGGTGTCACAGAGTCAGATCATAAAGACCAAGCAGAGCTGGGAAACTGTTTACTGTTCATCTCCAAGAGCCTTCCAGCTGTGTCCCCCAACTCCACTTGAGCCAGTTATGATAAGCCAGGAAGAGCATGCCCTATTTCATGTGTTCCTCACATCACACCAGCTTGTCCCACTTAGCAAACGATGACACTGAGGAACAGATAGGCAAAATGATTTGTGTAAGGTCTCATAGCATGTAAATAATAAAGCCAGGATTTCATCCTGGGCTGTCTGATTAGCCCATCACTTTGTTGACAAAGTTCATATAGTCAAAGTGATGGTTTTTACAGTCGTCATATACGGATGTGACAGCCAGACTGTAAAGAAAGCTGAGCATTGAAGAACTGAAGCCTTTGAATGGCGGTGTTGGAGAAAACTCTTGAGAGTTTCTTGAACTGCATGGAGATCAAACCAGTCAATCCTAAAGGAAATCAACCCTGAACATTCATTGGAAGGGGTGATGCTGATGTTGAAGCTCCAATACTTTGGCCATCTGATGGGAAAAGATGACTCATTGGAAAAGGGCCTGATGCTGGGAGAAATAGAAGGCAAAAGGAGAAGGGGACAACAGAAGATGAGATGTTTGGATGGCATCACTGAGTCAATGGACATGAGTTTGAGCAAACTCTAGGTAAGTTCCCCAGGGTCATAGTTCATGAAAAAGAAGCCATGATTCACAACCAGGTCTTCCTGACCTTAGAACTTCCTGTTTCACAGTGCACTAGCGCATTCCTCCTGATGAGAGCTAATGCTCAAGGAAACAAGTAGTCAGCAGCGCCAGGTGGTTGGTAAGTCAGGTAAGCCCACAGACTCTGTTCTCTAGCATGCATCCATCTTGGGGTCTGTAGACAGAAACCCCCAAGTTCAACATCTGGGGCTTGTAGAACATGGTTCCTAACTTTGTCCTAGTGACTCAGGAAGTTCACATTAAGTAGAATTGATTTTCAATTTCTTTTTTAGGGAAAACACATCAGCCATGCCTACTGGGCTCCCTCTTTTTGGTCCGACAGTTCATTTTGGCATCTGCTGTTGTCTCCTGGTGTCACAGAGTCAGATCATAAAGACCAAGCAGAGCTGGGAAACTGTTTACTGTTCATCTCCAAGAGCCTTCCAGCTGTGTCCCCCAACTCCACTTGAGCCAGTTATGATAAGCCAGGAAGAGCATGCCCTATTTCATGTGTTCCTCACATCACACCAGCTTGTCCCACTTAGCAAACGATGACACTGAGGAACAGATAGGCAAAATGATTTGTGTAAGGTCTCATAGCATGTAAATAATAAAGCCAGGATTTCATCCTGGGCTGTCTGATTAGCCCATCACTTTGTTGACAAAGTTCATATAGTCAAAGTGATGGTTTTTACAGTCGTCATATACGGATGTGACAGCCAGACTGTAAAGAAAGCTGAGCATTGAAGAACTGAAGCCTTTGAATGGCGGTGTTGGAGAAAACTCTTGAGAGTTTCTTGAACTGCATGGAGATCAAACCAGTCAATCCTAAAGGAAATCAACCCTGAACATTCATTGGAAGGGGTGATGCTGATGTTGAAGCTCCAATACTTTGGCCATCTGATGGGAAAAGATGACTCATTGGAAAAGGGCCTGATGCTGGGAGAAATAGAAGGCAAAAGGAGAAGGGGACAACAGAAGATGAGATGTTTGGATGGCATCACTGAGTCAATGGACATGAGTTTGAGCAAACTCTAGGAGATGATGAAGGACAGGGAAGCCTGCCTGGCATGCTGCAGCCCATGGGGTAGCAAAGAGTCAGACACCACTGAGCGACTGAACTGAACTGTCTGATTAGAGGCATTTTGTTGGCCCTGAAACTTCAAACAAAAAATTGATAATGAAAGTAATAGAATCCCCAAATATATGATAATAATAGCTAAAACAGAAAGGAACAAATATCAGGGTTCTGTTGTAAGATTCTTATAAAATCTGTGAAATGGAATGAAAATACAAGTTAGCTGTGATAGACATATGTCATAAGCCACAGACTAATTACAAAAAAGAAGATGAAGAAGTCTTAGAGATAAAATGGAGATAGAAAAATAAAATAATTTAACCCAAAAGAAGCTAGAGAAGGAGAAAAAAGTAATAAAGATTAATGAGACAAATAAAAAACAAATACAAAAATGATTAACTTAAGCACATTAATAAGTAAAATAAACATAAATGAGCTAAGCATTTTAATTAAATTAATTTAAATTGAATTGTGTTAAAAATCAAATCATTTTTCATATAAAAATATATGATGAATACCGGACACAGAAAAGGCAAAAGTGAAAGGGTGCCAAGGTGTCCTTCAACAGACAATTGGGTAGAACACACAATGGTATGGCTATCCAATGAGATGACTCTACTCAGCAATAGAAAGGAATGAGCTAATGATTTATACAACACAGATACAGCTTAAGGGCACTTTTCTAAATAAAGCCAGAAATTTTTCATCCTTTGGGCTGTCTGATTAGCCCATCACTTTGTTGACAAAGTTCATATAGTCAAAGTGATGGTTTTTACAGTCGTCATATACGGATGTGACAGCCAGACTGTAAAGAAAGCTGAGCATTGAAGAACTGAAGCCTTTGAATGGCGGTGTTGGAGAAAACTCTTGAGAGTTTCTTGAACTGCATGGAGATCAAACCAGTCAATCCTAAAGGAAATCAACCCTGAACATTCATTGGAAGGGGTGATGCTGATGTTGAAGCTCCAATACTTTGGCCATCTGATGGGAAAAGATGACTCATTGGAAAAGGGCCTGATGCTGGGAGAAATAGAAGGCAAAAGGAGAAGGGGACAACAGAAGATGAGATGTTTGGATGGCATCACTGAGTCAATGGACATGAGTTTGAGCAAACTCTAGGAGATGATGAAGGACAGGGAAGCCTGCCTGGCATGCTGCAGCCCATGGGGTAGCAAAGAGTCAGACACCACTGAGCGACTGAACTGAACTGTCTGATTAGAGGCATTTTGTTGGCCCTGAAACTTCAAACAAAAAATTGATAATGAAAGTAATAGAATCCCCAAATATATGATAATAATAGCTAAAACAGAAAGGAACAAATATCAGGGTTCTGTTGTAAGATTCTTATAAAATCTGTGAAATGGAATGAAAATACAAGTTAGCTGTGATAGACATATGTCATAAGCCACAGACTAATTACAAAAAAGAAGATGAAGAAGTCTTAGAGATAAAATGGAGATAGAAAAATAAAATAATTTAACCCAAAAGAAGCTAGAGAAGGAGAAAAAAGTAATAAAGATTAATGAGACAAATAAAAAACAAATACAAAAATGATTAACTTAAGCACATTAATAAGTAAAATAAACATAAATGAGCTAAGCATTTTAATTAAATTAATTTAAATTGAATTGTGTTAAAAATCAAATCATTTTTCATATAAAAATATATGATGAATACCGGACACAGAAAAGGCAAAAGTGAAAGGGTGCCAAGGTGTCCTTCAACAGACAATTGGGTAGAACACACAATGGTATGGCTATCCAATGAGATGACTCTACTCAGCAATAGAAAGGAATGAGCTAATGATTTATACAACACAGATACAGCTTAAGGGCACTTTTCTAAATAAAAGAAGTCAGACTCAAAGGTTATATATTTCATAAACTATTCTCATAAAAGTTTAGAAAAGATGGAACTTTGAGGGTAGAAGATAGACCAGTGGTTGCTAGGGGTTGGAGAATAGCAAGAGACTGACTATAAGGGATACACAGGAAATTTTTAGAGTGGAGGAAACTATTTTGTGTTGTAGCATATAATGGAAGGTAAGTTTCTCACTGTCAGAGAAAGAAGTTGCAAAT
Organism: Tragulus kanchil; assembly: GCA_022376925.1. Classification (NCBI taxonomy): domain Eukaryota; kingdom Metazoa; phylum Chordata; class Mammalia; order Artiodactyla; family Tragulidae; genus Tragulus; species Tragulus kanchil. The sequence continues at coordinate 112,161,675 of JAIOJX010000031.1, read as the reverse complement.
GAGCAGGAGGTTGGGTGAGAAGAAGGGACAACTATTCTGAATCCTGAATTTTAAAATTATATATGTATATATATATATGTATATATATATATATATATACACACACACATATATATACACACCCACATATAAAATTGTGGAGATGTGTGTGTGTGTGTGTGTGTGTGTGTGTGTGTGTGCATGCTTCAGTCGTGTCCAACTCTGAGACCACATGGACTGTAGTCCACCAGGTTCCTCTGTCCATGGAATTCTCTAGGCAATAATACTGGAATGGGTTGTCATGCCCTCCTCCAGGGAATCTTCACAACCCAGGAATTGAATCCATGCCTCTTATACCTCCTGTATTGGCAGGCAGGTTCTTTACCATTAACACTACTGTGGATATTGTATCTCTTTCTCTCTGTAGCCGTTCAATCATGTCAGACTCTTCCCAACCCAGGGATCAAACCCGAGTCTCCTGTATTACAGGCAGATTCTTTACTGCCTGAGCTTCCAGGGTAAGCCCAACGATTGTATGTACATATGCATGCTCATTCATGTCCAACTCTGTGACGCACCAGGCTTCTCTGCCCATCAGATTCCCAAGGTAATGGTACTGGAGTAGGCTGCCATTTTCTCCTCCTAGGGATCTTCCCCACCCATGGATCGAGCCTGTGTCTCCTGCATTGGCAGGCAGATTCTTTATCACTGTACCACCTGGGAAGCCCAATATATACATATGTGTGTATGCAAATGCACATTAAGCTTCAGATTGGTATGCCTCCTTTGGGAAGGTAGGTCTGAGTGACTCATTCCCAATGAACAGACTGTGGAAAGGAGAGAATACAAAGATGAATGGCAGAGGCATCTTAACCAAATGATCCAAGTCAGCATCACCAGTAATATCATTTGATATTAGGTTGGTACAAAAGCAATTGCAGCTTTGCATTGTTGAACTTTGCCATTTGATATTGGAATGCACTCTTAAATAAATGTGGTTATGTTTTACATCATTTTACTGCACATTCCCTGCTTTATTTTTGCTAATAATATTATTTGTTGTTTGTTTTATATTTATTTAGACTAGGGAAATGATCTTAGACAAAAAGCAAATTTTCTTTTTTTGAGTTCAAAATGGGTTGTAAAGCAGCAGAGATAACTCACAACATCAAAAATGCATGTGACCCAGGAACTGCTGACAAGTATATAGAGCAGTGGTGCTTTAAGAAGTTTTGCGAGAGAGAGGAGAGCCTTGAAAATGAGGATCATGGCGGCTGGCCATCAGAAGCTGCTGACAACCAGCTGAGAGGATCATCAAAGTTGATCTTTTGACTAGTACATGAGAAGTTGCTGAGGAACTCAACGGTGACCATTTTACGGTTGTTTGGCATTTGAAGTAAATTGGAAAAGTTTAAAAGCTTGGTAAGTCAGTGCCTCATGAGTTGACCACAAATCAAAGAAATCGTTGTTTTGAAGAGATTATCACAGAACAAAATTAATGAACAAAAGAAATGAGGGAGACACATGTGAACTCTTGAATTGAGTCCTGGAACAGAAAAGTACATCACTGGAAAATCTGGGAAAATTTCAAAAAAAAGTCTGTAGTTTAGTAAATAATAATGTATCAATGTTAATTTTTCAATTTTGAAAAAAAATACCATAGTTATGGAACATGTTAACATTAAGAAAAAATGGGTGATGGGTGAAGAAAATTTCAGTACTATTTTTTCAAATCTCTTGCAAACTAAAATTAGTTCAAAATAAATTTTTTTAAGATAAAGGATGAAAAATGATATACCTGACCACTAATCAAAAGATGAGCTGGGGTAGCTATAATTTTATATCAGACAAACTAGATTACAAAGTAAGATGTATAATCAGGTCAAGGAGGTACATTTTATAATGTTTGTGTGCTTAATAACTTTTTAGAATACATTAAGACAAAACCTGAGAGAACTGAAGAGAGGAACAAAAAACCAGACAATTATTTTTAGGAGATTTCAATGCCCATCTACCAATAATTGAAAGGACAAGCAAAAGCAGTAAAATATAGATTTGAACAACATTATCAAGGTGCTTTAGACAACTTGCACTGATTAATGAAAGTGATTTGTGTGCGTCTCCTCCCAACTCCACATTCAATGACATCACATCAGTAGCTTAAGTTTGGCTGCAATGGGAGGATATTTCTGCAAAAGTCAAGTGCTACAACTGTTGTTGTTTAGTCACTAAGTCATGTCCAATTATTGACAAAAAGGATTCAAAATGGGTTGTAAAGCAGCAGAGATAACTCACAACATCAAAATGCATGTGACCCAGGAACTGCTGACAAGTATATAGAGCAGTGGTGCTTTAAGAAGTTTTGCGAGAGAGGAGAGCCTTGAAAATGAGGATCATGGCGGCTGGCCATCAGAAGCTGCTGACAACCAGCTGAGAGGATCATCAAAGTTGATCTTTTGACTAGTACATGAGAAGTTGCTGAGGAACTCAACGGTGACCATTTTACGGTTGTTTGGCATTTGAAGTAAATTGGAAAAGTTTAAAAGCTTGGTAAGTCAGTGCCTCATGAGTTGACCACAAATCAAAGAAATCGTTGTTTTGAAGAGATTATCACAGAACAAAATTAATGAACAAAAGAAATGAGGGAGACACATGTGAACTCTTGAATTGAGTCCTGGAACAGAAAAGTACATCACTGGAAAATCTGGGAAAATTTCAAAAAAAAGTCTGTAGTTTAGTAAATAATAATGTATCAATGTTAATTTTTCAATTTTGAAAAAAAATACCATAGTTATGGAACATGTTAACATTAAGAAAAAATGGGTGATGGGTGAAGAAAATTTCAGTACTATTTTTTCAAATCTCTTGCAAACTAAAATTAGTTCAAAATAAATTTTTTTAAGATAAAGGATGAAAAATGATATACCTGACCACTAATCAAAAGATGAGCTGGGGTAGCTATAATTTTATATCAGACAAACTAGATTACAAAGTAAGATGTATAATCAGGTCAAGGAGGTACATTTTATAATGTTTGGGGCTTAATAACTTTTTAGAATACATTAAGACAAAACCTGAGAGAACTGAAGAGAGGAACAAAAAACCAGACAATTATTTTTAGGAGATTTCAATGCCCATCTACCAATAATTGAAAGGACAAGCAAAAGCAGTAAAATATAGATTTGAACAACATTATCAAGGTGCTTTAGACAACTTGCACTGATTAATGAAAGTGATTTGTGTGCGTCTCCTCCCAACTCCACATTCAATGACATCACATCAGTAGCTTAAGTTTGGCTGCAATGGGAGGATATTTCTGCAAAAGTCAAGTGCTACAACTGTTGTTGTTTAGTCACTAAGTCATGTCCAACTCTTTTTTTTTTTTAATAATTATTTTTATTTTACTTTTTACTTTTACAGAGTTTTGTTGTTTACAGATATGTATAAACTCAAATTAGTCATATGTCTTCTATGACACTGTGAACTGAAGCCTACCAGGCTCCTCTATCCATGGGATTTCCCAGGCAAGAATACTAGAGTGAGCTGCCATGTCCTTCTTCAAGAGGATCATCGCAACCCAAGGATCAAACTCAGGTTTCCTGCTTGCTAGGTGGGTTCTTTACCACTGAGCCATTGGGAATGGGAGGATATTTCCACAGAAGCCAAGTACTGCAAATCAAGGTCTTTTTCCTCCAAAGATTCAGTTAAACATTTTCCAAGAACAACCAGTCAAAACTAAATGACATTTAGAGACATTTAAAGTGTCCAACAACAGTAGAAGGCACATTTTTTCCAAATGCTTTTGAGATAGTCACCAAGATAGTCCATAGACTGGGTCATAAAACAATTTTCAACAAATTTAAAATAATTAAAGCAGAAATGAATATGTTTCCTGACTGAAGTGAAACTACACTAGAAAGCAGTAACATAAAGATATCTGGAAAATCCACAAACATTTGGAAATTAAACATCATGCTTCTGAATAACCATGGGTCAAAGATGAACTCACAGGAACAATAAGAAAATACTAGTAAGGTAGGTTAAAGCTAAAAGAGTAGTTCAAATTAAATTAATGCTTGTATTTGAAAAGAAGAAAGGACTGAAATGAATGATTTAATCTTTATTCAAATAAATTAGAAAAAGAAGAGCAAGTGAGGCACAAAGTAAACAGAAGTAAAGGAAATAAGGAAGATGAGACATGAACAGAATAGAAATAGACAAACAAGGAAATTCATGAAGACAAAATAATTTTTGGTGGATCAATGAAATTTATGAAGCTCAGCTCTATGATCAAACATAGAAAAAGATGCACATAAATTTCCAATATCAGGAATTAAAGAAGAGACATCACTACATGTCCAATAGGAATTAAGGGAAGAATAAGGAGATATTATGAATAGTTTTGTGTCTGTAAATTGAACGTGTATGAAATTGATGAATTCTTTAAAAGATACAAACTATCAAAGCACATTGGAGAAGAATGGATAACCTGAAGAGCCCTACATTCATTAAGATACTTGAATTCATAATTTAAACACTTCTGACAAAGAAAACCTCAGGGCCCAGAGGTGACTTCAATGATGAATGCTGCCATGCATTTATGGGATAAGAAATATTAATTCTACACACAAAGAAAACAGAAAACACAGGAGGAGCAATGTCCCAACTTGCTTTATGTGGCCAATATTAATCTGATATCAAAGTCAGACCAAAGCATTACCATGAAAGAGAACTATACATTAATACGCTTCATAAATATGCATGTAGAATACCATAACAAAATTTTAGTAAATTAAATTTAGCAAAATACAAATGCATCATGATTAAATATGATTTATTCAAGGAATGGTAGATTAGTTTAAAACTCAAAAAATTATGAATGCAAGTCACCTTTTTAACAAACTAAAAAAGTAAATAAATAAAAAGCTCTACTTTAATATTTGTCTTGAAATTTCAATTTGTTTCAACACAATTGATATCTCAGGGAGCAATCTGAACATAATGTGAATTTTGTGTTTGTTTATGTATAATTTTGTTTGTGAGAAACACTAAGTGAATACAGAAGCTGAAGTGAGTCATGTAGGAATACTCAAAAGGCACAAGGCACACTCCTCAAGCATCTACCAAGTAAATAACTTAGAAAAGAAGGGACTGAAATGAATTGATCTTAAATCTTAAGAAAATACTAGTAAGGTAGGTTAAAGCTAAAAGAGTAGTTCAAATTAAATTAATGCTTGTATTTGAAAAGAAGAAAGGACTGAAATGAATGATTTAATCTTTATTCAAATAAATTAGAAAGAAGAGCAAGTGAGGCACAAAGTAAACAGAAGTAAAGGAAATAAGGAAGATGAGACATGAACAGAATAGAAATAGACAAACAAGGAAATTCATGAAGACAAAATAATTTTTGGTGGATCAATGAAATTTATGAAGCTCAGCTCTATGATCAAACATAGAAAAAGATGCACATAAATTTCCAATATCAGGAATTAAAGAAGAGACATCACTACATGTCCAATAGGAATTAAGGGAAGAATAAGGAGATATTATGAATAGTTTTGTGTCTGTAAATTGAACGTGTATGAAATTGATGAATTCTTTAAAAGATACAAACTATCAAAGCACATTGGAGAAGAATGGATAACCTGAAGAGCCCTACATTCATTAAGATACTTGAATTCATAATTTAAACACTTCTGACAAAGAAAACCTCAGGGCCCAGAGGTGACTTCAATGATGAATGCTGCCATGCATTTATGGGATAAGAAATATTAATTCTACACACAAAGAAAACAGAAAACACAGGAGGAGCAATGTCCCAACTTGCTTTATGTGGCCAATATTAATCTGATATCAAAGTCAGACCAAAGCATTACCATGAAAGAGAACTATACATTAATACGCTTCATAAATATGCATGTAGAATACCATAACAAAATTTTAGTAAATTAAATTTAGCAAAATACAAATGCATCATGATTAAATATGATTTATTCAAGGAATGGTAGATTAGTTTAAAACTCAAAAAATTATGAATGCAAGTCACCTTTTTAACAAACTAAAAAAGTAAATAAATAAAAAGCTCTACTTTAATATTTGTCTTGAAATTTCAATTTGTTTCAACACAATTGATATCTCAGGGAGCAATCTGAACATAATGTGAATTTTGTGTTTGTTTATGTATAATTTTGTTTGTGAGAAACACTAAGTGAATACAGAAGCTGAAGTGAGTCATGTAGGAATACTCAAAAGGCACAAGGCACACTCCTCAAGCATCTACCAACAGCTCCAGTTTACCTCCTGTGTTAGGAATCACTCATCCTCCCCAGACCAAGGACAAGGCACCCACCTTGGGTCATTCCCCATGAACTTATAAGATACTCGCTTTCACAAACATTTTTTATTATTCTTTATTTTAAAGGTTTTACAGAGTTTTGTTGTTCACAGACATGTATGTTCCCAGATCAGTCATATGCATGTCCCTTGTCCCCACCCCCCCAGTTCCCCCCATCCCATCCCTCCAGACCATCACCCCAAGCCATTGCAAGCACTCCTGTTCCCTTAGCACTATGACACTAGCTATCTTTTCCACACATGACAGTATAGGTTTCTATGTTACGCCCTCCATGCTTCCCCCTCCCTATTTCTTCCCCACAATGTCCCTATGTCTCTTTTTCTATGAGTTCACTGCGTGTGTTATCAAGACCATCCTACTAGATTCCATATATGTGTGTTAGTATATTGTATTTGTCTTTCTCTTTTTGACTTACTTCACTTTTTATGATAGGTTCTAGAGCCAGCCACTTCATTAGGACTGAGTCTTCTGCATTTCTTTTAACAGCTGAGTAGTATTCCATTGTATATATGTACCAGGGCTTCTGGATCCATTCTTTCATCAATGGACATCTAGGTTGCTTCCAAGTTCTGGCTATTGTATAGAGAGCTGCAATGAACATTGGGGTACAGGTGCTTCTTTCCATTTTGATTTCATCAGGATATAAGCCTAATAGTGGGATTGCTGGGTCATAGGGTGCTTCTATTTTTAGTTTTTTAAGAAATCTCCATACTGTCTTCCATAGAGGCTGTATCAATTTACATTCCCACCAGCAATGCAAGATGGTTCTCTTTTCTCTGCACCCTCTCCAGCATTTATTGTCTGTCGATTTGTGGATGATGGCCATTCTGACGGGTGTGAGGTGATATCTCAATGTAGTTTCAATTTGCATTTCTCTAATAATAAGTGAAGTTGAGCATCGTTTCATGTGCTTTTGGGCCATCTGTATGTCCTCAAGTGAATACAGAAGCTGAAGTGAGTCATGTAGGAATACTCAAAAGGCACAAGGCACACTCCTCAAGCATCTACCAACAGCTCCAGTTTACCTCCTGTGTTAGGAATCACTCATCCTCCCCAGACCAAGGACAAGGCACCCACCTTGGGTCATTCCCCATGAACTTATAAGATACTCGCTTTCACAAACATTTTTTATTATTCTTTATTTTAAAGGTTTTACAGAGTTTTGTTGTTCACAGACATGTATGTTCCCAGATCAGTCATATGCATGTCCCTGGTACCACCCTTCCAAGGTCCCCCCATCCCATCCCTCCAGACCATCACCCCAAGCCATTGCAAGCACTCCTGTTCCCTTAGCACTATGACACTAGCTATCTTTTCCACACATGACAGTATAGGTTTCTATGTTACGCCCTCCATGCTTCCCCCTCCCTATTTCTTCCCCACAATGTCCCTATGTCTCTTTTTCTATGAGTTCACTGCGTGTGTTATCAAGACCATCCTACTAGATTCCATATATGTGTGTTAGTATATTGTATTTGTCTTTCTCTTTTTGACTTACTTCACTTTTTATGATAGGTTCTAGAGCCAGCCACTTCATTAGGACTGAGTCTTCTGCATTTCTTTTAACAGCTGAGTAGTATTCCATTGTATATATGTACCAGGGCTTCTGGATCCATTCTTTCATCAATGGACATCTAGGTTGCTTCCATGTTCTGGCTATTGTATAGAGAGCTGCAATGAACATTGGGGTACAGGTGCTTCTTTCCATTTTGATTTCATCAGGATATAAGCCTAATAGTGGGATTGCTGGGTCATAGGGTGCTTCTATTTTTAGTTTTTTAAGAAATCTCCATACTGTCTTCCATAGAGGCTGTATCAATTTACATTCCCACCAGCAATGCAAGATGGTTTCCTTTTCTCTGCACCCTCTCCAGCACTTATTGCCTGCAGATTTTTTGATGATGCCATTCTGATGGGTGTGAGGTGGTATCTCAATGTAGTTTCAATTTGCATTTCTCTAATAATAAGTGAAGTTGAGCATCGTTTCATGTGCTTTTGGGCCATCTGTATGTCCTCTTTGGAGAGGCGTCTCTTGAAATCTTTTTGCCATTTTTTGATTGGGTTGTTCATTTTCCCTGTGCTGAGTTGTCTGAGTTGCTGATAGATTTTGGAGATTAACTCTTTGTCTGTTGTTTCATTTGCTATGATTGTCTCCCACTCTGTGGGGTGTCTGTTGAGCTTTTTTGTGATTTCTTTTGCTGTACAAAAGCTTTTAAGTTTCATAAGGTCCCACATGTTCATTTTTCTTTTCAGTTCCGCTATTTTAGTTGGTGGGTCAGAGAAGATCTTGCTTTGATTGATGTTCTTGAGGGTTTTGCCTATTTTCTCCTCTAAGACTTTCTGGTTTTCCATTTAGGTCTTTAATCCATTTTGAGTTGATCTGTGTGTATGGTGTCAGGGAATGTTCCAACTTCATTTTTTTGCATGTAGCTGTCCACTTCGCCCAGCACCATTTGTTGAAGAGGCTGTCTTTGTCCCATTTTATAGTTTTGCCTCCTTTGTCAAAAATAAGGTACCCATAGGTGCGTGGGTTTATCTCTGGGTTCTCAATCTTGTTCCATTGGTCTATAGTTCTGCTTTTGTGCCAGTACCATACTGTCTTGATGACTGTTGCTTTGTAGTAGAGTCTGAAGTTAGGCTCCATTTTTCTTTCTCAGGATTGCTTTGGCTATTCGAGGTCTTCTGTGTTTCCATATGAACTGTGCTATTCTTTGGTCTAGTTCTGTGAAAAATGGCAATGGAAGTTGAATAGGTATTGCATTGAATCCGTAGATGATATTTGGAAGGATGGTCATTTTCACAATATTGATTCTTCTGACCCAGGAACATGGAATATCTCTCCATCTGTTTAAGTCTTCTTTAATTTCTTTCATGAGAGTCTTGTAACTTTCTGTGTACAGTTCTTTTGTTTCTTTGGGTAGGTTTATTCCTAGATATTTGATTCTTTTGGCTGCAATGGTGAAGGGGACTGCCTCTTTGATTTTGTTTTCTGATTTTTCATTGTTTGTGTATAGGAATGCCAGTGATTTCTGTGTGTTGACTTTGTATCCTGCGACTTTACTGAATTCGTTGATTAGCTCTAGTGGCTTTGTAATAGTGTCTTTGGGATTTTCTATGTATAATATCATGTCATCTGCAAAAAGAGAGAGCTTGACTTCTTTCTTTCCAATCTGGATTCCTTTGATTTCTTTCTCTTCTCTTATTGCCGTTGCTAGAACTTCCAGGACTACGTTGAATAGTAGTGGTGAAAGTGGACACCCCTGTCTTGTTCTTGATCTTAGAGGGAATGCTTTCAGTTTTTCACCGTTAAGGATAATGTTCGCTGTAGGCTTCTCATAGTTGGCTTTTATTATGTTGAGATAGGTTCCTTCTATGCCCATTTTTTGAAGAGTTTTTATCATAAATGGATGTTGTACTTTGTCGAAGGCTTTTTCTGCATCTATTGAGATGATCATGTGGTTTTTGTCTCTCAGTCTGTTGATATGGTGTATCACATTGATTGATTTGCGGATGTTGAAGAATCCTTGCATGCCTGGGATGAACCCGACTTGATCGTGATGTATGAGTTTTTTGATGTGTCGTTGAATTCTGTTCGCCTCCTTTGTCAAAAATAAGGTACCCATAGGTGCGTGGGTTTATCTCTGGGTTCTCAATCTTGTTCCATTGGTCTATAGTTCTGCTTTTGTGCCAGTACCATACTGTCTTGATGACTGTTGCTTTGTAGTAGAGTCTGAAGTTAGGCTCCATTTTTCTTTCTCAGGATTGCTTTGGCTATTCGAGGTCTTCTGTGTTTCCATATGAACTGTGCTATTCTTTGGTCTAGTTCTGTGAAAAATGGCAATGGAAGTTGAATAGGTATTGCATTGAATCCGTAGATGATATTTGGAAGGATGGTCATTTTCACAATATTGATTCTTCTGACCCAGGAACATGGAATATCTCTCCATCTGTTTAAGTCTTCTTTAATTTCTTTCATGAGAGTCTTGTAACTTTCTGTGTACAGTTCTTTTGTTTCTTTGGGTAGGTTTATTCCTAGATATTTGATTCTTTTGGCTGCAATGGTGAAGGGGACTGCCTCTTTGATTTTGTTTTCTGATTTTTCATTGTTTGTGTATAGGAATGCCAGTGATTTCTGTGTGTTGACTTTGTATCCTGCGACTTTACTGAATTCGTTGATTAGCTCTAGTGGCTTTGTAATAGTGTCTTTGGGATTTTCTATGTATAATATCATGTCATCTGCAAAAAGAGAGAGCTTGACTTCTTTCTTTCCAATCTGGATTCCTTTGATTTCTTTCTCTTCTCTTATTGCCGTTGCTAGAACTTCCAGGACTACGTTGAATAGTAGTGGTGAAAGTGGACACCCCTGTCTTGTTCTTGATCTTAGAGGGAATGCTTTCAGTTTTTCACCGTTAAGGATAATGTTCGCTGTAGGCTTCTCATAGTTGGCTTTTATTATGTTGAGATAGGTTCCTTCTATGCCCATTTTTTGAAGAGTTTTTATCATAAATGGATGTTGTACTTTGTCGAAGGCTTTTTCTGCATCTATTGAGATGATCATGTGGTTTTTGTCTCTCAGTCTGTTGATATGGTGTATCACATTGATTGATTTGCGGATGTTGAAGAATCCTTGCATGCCTGGGATGAACCCGACTTGATCGTGATGTATGAGTTTTTTGATGTGTCGTTGAATTCTGTTTGCTAGGATTTTGTTGAGGATCTTGGCATCTAAGTTCATCAGAGAAATTGGTCTGTAATTTTCCTTTTTTGTGTTGTCTTTGCCTGGTTTGGGTATCAGGGTGATGGTGGCCTCGTAAAATGGTTTTGGAAGTGTTCCTTCCTGTGCAATTTTTTGGAAGAGTTTTAGAAGGACAGGCATTAGCTCTTCTTTAAATGTTTGGTAGAATTTGGCTGTGAAGCCATCTGGCCCTGGTCTTTAATTTTTGGGTAGATTTTTAATCACAAATTCGATTTCTGAGCTTGTGATTGGGTTGTTCAAAGTTTCTGTTTCTTCCTGGCTCAGTCTTGGGAGATTCATCTTCCCCAAGAAACTGTCCATTTCTTCCAGGTTGTCCAGTTTGTTGCCATAGAGTTGCTCGTAATAGTCTCTTAGAATCCTTTGGATTTCTGCATGATCTGTTGTAATCTCTCCTTTTTTGTTTTTGATTTTGTTGATCTGGTTCTTCTCTCTCTTTCTCTTGATGAGTCTGGCCAGAGGCTTGTCAATTTTGTTTACCTTTTCCAAGAACCAGCTTTTTGTTTTATTTATCCATAGTATAGTTTCTTTCATTTCTTTCTCATTGATTTATGCTCTAGTCTTTATAATTTCTCATCTTCTGCTGGCTTTGGCATGTTTTTGTTCTTCTTTCTCCAATTGTTTTAAGCGGAGGTTTAGGTCATCTGCTTCATATTTTTCTAGTTTCTTGAGTTGGGATTTTATTGCTATAAATTTCCCTCTTAGAACTGCTTTTGTGGTGTCCCATAGGTTTTGCATGGTCATATGTTCATTGTCATTTTCTTCTAAGAATTTTTTAATTTCTCCTTTGATTTCCTCAGTAATCAGTTGGTTTTTTAGGTATGTGTTGTTTAATCTCCATGTGTTTGTGTTTTTAGTGGTTTTTTTCCTGTAGTTGATCTCTAGTCTCATTGCATTGTGGTCCGAGAAGATGGTTGATATAATTTCAGTTTTCTTGAATTGACTGAGGTTAGATTTGTGGCCCAAGATATGGTCTATCCTGGAGAATGTTCCGTGAGCACTTGAGAAGAAAGTGTATTCTTCTGCTTTTGGGTGGAACGTCCTAAAGATATCGATGAGGTCCATCTTTTCTAGTGTGGCATTTAAGGCTTGTGTTTCTTTATTAATTTTCTGTTTGGATGATCTATCCATTGGTGTGAGAGGAGTGTTAAAGTCTCCTACCACTATTGTGTTATTATTGATTTCTTCTTTTAAGTCTGAAAGTATCTGTCTTATGTATTGAGGTGCCCCTGTGTTGGGTGCGTAGATATTCGTGACTGTTATGTCTTCCTCTTGAATAGATCCCTTAATCATGATGTAGTGACCTGCCTTGTCTCTTAGAATCTTCTTTACTTTAAAATCTATTTTGTCTGATATGAGGATTGCTATTCCAGCTTTCTTTTGATTTCCATTTGCATGGAATATCTTTTTCCAACCTCTCACTTTCAGTCTGTGAGTGTCTCTAGGTCTGAAGTGGGTCTCTTGTAAACAGCATATATATGGGTCATGTTTCTGGATCCATTCAGCCAGCCTGTGTTGTTTGGTTGGAGCATTTTCAATCCGTTTACGTTCAAAGTAATTATTGATATGAATGTTCCTACTGTCATCTTCTTAGAAGTTTGGGGTTTGATTTGTAGGACTTCTTCTACTCTTGTATTTATTGGCTATATCAGGCCCTTTAACACTTGTTGTAGAGCTGGTTTTATGGTACAGAATTCTTTTGAGTTGGGATTTTATTGCTATAAATTTCCTCTTAGAACTGCTTTTGTGGTGTCCCATAGGTTTTGCATGGTCATATGTTCATTGTCATTTTCTTCTAAGAATTTTTTAATTTCTCCTTTGATTTCCTCAGTAATCAGTTGGTTTTTTAGGTATGTGTTGTTTAATCTCCATGTGTTTGTGTTTTTAGTGGTTTTTTTCCTGTAGTTGATCTCTAGTCTCATTGCATTGTGGTCCGAGAAGATGGTTGATATAATTTCAGTTTTCTTGAATTGACTGAGGTTAGATTTGTGGCCCAAGATATGGTCTATCCTGGAGAATGTTCCGTGAGCACTTGAGAAGAAAGTGTATTCTTCTGCTTTTGGGTGGAACGTCCTAAAGATATCGATGAGGTCCATCTTTTCTAGTGTGGCATTTAAGGCTTGTGTTTCTTTATTAATTTTCTGTTTGGATGATCTATCCATTGGTGTGAGAGGAGTGTTAAAGTCTCCTACCACTATTGTGTTATTATTGATTTCTTCTTTTAAGTCTGAAAGTATCTGTCTTATGTATTGAGGTGCCCCTGTGTTGGGTGCGTAGATATTCGTGACTGTTATGTCTTCCTCTTGAATAGATCCCTTAATCATGATGTAGTGACCTGCCTTGTCTCTTAGAATCTTCTTTACTTTAAAATCTATTTTGTCTGATATGAGGATTGCTATTCCAGCTTTCTTTTGATTTCCATTTGCATGGAATATCTTTTTCCAACCTCTCACTTTCAGTCTGTGAGTGTCTCTAGGTCTGAAGTGGGTCTCTTGTAAACAGCATATATATGGGTCATGTTTCTGGATCCATTCAGCCAGCCTGTGTTGTTTGGTTGGAGCATTTTCAATCCGTTTACGTTCAAAGTAATTATTGATATGAATGTTCCTACTGTCATCTTCTTAGAAGTTTGGGGTTTGATTTGTAGGACTTCTTCTACTCTTGTATTTATTGGCTATATCAGGCCCTTTAACACTTGTTGTAGAGCTGGTTTCGTGGTACAGAATTCTTTTAGTTTTTGTCTGTCTGAGAAGCTTTTGACTTCTCCATCAATTCTGAATGAGATTCTTGCTGGGTAGAGAATTCTTGGTTGGAGGTTATTCTCTTTTAGCCATTTAGATGTGTCTTGCCATTCTCTTCTGGCCTGTAGGGTTTCTGTTGAAAGATCCGCAGTTAGACGTATGGGGTTTCCTTTATATGTTATTTGTTGGTTACTTCTAGCTGCTTTTTGTAAACTGTCTTTATATTTAGTCTGTGTTAGTTTGATTAGAATGTGCCTTGGTGAATTTCTTCTGGGGTTTATCCTGTATGGAACTCTTTGTGCTTCTTGGACGTGGTTGACTATTTCCTTTCCCATGCTGGGGAAGTTTTCAACTATAACCTCTTCAAGAATTTTTTCGTAACCTTTCTTCCCCTCTTCTTCCTCTGGAACTCCTATAATTCTAATGTTGGTGCGTTTGATATTGTCCCGTAGGTCTCTGAGGCTATCCTCAGTCCTTTTAATTCTTTTGGCTTTGTTCTGTTCCTCAACATTTATTTCCACCATTCTGTCTTCCAGCTCACTTATCCATTCTTCTTCCTCCAATACTCTACTGTTGAGACCTTCTATTGTATTTCTGAGTTCAGCAATTGAGTTGGTGGTCTCTATTTGCTTATTTTTTATTTCCATTTGCATGGAATATCTTTTTCCAACCTCTCACTTTCAGTCTGTGAGTGTCTCTAGGTCTGAAGTGGGTCTCTTGTAAACAGCATATATATGGGTCATGTTTCTGGATCCATTCAGCCAGCCTGTGTTGTTTGGTTGGAGCATTTTCAATCCGTTTACGTTCAAAGTAATTATTGATATGAATGTTCCTACTGTCATCTTCTTAGAAGTTTGGGGTTTGATTTGTAGGACTTCTTCTACTCTTGTATTTATTGGCTATATCAGGCCCTTTAACACTTGTTGTAGAGCTGGTTTCGTGGTACAGAATTCTTTTAGTTTTTGTCTGTCTGAGAAGCTTTTGACTTCTCCATCAATTCTGAATGAGATTCTTGCTGGGTAGAGAATTCTTGGTTGGAGGTTATTCTCTTTTAGCCATTTAGATGTGTCTTGCCATTCTCTTCTGGCCTGTAGGGTTTCTGTTGAAAGATCCGCAGTTAGACGTATGGGGTTTCCTTTATATGTTATTTGTTGGTTACTTCTAGCTGCTTTTTGTAAACTGTCTTTATATTTAGTCTGTGTTAGTTTGATTAGAATGTGCCTTGGTGAATTTCTTCTGGGGTTTATCCTGTATGGAACTCTTTGTGCTTCTTGGACGTGGTTGACTATTTCCTTTCCCATGCTGGGGAAGTTTTCAACTATAACCTCTTCAAGAATTTTTTCGTAACCTTTCTTCCCCTCTTCTTCCTCTGGAACTCCTATAATTCTAATGTTGGTGCGTTTGATATTGTCCCGTAGGTCTCTGAGGCTATCCTCAGTCCTTTTAATTCTTTTGGCTTTGTTCTGTTCCTCAACATTTATTTCCACCATTCTGTCTTCCAGCTCACTTATCCATTCTTCTTCCTCCAATACTCTACTGTTGAGACCTTCTATTGTATTTCTGAGTTCAGCAATTGAGTTGGTGGTCTCTATTTGCTTATTTTTCATTTCCTGCATATCTTTTCTCAGTGCACTAATTTCCTCTAATATTCTGTTTTCGGTGTTTTGCATCCTCATTAGTATAGTTTTTCTGAATTCTCTTTCAGATAATTTGTCTATCTCCTCCTCTGTCATTGAAGCTGTGTTTCTCTAGCTTGGTCCTTCATTTGTGCAGTGTTTCTCTGTCATTTCATTATTAGGTTAGTTTTTGTTTCTTTTTGTGTTACTGTGTGTATGGAGTTCTTTTCCCCACCCGGCTTCTTGGTTGACTTCTCCCTTCCTTTGGGTTTCTGTCCTTCTAGAAGGGTTCAATGGTTTGTGTCTTGGGTGGTGTTAGGTCTTGTTTACAGGTGAATAATCTCTAGTGTTGTATGTTCTTTCATAGTGTGGGGTCTTGGAATCAGGGCTTCTACTCGAGGATCCTTGGTTTGATGATTGATCAGGGGGTGTAGGCTCTATGTCTGGTTTGCTATGGTGTTCCGTGATATTAGTTCAAATACTAACATCTGAGGAGCAAGAGGTGTGTCCCTAATGGGTGACAGTCATAAAAGCATGCAGATGCTTTCTAACATAGTCATAAGATACACATACATACACAGCAATAACCACATCTAACCAGTCTTACAGTGACAAAGTATAGGAAATTTTTCTGGCAAATGGCGCAATGAAAGATGATACTTGCCCGTTAAGGTCTGAATTAATTAAAATAGTGCCTGGAAAAATAGATCTGGGGCAAGGTCCTGGCTTGGACTATTTCATTGAAAGCAATTTTTAGCTAAGACATGTGATGGGGGTGAGGAGGAGGAGTGTATGGGTAATGAGAAGGAATAGATTCGTCTTGGAAGGATTTTATAGGGTTACATAGCCAAGATTAGTGTGTTGCACTGTTTAGTGCAGCTGGGAGAGAATAGTGGAGACAGGAAGGTAGGAAATGTTTATCTAGAGGATAGTGGTAGATAGGAGAAAGTTTTAGATTTAGAACACAGAGGGAGGAAGCAGTGGCAAAGAGGAAAGAAAATTAGAAGTTTCCATGAATTAAATTTTTTTTAAAAAATTAATAATTAAAAATCAAGAAAAAGAAATTAAAAATTAAAAAGGGAAGAAAAACTTAATAAGAAGAGACAAAAAAAAAAAAAAAAAAAAAAACAAACCTGACCAAACAAACAAATAAGCAGAACCGTCCACAACAAATAAACAAACAAAATAAGCTAAATACTGTCCCTGGTTTTTATCCTGTCATCTGTCTGGTGGAAGCCAATCTGCTCTTGATGGTGTTGTCTTGATGATGTAGCCTTTCCCTTATGGCACCGGTTGCTATGGTTTGTTTTCAGCCAAATAATGGCTGTCCTTGACTTCTCCCTTCCTTTGGGTTTCTGTCCTTCTAGAAGGGTTCAATGGTTTGTGTCTTGGGTGGTGTTAGGTCTTGTTTACAGGTGAATAATCTCTAGTGTTGTATGTTCTTTCATAGTGTGGGGTCTTGGAATCAGGGCTTCTACTCGAGGATCCTTGGTTTGATGATTGATCAGGGGGTGTAGGCTCTATGTCTGGTTTGCTATGGTGTTCCGTGATATTAGTTCAAATACTAACATCTGAGGAGCAAGAGGTGTGTCCCTAATGGGTGACAGTCATAAAAGCATGCAGATGCTTTCTAACATAGTCATAAGATACACATACATACACAGCAATAACCACATCTAACCAGTCTTACAGTGACAAAGTATAGGAAATTTTTCTGGCAAATGGCGCAATGAAAGATGATACTTGCCCGTTAAGGTCTGAATTAATTAAAATAGTGCCTGGAAAAATAGATCTGGGGCAAGGTCCTGGCTTGGACTATTTCATTGAAAGCAATTTTTAGCTAAGACATGTGATGGGGGTGAGGAGGAGGAGTGTATGGGTAATGAGAAGGAATAGATTCGTCTTGGAAGGATTTTATAGGGTTACATAGCCAAGATTAGTGTGTTGCACTGTTTAGTGCAGCTGGGAGAGAATAGTGGAGACAGGAAGGTAGGAAATGTTTATCTAGAGGATAGTGGTAGATAGGAGAAAGTTTTAGATTTAGAACACAGAGGGAGGAAGCAGTGGCAAAGAGGAAAGAAAATTAGAAGTTTCCATGAATTAAAATTTTTTTTAAAAATTAATAATTAAAAATCAAGAAAAAGAAATTAAAAATTAAAAAGGGAAGAAAAACTTAATAAGAAGAGACAAAAAAAAAAAAAAAAAAAAACCAAACCTGACCAATCAAACAAATAAGCAGAACCGTCCACAACAAATAAACAAACAAAATAAGCTAAATACTGTCCCTGGTTTTTATCCTGTCATCTGTCTGGTGGAAGCCAATCTGCTCTTGATGGTGTTGTCTTGATGATGTAGCCTTTCCCTTATGGCACCGGTTGCTATGGTTTGTTTTCAGCCAAATAATGGCTGTCCTGCAAGCTCAGGTGCTGGGCGGGGAGGTGGGCTGATCCCAGTCCCTCGGGCGGGGGGCCGCGGCACGCGCAGTCCCCTGTTGGAGGGGGGCGCCCCGGCTCTGCCACGCACCCGCCGGTAGCCTCCAATACCTGTCCTCCTGGCTTCCTCCGCTGCGGGTGCATGGGTTCCTCCGTCACTGGCGCCCACACACTGCCAGTTATATGTCCATGTCCCAAAGGCAGGCACAAGCTTCCCCGTCTGGCTCGAGCCTGGTCCGTTCAGCAAGTCCCACACTAGGAGTGATTGAACTTACCGGGTGCCAGGTGGAAAGTCGCGATTTTCGCCCGGCCAAGCAATGCAATTTTCACACTGGGCGCTCCCTCCCGGCTCCAGGTCTCTAGGCAGCACTCCGTGGGGAACTTCCCAATTGCGTTCTGCCCTGCCCTGCTCCAGTATCCTATCTTCACAGTGTCCTAATTTCTGGCGGTGATCCGGGCGGATTCTTGGAATTTTCGTGCTGAGCGCTGCCCTCTCTCCCACTACACTCTGCTCAGGCCCCCTTTAGGGCACTTGCTGGCGCACTCTCCATCAGTGCTGCCCCGCGTGGGGGTTAGGATAGAGGGTTCTCAGAACAGTAGCTCCAGGAAAGTTCTGGCTGTTCACTCTTCTACTCTAACGGACCTATGGAGTTCTTCTGTCATCTAGTTGCTGGTTTGTTGGTGGCGTTTCATTTCTTGATTAGTTCTGGTGATTCTGTTGGGGAGCTGGTGATGGCTCATTCCTCTGCCATCTTGGTTCCACCTCCCCACAAGCAAACTTTTGACCTTTTTCAAGGTAATGCATTACTTTTATGGTAGAATGTATGTATTTCTCAACCATTTGCCACAAGTAAAACAGTGTTGCCATTTTCATTAATTTCTCATCTTTCTGTATGTATAAAGTTTGGAGTATGATGCCCCTCAGTTTTCCCAGAGGCATTGTCCTTTTTTGCTTGCAAGATTTTGGAAAGCATGGTGTTTTTCAGAGAAAACCAGCATTTTGTCATAGCAGAATTTACTGCAGTCATCTCAACACACACACACACAC
Organism: Tragulus kanchil; assembly: GCA_022376925.1. Lineage (NCBI taxonomy): Eukaryota > Metazoa > Chordata > Mammalia > Artiodactyla > Tragulidae > Tragulus > Tragulus kanchil. Next base: position 112,142,751 of record JAIOJX010000031.1, on the reverse strand, counting down.
ACACACACACACACACACACACACACACACAATTGAGCCAATTCTGCACCCAGGCCTGACTTCCTCAATTAGATTAAGGGCATCAATGAAGAGTCTACAGCTAAAATCAAACTTAATGATAAAAAATCAAATACTTCCCTCAAGATTTGGAAGAAAGCAAAACTGTCTTCTTTCACCATTTTCTTCAAGTTTTCTCTAGAGGACCCACCCAGTACAATAAATTATGAAAAATAAATAAAACCATACAGATAATTTGATAATCTATGAAGAAAATCCAAGGAATCTACAAAATAAGACATAATTAATAAATGAGTTTAGCAATGAGCAGGAAATACAGTTCATATATGAAAGTGTAAAACATATATTTTTTCGAAAAAGTAAAATTTAAAGAGTTTGATGTGACTGAGCAACAAACACACATATAGTGGCAAAAGGATGAGTGGCTGTCACAGGCTGCAGACAAGATAAATTAAAAATAAATAAATAAATAAAATTTGGGCTTCCCTGGTAGTTCAGTGCTGAAGACACGGGTTCAATCCCTGATCTGGGAAGATCTTACATGTTGCGGAGCAAGCAAGCCAGTGAGCCACAACTATGGAGCCTATACTCTAGAGTCTCAGAGCCACCAACTATGGAGCCCATGTGCCCTAGGGCCTGAGTTCTGCAACAAGAAAAGTCACCGCAACAAGAAGCCTGCTCACCTCAACTAGAGAGTAGCCCCTACTCCCTGCAACTAGAGAAGAGCCTGCAGCAGCAGTGAAAACCCAGAATAGCCAAAAATAAATAAACAAATCAAAATTTTAAATAAAGCTTCATAATATGAAAAAGTAAAAATTTAAAAACATTGTTTACAATTGTATTGAGCATTCATTAGAGATAAAGTGAACAATGTGCAAGACATGTGCTTAAAACTACAAATACTGCTGAGATAAAGTAGAAAAGACATTCGTAATCAAAGAATATACCATGTTTAAAGATTGAAAAACCAAATATTGTGAATGTCCCATTCCTTCTCAAATTGACCTATAGATTCAATGGAATTCCAATAAATTTCTGTAAGTTTAGTTTAGTTTTAAAACTAACAGGCTGAGTCTAAAGTCTATATGGAAGTGTAAAGTCTCTATAAAATAAAAATAACTCTGGAGAAGATGGAAAACTTAGCTTATTACATTTTAAGAATATTATACTACCACAGTAATTAAAGCAATATCATTTTAGTATAAAAAATCAATGGAATAGAATAGAAATTTCAGAAATGGAACCACACATATATAGTCAACTGAGTCTTCCCAAAGATACCAGAGTTGCTCAGTGGGGAAAAGCATCTTTACAATAAATCCTCTGAAATAACTATATAGAAATATGGACATATGAAATAACATGGGAAATATAAGCCTTATCTCTTACCTCACATTATACCTAAAAATGAACACTTCTGGAAAAAATGAGAGAAGAAAAGCTCTGTAAATTTGGGATAAATAAAAATCTCTTAAATAAACGCAAAAAGCACAAATCATAAAAGATAAAACTGATAAGCCTGACTTACCCAAATTAAAAACTTATACTGGGCTTCCTTGGTGATCCAGTGGGTCAAGAGTCTGCCTTGCACTGCAAGGGGCACCGGTTCCATCCCTGGCACAGGAAGATCCCTCATGCCGCGGAGCTATTGGACTAGTGTGTCCAATTACAAGCCAGAGCTCTGGCGCACACGAGCCCAGAGCCAGTGCTCTGCTACGGAAGAAGCCGCTGCAATGGGAGGCTCACACAGGCCAAAGAACAAAGATGAGTGAAAATAAGTAAATGAAAGACCAATAAAAGTGGCCCCCCAAAAAAGAAAAAAAGCTTTTACTGCTTGAAAGACACACTAAGAGAATGAAAAGACAAGCCACAAACTGGGAGAAAACATTTGCTAAGTATGTGTGAGAATGGACTTGTACTCAGAATATATTAAAACCACTGTCAGTCAAAGACCAGAAGAAAGGCAACCCAATTTATGAACCGATTCTAACAGGTGCATCACCGAAGTTCTATGGGGGTCATTAGTCTTTAGAGAGACGCAGGTACAGCCACAGTGAGATACTTCTATACACACACAAGAAAGGCAGTTAGAAAGATGGGCAATATCAAATGTTGGTGAAGATGTGGAGCAGCTGGGATGTCTCCATTTCTGGCGGGAATGTAGTCATTCTGGAAAACAAGCAGTTTTCCACGAGGTTAATATATATTTGTCATATGACCCCACAATCTCACTGCTAGATATTGAGAGATGTTAAATTGAAAAGATAACACACAGACTTGGACCTTAACATTTATAGCCATCTTATTTTTTTTAAAGATTTATTTATTTATTTATTTTGGGCGGGGGTCGGGTTGGGGAGGGAGGGGAGTGGGCGGGCTACTTCTATTGGTCTTTCATTTCTCTATTTTCATCCGTCTTTGTTCTTTGGCTCCTGTGGACCTCCCATCGCGGTGGCGTCTGTCACTGCAGAGCGCCGGCTCTGGGCACAAGCGCTCCAGAGCCGGCTCAGTAATTGGACACATGGGTCCAGCCGCTCCGCGGCACGTGGGATCTTCCCAGGCCAGGGCTCGAACCGGCGTCCCTTGCACTGCAAGGCGGTGTTCTTACCCACTGGACCACCAGGGTAAGCCCTATAGCCATCTTATTGATAATGGCCTCAAACTAGCAATGATTTTGGTGTCTGCAACTGGGAAATTGAAGAATGGTGAAATAACCACACAGTAGAACATCATGCTGCAACAGAAGAAACAAACAAATCAATCACATAACAAGAATGACTAAATCTCAAAACTTGATGCTAAGTCAAAGAAGCCAGATAAAAAAATCAAACCATTGTGTGATTGTTTTTACATGAGATTCTAGAAAGGGGCCAAAGTATAGCGGCAAGCAGCCCTTTCCTTGTAGCTCAGACAGTAAAGAGTCTGCCTGCAATGTGGGGGACCTGGATTAAATCCCTGGGCCAGGAAGATCCCCTGGAAAAGGAAATGGCTACCCACTCCAGTGTACTTTCCTGGAAAACCCCAAGGATGGAGGAGCCTGGCAGGCTACAGTCCAAGTGGTCGCAAAGAGTTGGACATCACTGAGTGACTAACGCACACATAAAGGCAAAAGGACCAGTGGCTGTCACAGGCTGCAACGGGGAGTTTGAATGCAAGGAACATGAACCGATTCTAACGGGGAGAAGGGGTCATTAGTCTTTAGAGAGACGCAGGTACAGCCACAGTGAGATACTTCTATACACACACAAGAAAGGCAGTTAGAAAGATGGGCAATATCAAATGTTGGTGAAGATGTGGAGCAGCTGGGATGTCTCCATTTCTGGCGGGAATGTAGTCATTCTGGAAAACAAGCAGTTTTCCACGAGGTTAATATATATTTGTCATATGACCCCACAATCTCACTGCTAGATATTGAGAGATGTTAAATTGAAAAGATAACACACAGACTTGGACCTTAACATTTATAGCCATCTTATTTTTTTTAAAGATTTATTTATTTATTTATTTTGGGCGGGGGTCGGGTTGGGGAGGGAGGGGAGTGGGCGGGCTACTTCTATTGGTCTTTCATTTCTCTATTTTCATCCGTCTTTGTTCTTTGGCTCCTGTGGACCTCCCATCGCGGTGGCGTCTGTCACTGCAGAGCGCCGGCTCTGGGCGCAAGCGCTCCAGAGCCGGCTCAGTAATTGGACACATGGGTCCAGCCGCTCCGCGGCACGTGGGATCTTCCCAGGCCAGGGCTCGAACCGGCGTCCCTTGCACTGCAAGGCGGTGTTCTTACCCACTGGACCACCAGGGTAAGCCCTATAGCCATCTTATTGATAATGGCCTCAAACTAGCAATGATTTTGGTGTCTGCAACTGGGAAATTGAAGAATGGTGAAATAACCACACAGTAGAACATCATGCTGCAACAGAAGAAACAAACAAATCAATCACATAACAAGAATGACTAAATCTCAAAACTTGATGCTAAGTCAAAGAAGCCAGATAAAAAAATCAAACCATTGTGTGATTGTTTTTACATGAGATTCTAGAAAGGGGCCAAAGTATAGCGGCAAGCAGCCCTTTCCTTGTAGCTCAGACAGTAAAGAGTCTGCCTGCAATGTGGGGGACCTGGATTAAATCCCTGGGCCAGGAAGATCCCCTGGAAAAGGAAATGGCTACCCACTCCAGTGTACTTTCCTGGAAAACCCCAAGGATGGAGGAGCCTGGCAGGCTACAGTCCAAGTGGTCGCAAAGAGTTGGACATCACTGAGTGACTAACGCACACATAAAGGCAAAAGGACCAGTGGCTGTCACAGGCTGCAGACAGGATAAGCAGTTTGAATGCAAGGAACATGAAGACGCTGGGAAAAAACAGAGGCGCCCTGAATCCTGATCATGGCAGTGGTTACACAACTCTGCATTTTCCAAAACTCAACAAATGGTTGGCTCACTTAAAACATCTTACCACACTGAATTATACCTCAATAAAGATGATTTAAAATAATGTGCTGTATAGCGGATGTTAGGAGAGTTTTGGAAGGGAACTTCAGCCAAGGACCTCCTGGAACCTCTGTCTAAACAGATGTTTGCTATGAAGAGATCAGCCTTCAGTAAAGCTGTTTGGGCAGAGAAGCAAATCTTAGAGGACTATAGGCACTAGAACAAACAAAGGCTGGATTTTTCCAGATGAGCTGGGTTTAATCTCAGCACTGTCTTAGAAATGGCCCAAGTACTGGCAAGCACCTGGGCTTTCCCAAGCCTGTGTTTTGGATCCTCTTCTACACAACAGGCATGGAACCTGCCCTGCCAATCAACTGAGTTAATAAGCAGCAGAAAACAGGTCTGAAACTTTAAAGTGGAGTGCACATGTGAACGCAGAAACAGGGAAGTCAGAGTTGAAAAGGGCAAGGTAAGCTTTAGGTTCAAAGTAAGTTATGCATGGTTTTAAAATTACTCTTGGCCTTGAGAAGGATGGGAAAAGGGAATCTGTTTTCTTCCTACTGGATGCTTTGGCCACTTATCTTGAGGCTTCAGTGGGTTTGTTTAACGATATATTGCCTGCAACCCTCAAGATCAAAGAGAACAAAGCTTCAATGGAAGAAGGCCCTTATGGGCCAAACTAGATAATGTCATTATCCTATAAACAGGTGATAACGCAGAGCCAGGCTCATCTCAGACTAATCCAGTTCTAATCCCTTCAAGGGTCTGGAAAGATGTCAGGGAATAAAAGGCCACTGCCACTTAGCAAGCTGTACCTTGTGCGTGGATTTGTCACCCTTCAGGCTCAGGCATCTGTCTGGTTGTCCTGACATGACAGGCGTGGAGGGTGAGGGGGAGTGAGTGAGAAAGTGCTTCCTCTTCACGTGATCAGGCACTGACACAGTCTTATGTCCCCTCCTGCTCTTTGGGACCTGAACTTGGAAATGGCTAGCTGACAGCTCTGAATAGCCAGGACTCCTACAGCAGTAAGGATTACTAACAAACACTGAGCTTGTACCATGATCTCCTGTACTGTTTTTTATTTTTAGTGAATGAACTGAGGCTGAGAGAGGCCAGATACCATCCACAGTCATGGAGCAGTAAGAGGTGCAGCTGGATTCCAGGCCAGGCAGTCTGACCCAGGACATCCACCAGCTCCAGTAGGCTGCAGGCCACTAGGCACTCCTCTTTTTTTAGCTTCATTTCTTCTACCCTGAATGGAGCTAGGGCTTCCCAGGTGGCGCTAGTGGTAAAGAACCTTCCTGCCAATGCGGGAAAGGTAAGAGATATGCGATTGATTCCTGGGTCAATAAGATCCCCTGGAGGAGGGCATGGCCACCCACTCCAATATTCTTGCCTGGAGAATCCTGTGGACAGAGAACCCTGGTGGGTTATAGTCCATGGGGTTATAAAGAGTTGGACATGACTGAAGTGACCTGCATGCATGCAAATGGAGTTAAATTAGGAAATAAAGGAGATTAAATGTGATAATGGATGTCAAGTGCCTTAGAACAAATGTTGCCCCACTCAAAAAACGTCAGGCTTCATCCTCTCTCCTTAGGCAGGCAGTTAGCCAGCCAGAGGGACAGTGGGTCATGTCCTTGGAGCTATGCTTCCTGATAGATGTGGCCAAGACTGATACTAGGGGAGCTTGTGAACAGCTCAGCCTCCACCACTGGGTTTCAAGGCTTTCGCTGTCCAGATCGGCCCTCTGTGTGGCCAGGAACACTGACCTTCTCTGTTCCAGTAAGAAAACACTGTCTACAGCACAGTTGCTAGCAAGGTCTGGCTTCCTGAGAAGCCAGGGGCTCCTGCTCTCAACTCAAGTTTAGGAGCCTTCTGGGATTACATTTGCCAGACTTCATCTATGCTTGGCAGGGGACAGCGGATGGTGGGGAGAAAGATGAGACGAGAGGCACGTCAGTCTTCAAAGCCCAGGAAGAGGAGGGACCTTCCTGGTTGTAGCTGCTCCTGGGATGAAAGGAAAGTTCACTGGATCCCCTCTCGACAGTTTCATTTGCAGTGTTCGAAAAAGAAAGGAAGTGACCGGGGCTCAGGGACAGGGTCTCGGGGCCTGGACCGGCCCGTGGCCCCTGGCCACCAAGTGTCCCCAGCTCTGTGCCATCACACAAGCTGCCAACCTCACCATCTGCAAGTCTGTCCACTGACGGCAAGCCAAACATCATCTCAATTAACAGGGTACCTTTAGGGCGTCTCTTCGCCAACTCTTCCAGCTCAGTCGGCCACACCATCATCAGGGCCTAATCAACTAATGATGGCTGAAAATGAGGGAGGCCAATCCCAATAAATTCGAAGGCAAGTCATTTTTCTCTTTTAATGCCCTTCTCCCTCCTTCTTCCTTCTTCCCACGGCACAATGCAGTAAATTAATGTCACCGTGGTTATTACCGCACCGCTGCTATGGCAAGTATTCAAGCTACGGTCCTGGAATATTTTACCTCAGCATTTATTTGTCCATAAAATAAAACAGGATTTATGAGATGACTCTCCAGTTTGAGGGCTGCATGGACAGCAGCTGGGCCACATCCTAACCTCCTCCACAGGTAAAGATATAGGGATGCTCTCAGGAGCCAAAGAAGCCCGAGTAGGTCGGGGTGCCTGAGGTTGGGGAGGGCGAGTCCCTCAAAGGACCCACTGGCCATGCCTGGGGGCAAAGGCTTCAGGTGGAAGGACTGAAGATATGGGATTCAGCTGCAGGAAAAGAATGCAGCTTTTTGTGAGGAGGATGCAGACAAACAGCTTGTTCCTCCAGCATCCCAGCACAAGCTGGGATACCCTGCTGCACAGGTACCCTGCCGCACTGGCTCCACGGAAGAGGAGCACAGATCCTAGGGTTCCTGCCAGGTGCCCGCTTCCCACTCTCCCATCAGGACCCCCCAGTCATCTTTCCTCAGAGATCTGCTTAAAGCACCTGGGTAAAGACCAAAGGGAACAAGACCCAGAAGATGAGACGAAAGAGGCTTCTGGGATTACATTTGCCAGACTTCAGTGGCGGGACAGCGGATGGTGGAGAAAGATGAGACGAGAGGCACGTCAGTCTTCAAAGCCCAGGAAGAGGAGGGACCTTCCTGGTTGTAGCTGCTCCTGGGATGAAAGGAAAGTTCACTGGATCCCCTCTCGACAGTTTCATTTGCAGTGTTCGAAAAAGAAAGGAAGTGACCGGGGCTCAGGGACAGGGTCTCGGGGCCTGGACCGGCCCGTGGCCCCTGGCCACCAAGTGTCCCCAGCTCTGTGCCATCACACAAGCTGCCAACCTCACCATCTGCAAGTCTGTCCACTGACGGCAAGCCAAACATCATCTCAATTAACAGGGTACCTTTAGGGCGTCTCTTCGCCAACTCTTCCAGCTCAGTCGGCCACACCATCATCAGGGCCCAATCAACTAATGATGGCTGAAAATGAGGGAGGCCAATCCCAATAAATTCGAAGGCAAGTCATTTTTCTCTTTTAATGCCCTTCTCCCTCCTTCTTCCTTCTTCCCACGGCACAATGCAGTAAATTAATGTCACCGTGGTTATTACCGCACCGCTGCTATGGCAAGTATTCAAGCTACGGTCCTGGAATATTTTACCTCAGCATTTATTTGTCCATAAAATAAAACAGGATTTATGAGATGACTCTCCAGTTTGAGGGCTGCATGGACAGCAGCTGGGCCACATCCTAACCTCCTCCACAGGTAAAGATATAGGGATGCTCTCAGGAGCCAAAGAAGCCCGAGTAGGTCGGGGTGCCTGAGGTTGGGGAGGGCGAGTCCCTCAAAGGACCCACTGGCCATGCCTGGGGGCAAAGGCTTCAGGTGGAAGGACTGAAGATATGGGATTCAGCTGCAGGAAAAGAATGCAGCTTTTTGTGAGGAGGATGCAGACAAATAGCTTGTTCCTCCAGCATCCCAGCACAAGCTGGGATACCCTGCTGCACAGGTACCCTGCCGCACTGGCTCCACGGAAGAGGAGCACAGATCCTAGGGTTCCTGCCAGGTGCCCGCTTCCCACTCTCCCATCAGGACCCCACAGTCATCTCTATTGTCCTCAGAGATCTGCTTAAAGCACCTGGGCGCTGGCAAGAGGCAGCAGCACCAAAGGGAACAAGACCCTGCTAGAGCCAAACCCAGAAGTGGAGTTCATTAAAACACACCCACGTGTGTACAAAACTCTCTTCCCCGGGAACCAGAGGCCCCACCTTGGAGGACGCGCTTGGAAATTATAATTCATTGATTCTGAAGCCAATCATTTCGTATTTTGACTGCTGGCTTAGGAATATTCATATTTTCCACTGCATTTAAATTTCCCTGTGCCATTAAAATCTCCAAGCTCTATAATTAGGCTTCTCTTGATAGATATGGATGAGGCCTCTGTTCTGGGGAGAACGAGCAGGAGCCTCTGGGAAGCTGGGGGTTTGCCGAGAGGGCTTCCCCTCGGGGGCGGTGCCCATCCTGTTCCCTCCTCAGCTGGAACCTTCCAGTTCAGGCTACTACGGACAAGCCGCAACTCTCCCCCTCTGCCCCTCAAATGCTCCGGGCCCCCAGCCACTAAAATGTTTACTCACTTAAATATAATTTGCATTCCAAAAGCTGTATTCCCGACTCAGATGATATTTATGAAATAAAGTCCCGCCGGTTACAGCAACCAAAACAGATGTGGCCGGCTACACCACTCCATGTATACAAAACGGTGCTCCTGCTCAAGAATAAATAAGTCCATAGAAATCTTCTCCAGCGGTAAATGTTATTTTATGAAATGCAATACCGCACGCACGCTGTTTCTGCCTCCTGGTCAGAGCAGCCCAGTTGCTGGCAGAAGGCTTCCAGCCGCCGTGTGAATCTCACTGGCCTTGTCCCCTTGACCAGATGCTTTCTGCGAATCAGGAAAGTCACCAAGCCTCATGTCCTGGCCATGTCCAGCCCGTCCAGTTTCTGCTGAGATCGGCTAAAAATATTGGGTAATGAAGATGGAAAACCAATAAAGGATGGGGAAAATAAAGAATTGCTTAGAATGAATTCTGTATGTAATTACTTGCGTTTTTGCTAACTACTGTATAAACAACACTTTTAACAAGGCAAATTGGAATCCTGAAGACAATTCTGCTTAGGGATATAGCTTCAATTTATTATACGAGGATAACTGAAAACTTTGTTTCTGCTGCGTTGCAGTCAATTTCCACAGCGCGCACATTTCGGATGTGTGATTAATCATATGAGTGCAGGAGTTGCCGATAGAGACCAAAACTCTAAAACTGTAACAACTTGCTCATTTTTGTGTGGTCCTTCTAAATAGCTCAACGGCCGGAGCCTGTCAATGGGCACCAGGATCAATACTCTGGGGTCTCAGCAAACGATTGATTTTGCTCTCAGAGGATTTCATTTGGCTCATCAACAAAAATCCTCGGCTCCCTAAATAATCAGATTTGGACCTCTGGGGCAGAGTAGGAGAGTTGCCACTGGCTGCCACTGCCTGGGCCGTGATGGAGGGCTTCAGGGTGGACTAGAGCTCGTTGACCTAAAGAACATGGTTCCCAAAGTTTGGCCACTTCAAAAAAAAAAAAAAAAAAGTCAATATCTCAGTGTAGCTTACTTTGCACAATTATGTTTCAGCTTAAGAAATTTGAGGATGGGGGCTTCCCTGGTGGTCCAGTGGGTAAGGACACTGCCTTGCAGTGCAAGGGGCGCCGGTTCGATCCCTGGCCTGGGAAGATCCCACGTGCCATGGGGCGACTGGACCAGTGTGTCCAACTACCGAGCCAGAGCTTTGGAGTGCGTGCGCCCAGAGCCGGTACTCTGTGACCAGAGAGGCCACTGCGATGGGAGACCCACACAGGCCAAAGAACAAAGATAAATGAATGAAAGATCAATAGAAGCGGCCAAAAAAAAAGAAAAGAAAAGAAATTTGAGGATGGAGATGAGCAGTGTTCTCCTAACTTCAGCTTCTATCATAATCACATTCATTGGGACTTTCCTGATAGTCCAGTGGCTAAAACTCTGTGTTCCGGATGCAGGGGCGCAGGTTTGATCCCTGGTTGGGGTACTAAATCCTGCATGCTACAACTAAGTGTTCTCATGCTGCAACTAAAGATCTCACAGAATGCAAGCAAACTTATAGATCCTGCGTGCCGCAATGAAGACTCAGTGAAGCCAAATAAATAAATATTCAAAAAATAACAAGCAACAACAAATCCCTGCTCCATCATTAAAAAAAAATTCAATTTTACAGTGGTTGTGTCTCTATTTTCATTTCCTGGTTTTTGATCAATCCTCCTTTCTTACGTATAGTTTCTGGTGAACAAAAAGCAGTATTTAACATGCCCGCAAAGGCTGTTTACTAATAATAGAACGTATACACTGTTCCTTGGGTGTTTATCCCTGAAGATAAGGCTCCATAAGAGTGGAGGATTTGAAAGAACAAACACATTGGCTCAGGGTGGGGGCAGGGGAGGTTACTACCTAGTGTCTACTTGGAACTTTAAAATCTTTGCTTTCCTAAACTAATCAGTTGATACTTTTGCTGAAAGCCCAGGACATTCTTCACTTAACATATAAAACCCACTTGGAAAGAGCCTTTCTTCCAAGGTGAGCATTCTCTCCCCCAACCCCAGCCCCACCCAGAGACTCTGCAGCCCTTCCTGTCAGGCAGCCACCCTCTGAAGAGGATGTCTTGCAAAAAAAGGTCTTGATTGACTAAACCTCAGGTCCGATTACATAAACATCAGAGAGGCACTGAATGCCAAACACCTTTTTCAGAAGGGAAAAAAAAAAAAAATAAGATGAGATCGCTTCATTCTCTGGCAACCTAAAAATAAATGGAAGGGGCTTCTCTCAGCTTCAGGGAGTGCATATGGATTTCTTGCTGACATTCGATTCTCTGAACTGAATGTCACACTTGCTGCGAACAGTTAAAAAAAAAAATAATGCTTGACTGTTATCGTTATTAGAAGGGCAAGAAGAATGAAATATCATGATTATCATTAGGAAACCCTGTAAAACATATTTGTACATTATCTTGGGGCAAATACAAGTGTCATGTGTTACCAATTGTTAGGCAAAGAACACAGTAATATATTGTTCCCCTCCGGCCTTCTTGAGTCACTCGGCACAGCGCAGAAATGATGTGCTCCATGTGTGCGAGAGACTGGAACACACTGGTGCAGGGTATGGGGCTTGGGGAGTCCTCCAGAACTGGCCTCCCAGAAAGCAGTTGAGTCTGTCTGGGATGCAGCGGTGGGCAGGGTGGGAGGCACCAGAGGCCAGGCCAAGTTTGGAGGAGACCCAGGGAATGCTGGGTAGGGATGGGGAGCTAGAATGGGGTCTAGTCCATGGACTGGGATTGCTGTTTCACTTGGGAGCCCCAGATTCCCAAGGAGGAAGCTGACTTACTTCTCTCCTCCCAGACAATCAGTGTGTCTCTGAAAAGGGGCTTGAGTGTGAGGTTGGTGTGGAAGAGGAATTTTCCCAGGTGTTCTGCCTGAGGAATCCAGACTTCCTCTGCAGTCTTCAGCATATGGAGCTGCAAATAGAGGGCTTTGGTTTGGTTTTATTTGCTTTAGCATCAAAGCCCTTCAGAAGATGCTATAAAAATGGGCATGCACGGGTGCCCACTATAATTCATGTCAGTGTTATGGGCCCACAATGCCCCTCAAAATTCCTCCACCTATGCCTGAAAATCCAGGGATCTCAAGTTAAAAGCCTTCCATTCAAGTGATCCAAAGGGGAATTTCCAGGTCCCAGATTCCAGGGATTCCTAACTGCCAGGAGCATCCATGGGGCCCTCTGCTGGATGCACTGCCTCGCCAGGGTTCCAAAGAGCCCTCAGTGACTATACAGAAGGTGGGAGCCCTTCTGGTCCAGGCAGGAGCTTGTCAGGGGCCCCAGGAGCCCATACGATATGCTGGCAACTCCCAGGACTACCTCTGCCCCTGGTAACTGGACTGAGAGGAAGCTGCAAAGATTTGGAGGAGACCAAGAACCACAGGAAGACACTCTTTGCTTCTCCACAGGGAAGTGGAGGTCTCTGCAAAGGGGCCAGAGGACACTGCTTGGAAAACACCCACCCTCAGGTCCCAGGGCTCCCAGAGGCTGCTGCTCTGAGCATTCTCCAAGCCTTCACATCTCTCAGACCCCAAGCACAGTGGGGTGAGGCTGAGGCTGCACACACAGTAGGGGACCAGGAAGCTGAAGGCCTTCGTCTTTGCAGGGCAGGCTCACAGGGGTGACCTGGATGAGAGCACAGCATGGACTCTGACTGCACACCCAGAAGTTCCCCCCTCCAGCGGGCCTGGGCCCAGATGAAAAATGATGTGTATGGGAGCTTGGAGTCCTCCAGAACTGGCCTCCCAGAAAGCAGTTGAGTTTTATGCAGCGGTGGGCAGGGTGGGAGGCACCAGAGGCCAGGCCAAGTTTGGAGGAGACCCAGGGAATGCTGGGTAGGGATGGGGAGCTAGAATGGGGTCTAGTCCATGGACTGGGATTGCTGTTTCACTTGGGAGCCCCAGATTCCCAAGGAGGAAGCTGACTTACTTCTCTCCTCCCAGACAATCAGTGTGTCTCTGAAAAGGGGCTTGAGTGTGAGGTTGGTGTGGAAGAGGAATTTTCCCAGGTGTTCTGCCTGAGGAATCCAGACTTCCTCTGCAGTCTTCAGCATATGGAGCTGCAAATAGAGGGCTTTGGTTTGGTTTTATTTGCTTTAGCATCAAAGCCCTTCAGAAGATGCTATAAAAATGGGCATGCACGGGTGCCCACTATAATTCATGTCAGTGTTATGGGCCCACAATGCCCCTCAAAATTCCTCCACCTATGCCTGAAAATCCAGGGATCTCAAGTTAAAAGCCTTCCATTCAAGTGATCCAAAGGGGAATTTCCAGGTCCCAGATTCCAGGGATTCCTAACTGCCAGGAGCATCCATGGGGCCCTCTGCTGGATGCACTGCCTCGCCAGGGTTCCAAAGAGCCCTCAGTGACTATACAGAAGGTGGGAGCCCTTCTGGTCCAGGCAGGAGCTTGTCAGGGGCCCCAGGAGCCCATACGATATGCTGGCAACTCCCAGGACTACCTCTGCCCCTGGTAACTGGACTGAGAGGAAGCTGCAAAGATTTGGAGGAGACCAAGAACCACAGGAAGACACTCTTTGCTTCTCCACAGGGAAGTGGAGGTCTCTGCAAAGGGGCCAGAGGACACTGCTTGGAAAACACCCACCCTCAGGTCCCAGGGCTCCCAGAGGCTGCTGCTCTGAGCATTCTCCAAGCCTTCACATCTCTCAGACCCCAAGCACAGTGGGGTGAGGCTGAGGCTGCACACACAGTAGGGGACCAGGAAGCTGAAGGCCTTCGTCTTTGCAGGGCAGGCTCACAGGGGTGACCTGGATGAGAGCACAGCATGGACTCTGACTGCACACCCAGAAGTCTCCTCCACCCCTGCTCTGCTCTGAGCTAGGATGGCCTGAGGAAGACCCTCAGGCCCCTCTCCATTCTGGGAAGGGAAACTGGGCAGGAAGTAGAGAAGGCATCTGGGGACAGGAACCTCCCTCAGTCCACACCAAGCCTGATGCATCAAAGCATATTAAAACTGTTCTGAAACCAGAATGACTCCATAAGCCCCTTGCTTATGTGGGGAAACTGAGGCTCTGGGGTGGGAGAGATGGGGTGAGAGCTCTCAGCATCTCTTCCTGTGGCCTGGCACCTGCTGGACCCTCACCTCATGTGACATCAGTGATTTGGTTCCCTCTGGCTGGGGTTCACAGCCTGAGACTCAAGTTCTTTGCTTCCAGGACGAAGCTCATCTCCACTTGTGGGTTGGCCAGTACCCTTGGGCAAGTCAAGGGCACCAGGATGCCTCAGGGTGTCTCTCACCTACAAAGTGCCCCCTACAGCCCCGCTGAACCCCACTCTGCACACTCAAGTTTGAGACACGCCGGCCAGAAGTTCCTCTCTTCCAGAACATTCTGGCCAAGTCTCGCATGAGTAACTGGCTCATCTTAGATCCTTAGATTTTTCTCTCTACTGGTTTCGAATTTTCTTCTTGAGCTCCTGGCCTTTTCTTGCTTTTTTATTTCTTGCTTTTCAGACCTCTTCTCCCCAACTTGCCCGTCACTCAGTACACGAGGCGAAGTTGTGAAAAATCTGGGAGGCCGCTAACCCGAGGTGTTATTTGTAAATATGTTAATTTAGAAATTTGTAAAACGAAAGATTAGGAAACCCAAACGCCCACTCTTGGGGCCCTTCTCCACAGGGAAGTGGAGGTCTCTGCAAAGGGCCAGAGGACACTGCTTGAAAACACCCACCCTCAGGTCCCAGGGCTCCCAGAGGCTGCTGCTCTGAGCATTCTCCAAGCCTTCACATCTCTCAGACCCCAAGCACAGTGGGGTGAGGCTGAGGCTGCACACACAGTAGGGGACCAGGAAGCTGAAGGCCTTCGTCTTTGCAGGGCAGGCTCACAGGGGTGACCTGGATGAGAGCACAGCATGGACTCTGACTGCACACCCAGAAGTCTCCTCCACCCCTGCTCTGCTCTGAGCTAGGATGGCCTGAGGAAGACCCTCAGGCCCCTCTCCATTCTGGGAAGGGAAACTGGGCAGGAAGTAGAGAAGGCATCTGGGGACAGGAACCTCCCTCAGTCCACACCAAGCCTGATGCATCAAAGCATATTAAAACTGTTCTGAAACCAGAATGACTCCATAAGCCCCTTGCTTATGTGGGGAAACTGAGGCTCTGGGGTGGGAGAGATGGGGTGAGAGCTCTCAGCATCTCTTCCTGTGGCCTGGCACCTGCTGGACCCTCACCTCATGTGACATCAGTGATTTGGTTCCCTCTGGCTGGGGTTCACAGCCTGAGACTCAAGTTCTTTGCTTCCAGGACGAAGCTCATCTCCACTTGTGGGTTGGCCAGTACCCTTGGGCAAGTCAAGGGCACCAGGATGCCTCAGGGTGTCTCTCACCTACAAAGTGCCCCCTACAGCCCCGCTGAACCCCACTCTGCACACTCAAGTTTGAGACACGCCGGCCAGAAGTTCCTCTCTTCCAGAACATTCTGGCCAAGTCTCGCATGAGTAACTGGCTCATCTTAGATCCTTAGATTTTTCTCTCTACTGGTTTCGAATTTTCTTCTTGAGCTCCTGGCCTTTTCTTGCTTTTTTATTTCTTGCTTTTCAGACCTCTTCTCCCCAACTTGCCCGTCACTCAGTACACGAGGCGAAGTTGTGAAAAATCTGGGAGGCCGCTAACCCGAGGTGTTATTTGTAAATATGTTATAATTTATGAAATTATAAGGCACTCGACA
This sequence comes from Tragulus kanchil, assembly GCA_022376925.1. Taxonomy (NCBI): domain Eukaryota; kingdom Metazoa; phylum Chordata; class Mammalia; order Artiodactyla; family Tragulidae; genus Tragulus; species Tragulus kanchil. The sequence continues at coordinate 112,126,992 of JAIOJX010000031.1, read as the reverse complement.
ACAACTCAGATAAAGAAGCACATTGGAGTGTTACTCTAGCACAGGCACTATTTTAATAATCCTTTTATCTTAAAATATTGCTTCGTATCAGGCTGTCAGAGAGCAGCAGGAGAATCTGTTAAGCGTAGTGAGGGGGGCATCTCTCCAACACACTCTATGGTGAATTATTAAAGGAGGGAGAGGCGCCAACTAATCATCTGATAAACACAAGTAGATTATGTGTAATGGGTACCTTCATGGAAAGAGTATTGGACGGCTCAGGCAAATCCTGGGGCCCCACACAGAACTTCTTCACACCAGTCTGGCCCACTGACCTCTGTCTCCTAAGCAACTTCTGCCAAACTTGAACTTCAAGCTCTCCTTTGCCACCACTTCTGGCCACACCCAAGAAACACTGGTCCTCTATTTTACATCATATTTTTATTTGATTTATAGTCATTCTATTTTTTTTAACGTAAATAGATTTAATTTTTAAAGTAAGCCTTATATCATTACCATGAATAGAAAACTAATGGCACTTACCATAAATATGAAATAACCATTAAAAAAAATGTATAATGGAAACAAAACCATGTAATTAAATTCCAGCTCAATATAAGGTTTGATGAAGCCTGAGGCCTGCTCTCTCTGTTAAAAGGGGAGATTATCTCGTGTCACAGAGGCATTCAAGATGTGCTGGAGCCAAAGAGAGCCTTCCTCCCCGACCCTGGACAGACCGAGGCAGCCACAGAGGAACCCCTTTGTTCCCGGGCAACTTGTGATCCAACCCTGGCTGGGTACCGTCCAAACCCCTCAAGTCCCCACAGTAGTCTGGTTGTTCTAGAGGCAGTGGACCAAAATCAAGAATAACGACCACCTCACTATTCCCTGAGGCTTTGCCCCACGGGTGAGTAGGTGGAGAGGTTTTCGGGAATCTTGGCGGAGCAGACACAGCCCTAGAGGCTGGGATGTAAGCCCCACTCTGCTTTGTGACCTGGGACAAGTCACCTTCTTTCTCTGATGACAAGTCATTAGAGTCCAGAGTGGCCTGGATGACGAAGAAGCTTCTCTAATCTACACGCCTTCTCCCAGTCCTGTGCTTACCTCCTCTGCACACAGCAAAACAAAGACAGTTTTTATAGTACATTTCACGTCCCTGTGATGCACAGCATGTGTCCCTGGGACTGAGTGTCTGAAACTCCTTCATTGAACTGGAGAAAGGAAATGTTGATTCATCGAAATGCAAAGCCAAATAAGGGGGGGAAACATGAACCTAAATGAATCCCTAAGCCCCAAGGAAAGCACAAGCATCTTGCTGTCAAATTAGAAACCTGAGCCTCGTAAAATAGAAATATCCCAGGCTTCCCTGATGGTTCAGTGGGTAAGGACACTGCCTTGCAGTGCAAGGGGCGCCGGTTCGATACCGGGCCTGGGAAGATCCCGCATGCCACGGAGCGGCTGGACTGATGTGTCCAACTACCGAGTCGGAGCTCTGGAGCGCATGCGCCCAGAGCCGGTGCTCTGCAACAAGAGAGGCCGCTGCGATGGGAGGCCCACACAGGCTAAAGAACAAAGATAAATGAATGAAAGATCAATAGAAGTGGCCAAAAACTAAAAAGGAATATTCCAATGTGAAGCCACACTTTCCCATCATATTTAGAACCTGCTTCAAACCAAGAAAAGGTAATGTCAGATCATCAAAATTCACATGAGAAAGCACAGCTACCATTCTTCCTGTTAGCTACAATGAATACGAGCAGTTAGAGAAAGGCTAAAAAAAACCACGAAGTCATACATTATTTTTTTTCCTCGTAGGTATAGATTTTATTTGACCTATGGCTTTTAAAATAGAATCCCTTCCCAAGCACGCTTTACATGATAAAACTCAGAGACAAAAGAGAGAAAATGCAAATCAATTCTACATTACATGTATGTTGCTGCATTTGGCAAAATCAAATGAGATCTTTTCATCTCCTTACTGTAGAACAAAAACACAGCAATATTATGAAATCTCACAGAGCTTTATTTCTCGGCGTCTTTTGTGTCCAGCCTTTTAAATTCAGGTTTTTCTGCCTTTTTTACTGACAAGCCCACAATTTTCAGAAAAGAAAGCTAGCATTAATTAAGACAGTGCCAGATGTAATTTTCTTGGGAAGTAAATTTCTGCACAACTAAAGGTTACAGAGACCTTTTCACTGTCAAAATTTACTACAGCCTGTGAATGTTAATGTTTCTAATGAAGACATGTTCTCTGTCCCTGAACTTAAAAGTACCCAGAGAAGAAGGCAAAGAGAAAAAAAACTCGATTTGACGAATGTATCTGGAGCCTTTGCATTAATGCAGGAACTCCCGGCTGCTGGCGCACGTTGTAATTATAGTATTTGGATAGTCTTGTTTTCCAAACAAGGAATATTGCCATAAATTGGCAATTTTGCATGAGGAGTGGGATTGTAGTAGGTGCCTTCTGCTACAAATGAGCTCAGGGTGTAATAAGCATTTACCCCATTAGGCTTAAGGATGTGTGCCTTCTGACTCCAGGGCAGGCACTCAGGAAGCAGGTGGAAGACCGACAACCTCCACGATGGGCCACCAAGTTGACCTGGGGGCCCGTGGGTTTCCAGTTCTCCGACCTCCCAGCATGTGGCCTCAGAAGTTTGCCTCGGTATTTAAACTTACACATGTCATTGGTTTCTGTTCAGTCTTTTGCTTTTATTTTGGAGACCTGAACATTTTCTGTCCAGCAAGCAGGACAAACACCATGACATACAGAAAGCAGGGCCCCCCCCTCCTCTGGGGCTTGCTGAGATCTTGGTTGGAGGTTCCCAGAGTGACAAGATAGTAGGACTCAGTTTCAAGTCCACTTACTGATTTTATTTGTTTTTCTCTTCCATAAGTTGAGTAGTGTGGTTAAAAGATAGTTGTTTCATTGGCTGAACGATGTTTTTCCAGGAATTTCTCCTAAGGAAACAGCCTGTAATGAGCACAGAGATGTTCTCTATATACAAACACAACAAGTAGAGAAGTAAAAGATTTAATGTTGAACAATATGAGAATGAGTAAGGATATCATGACATATTCCTAAAACAGAATATTACACAGGCATCTATCTTGCCAATAAAGAAGATATTTTAATCAGAAGGAAGATATTTATGCTATAGAACATGTGAAAGCAAGATAAAAATTTTTGTGATTTCAATTTTGCAAAAATTGCATAAGATGAAGACTGGATAAAAATGCGTGTTGACAGTGGAAGCCTCTGGTGGGCAAAAATCACAGACACTTGTCTTTTTCCTAATAAAAGTTAACAGAAGAAAAGTTTTGAAAAATTTCCCCAAAATGTCTTTTTTATCATCAGGAAATGCCGAAGGGTCGTGAGGACTGAGTCAGCATCCCATTTCAACATGAACTCTCCTGGGTCTTAGACGCAGAAAAACTCGATTTGACGAATGTATCTGGAGCCTTTGCATTAATGCAGGAACTCCCGGCTGCTGGCGCACGTTGTAATTATAGTATTTGGATAGTCTTGTTTTCCAAACAAGGAATATTGCCATAAATTGGCAATTTTGCATGAGGAGTGGGATTGTAGTAGGTGCCTTCTGCTACAAATGAGCTCAGGGTGTAATAAGCATTTACCCCATTAGGCTTAAGGATGTGTGCCTTCTGACTCCAGGGCAGGCACTCAGGAAGCAGGTGGAAGACCGACAACCTCCACGATGGGCCACCAAGTTGACCTGGGGGCCCGTGGGTTTCCAGTTCTCCGACCTCCCAGCATGTGGCCTCAGAAGTTTGCCTCGGTATTTAAACTTACACATGTCATTGGTTTCTGTTCAGTCTTTTGCTTTTATTTTGGAGACCTGAACATTTTCTGTCCAGCAAGCAGGACAAACACCATGACATACAGAAAGCAGGGCCCCCACCTCCTCTGGGGCTTGCTGAGATCTTGGTTGGAGGTTCCCAGAGTGACAAGATAGTAGGACTCAGTTTCAAGTCCACTTACTGATTTTATTTGTTTTTCTCTTCCATAAGTTGAGTAGTGTGGTTAAAAGATAGTTGTTTCATTGGCTGAACGATGTTTTTCCAGGAATTTCTCCTAAGGAAACAGCCTGTAATGAGCACAGAGATGTTCTCTATATACAAACACAACAAGTAGAGAAGTAAAAGATTTAATGTTGAACAATATGAGAATGAGTAAGGATATCATGACATATTCCTAAAACAGAATATTACACAGGCATCTATCTTGCCAATAAAGAAGATATTTTAATCAGAAGGAAGATATTTATGCTATAGAACATGTGAAAGCAAGATAAAAATTTTTGTGATTTCAATTTTGCAAAAATTGCATAAGATGAAGACTGGATAAAAATGCGTGTTGACAGTGGAAGCCTCTGGTGGGCAAAAATCACAGACACTTGTCTTTTTCCTAATAAAAGTTAACAGAAGAAAAGTTTTGAAAAATTTCCCCAAAATGTCTTTTTTATCATCAGGAAATGCCGAAGGGTCGTGAGGACTGAGTCAGCATCCCATTTCAACATGAACTCTCCTGGGTCTTAAATTCTTTACAGTCTGATTTATCATTGTCTGTCTTTCTTCTAAAATGAAAATTGGCAAACCTTTTGTGCAAAGAGCTAGACAGTAAATATTTTAGACTTTACAGGGCACAAGGTCTCTGTCGCAATGACACAACCCGACCATTATTACAAGCACGAAAGCAGCCATAGACCATACATAAACTAAAGAGCATGACCATGTTTCAATAAAACTTTACTGACGAAAGCAAGTGGCGGGCCACATTGATCACAGGAGAGCTGGCCGGCCCCTTTCTAAATCAAACCAATGCTGTGCTCCTGAAGTACAGCACGTGAGGACAATGGTCTAACACCTCCAAAGTGGCAGAGGACTGACACTCTTATTTATAAATGAGGAGACGGACTCCAGAGAGGTGAAGTGAGTTCCCAAAGTCATAGAACAGATCCTTGAAGAGATGGCAAGAAACCCATAAGCACCCCACCTTTCCAGAAATGTTCTTCAGTTTAGTCACAGTGTCTGTTGATGGGCTATAGCCCTGGGTCCCTCGTGGTCCGGGTGGTTGGGAATCATGGGTCTTGCTTTGTATTATGTTACCTGCCTGGGAAGGCTGTCAGCAACAGTGGGCTCCTTTCTTCCCAGTCCCCTTCCTCTTTCTGCTGGAGGACCTGAATGGTGCGTTCTACAGCATCGCTCTGGTCCCCATCCGCTCCTAGAAAGGAATGACCGGGAGTCTTCTGGCATAGGAGGACCTGAACTCAAATATATCATGCAACTAAACAGAATATTACACAGGCATCTATCTTGCCAATAAAGAAGATATTTTAATCAGAAGGAAGATATTTATGCTATAGAACATGTGAAAGCAAGATAAAAATTTTTGTGATTTCAATTTTGCAAAAATTGCATAAGATGAAGACTGGATAAAAATGCGTGTTGACAGTGGAAGCCTCTGGTGGGCAAAAATCACAGACACTTGTCTTTTTCCTAATAAAAGTTAACAGAAGAAAAGTTTTGAAAAATTTCCCCAAAATGTCTTTTTTATCATCAGGAAATGCCGAAGGGTCGTGAGGACTGAGTCAGCATCCCATTTCAACATGAACTCTCCTGGGTCTTAAATTCTTTACAGTCTGATTTATCATTGTCTGTCTTTCTTCTAAAATGAAAATTGGCAAACCTTTTGTGCAAAGAGCCAGACAGTAAATATTTTAGACTTTACAGGGCACAAGGTCTCTGTCGCAATGACACAACCCGACCATTATTACAAGCACGAAAGCAGCCATAGACCATACATAAACTAAAGAGCATGACCATGTTTCAATAAAACTTTACTGACGAAAGCAAGTGGCGGGCCACATTGATCACAGGAGAGCTGGCCGGCCCCTTTCTAAATCAAACCAATGCTGTGCTCCTGAAGTACAGCACGTGAGGACAATGGTCTAACACCTCCAAAGTGGCAGAGGACTGACACTCTTATTTATAAATGAGGAGACGGACTCCAGAGAGGTGAAGTGAGTTCCCAAAGTCATAGAACAGATCCTTGAAGAGATGGCAAGAAACCCATAAGCACCCCACCTTTCCAGAAATGTTCTTCAGTTTAGTCACAGTGTCTGTTGATGGGCTATAGCCCTGGGTCCCTCGTGGTCCGGGTGGTTGGGAATCATGGGTCTTGCTTTGTATTATGTTACCTGCCTGGGAAGGCTGTCAGCAACAGTGGGCTCCTTTCTTCCCAGTCCCCTTCCTCTTTCTGCTGGAGGACCTGAATGGTGTGTTCTACAGCATCTCTCTGGTCACCATCAGCTCCTAGAAAGGAATGACCGGGAGTCTTGGCTGGTCCAGTACAGACTCAGATTTGCCTGTTGTCTCATAATGACTAACTATGATCCCTTTCACTCTCAAAAGTGTGACGTTTGCACAATTAATCACCTGTATAATCATCTCCCCAAAGGTGAATGTGTCCTATGCAAGAAGAAACTATGAGAATTCAATTAGCCACATGACTTACAGGAAAGAAAATCATTTTAAAAACAAAAACTTAGCCGAGTGTCTGATGCTGCTCTGTTCAGAGGGTGAGTCTATGCCTGTGATGGAGGATGTGATGGCAAAGGCTCCTCAGGTCTCAAGGCGGCTGATCCTAAGAGTTGGCTGGGTGGTTATTCTGACTGTGCTGAGTTTCCCTTCACATGTGACTTTGAACTCTAGCTCCTTTGCTTGTATCTTGTGCTCTAGCTTCTGCATCCAAGTCCTCCCTAACCCCTGGCCATGGTGTGCTTCTACAGCTTATCCTGTATCTAGGGTTTCTGTTCTTAGTCTTCACTCATTGTCCTTCTCAAAGTGACCAGGGTAATTCAACCAACTATTTTATTTGGAATCATCCAAACCTTCTCCAACCAACCCAACCACCTGCCCACCCCAGGGACATCTTTGGACAGGGGAATCAGTAGAAAATGCTTGTAGAAAATACACACCATCTCCTGAATGTGTGCACTTGTTACCAAGGATGAAATAAGAAGCCAACAGTCAAAGAGTGAGTTGTACAATCAAAAAAAAAGAGAGGAAGAGAAGATGGAGAACAAGGGAAGCATGTGTAGTACCTTCCCTCCAAAAAAACTCTATCCAGTTGACCTGACTCTGGGGAGAGGGGAACAACAGACAGAGAAGGAAAACCATGGAAATGTCTGGCCTGGCCCAGAGTGCATGACTTTTCATAAGATCGGATATCTCAGACTATGGTGACTGTGGTACCCAGACTATCAGTGTCAGCGTCACTTGGATCCTGATTAGAAATGCAAATTCTCAGGCCCCCTAGGATCCAGCCCTCCAGGGGATGTTAGTGCATGGTCCTCCGGGTCAAGAGGCACAGCCATTAGGCACCAGGGTCTAACTAAGCTCCAGAGTCCCTGTTCTTGAGTGGAGCAGTTGAGAGGTGCACATTAAGAAGTGTTTGAAGTTTGAGTTGCTTAAATGATAGTCAACATCCAGACTGAAGGGGTGGTTTTTTTCTTCTGATGTGACTGAAAGCCCAGCAGTCCTTGCAGCTGCAGACACAGGGTGAAGCTCCTCTCTCTCCACAGAGACAGGGTTGGTGTGACTCAAATTCCTGCTCTGTGAGATGTTCCTGGGTGTGGTCCCCCCAATGGCCTACCCCTGCCGAGTGTTGACTGCAGAGGGTGAGTCTATGCCTGTGATGGAGGATGTGATGGCAAAGGCTCCTCAGGTCTCAAGGCGGCTGATCCTAAGAGTTGGCTGGGTGGTTATTCTGACTGTGCTGAGTTTCCCTTCACATGTGACTTTGAACTCTAGCTCCTTTGCTTGTATCTTGTGCTCTAGCTTCTGCATCCAAGTCCTCCCTAACCCCTGGCCATGGTGTGCTTCTACAGCTTATCCTGTATCTAGGGTTTCTGTTCTTAGTCTTCACTCATTGTCCTTCTCAAAGTGACCAGGGTAATTCAACCAACTATTTTATTTGGAATCATCCAAACCTTCTCCAACCAACCCAACCACCTGCCCACCCCAGGGACATCTTTGGACAGGGGAATCAGTAGAAAATGCTTGTAGAAAATACACACCATCTCCTGAATGTGTGCACTTGTTACCAAGGATGAAATAAGAAGCCAACAGTCAAAGAGTGAGTTGTACAATCAAAAAAAAAGAGAGGAAGAGAAGATGGAGAACAAGGGAAGCATGTGTAGTACCTTCCCTCCAAAAAAACTCTATCCAGTTGACCTGACTCTGGGGAGAGGGGAACAACAGACAGAGAAGGAAAACCATGGAAATGTCTGGCCTGGCCCAGAGTGCATGACTTTTCATAAGATCGGATATCTCAGACTATGGTGACTGTGGTACCCAGACTATCAGTGTCAGCGTCACTTGGATCCTGATTAGAAATGCAAATTCTCAGGCCCCCTAGGATCCAGCCCTCCAGGGGATGTTAGTGCATGGTCCTCCGGGTCAAGAGGCACAGCCATTAGGCACCAGGGTCTAACTAAGCTCCAGAGTCCCTGTTCTTGAGTGGAGCAGTTGAGAGGTGCACATTAAGAAGTGTTTGAAGTTTGAGTTGCTTAAATGATAGTCAACATCCAGACTGAAGGGGTGGTTTTTTTCTTCTGATGTGACTGAAAGCCCAGCAGTCCTTGCAGCTGCAGACACAGGGTGAAGCTCCTCTCTCTCCACAGAGACAGGGTTGGTGTGACTCAAATTCCTGCTCTGTGAGATGTTCCTGGGTGTGGTCAGGCCAGCACCCAGCCCAGAGCCGAGGTGAAGTGGCCACCTCCAACCCACTCGTGAGCGCACTGGGGTCCCAGCTAGATCATCTCCCTGAGCTCAGGTTACTAAGGAAACTACCACACGCCTTTGTCTAACCTCATGCACAGCTCTCCAGAGTCAACCTCATGTGGCAAGGGGCTTCCCAGAACAGCTGAAGACAACAAAGTGCGAAACCTGTAAAATGACAAACAGTCACACCCCGCCTCAGTGGAGATGTGCAGAGGGATTTTTAACTCTAGGAGGCAACAAAGGCATGGAAGAGCAGCTAAGAGCTAGGTCGTACGATTCACATCCCAGGGCTAGACAGAGGGACCGTGTCTCTCTGCAGAAACCAGGGCACAAAAGGATGACTTCTGCTAATGCACATCCGAAGGCTCTCATTGTAACTGTGGCAGACACAGGCTTCCCTAGGCTGCTCTTGGGTGGGGCATCCTGACTTCAGGGTGATGGACGTTAGTGACAGGGCTTGAATGGGACTGTTTTCCTTCCTGTGTTTTTTAAGAATACATATTTAGATTGCTCACTCCACCTGGATCTATCTCTATTTTTCAGAAGAAGTCTTTACACTTGAAGCTAACATGATACTGTGTTTACTTCAATAAGAAAAAAATGTAATTAATTAATTTAAAAGAAATCATTTTTCATTCTCCTTTTTTCCCTTCCTTCTTTTCTTCCTTGTGTCTCACAGCCCTGGTAGACTGAGTGAAACACTCAAGGGAGTATATTATAGCACAGATGAGCCTCATAGGTAGATTCAAGGGTGCCGAAGTGTATTCAGTGCGGGTCACGCTCTCACCTTCTCCCCACCGTGACCTGGATGCAAACCATCCAGTCTTCATATACACATGTCGTGTGGATCTAGGGCTGTCTCTGCAACTCATGCATCCTTTTAGCAAGCATCCACTGAACCCCTTTTCTGTACCACACTCTCCTGGTGCTCTGAGGGGTGTACATATGGATAGGAGATAACGTGGCCTCAAGTATGGACTGCACCAAACCATGAGACCACCAGGCTCTCAAGAAATTCCTTCAGAGGAGGAAATGAAGCATCAATGCTCCTGGCTCTTGGGGAACATTCACCAGGTAGAAGAAATCTCACAGAGCTGAGACTGCAGTAGGGGATCTCCCTGAGTATCCTCAAGGCAATGGAAAGAGAGTAAGTGATTCATTTTGTCACAGCCTCTTATGTCTTGCCAGTCCTCAACTCACTGGAAAGTTGGGAAGAGGTTATAGTAGAGGCCCAATGGATGGTGGGGCAGAGACGTGGCCAAAGCTCAAAACTGCAAGGAGAAGACTGCTCCTATGTCATGAAATATGGGTGGAGAAGGTCACTGAAATGGAAAATTTCTCTGTGCACGTGGAAAGGGCAGATGCAGAGAAACTGGAGAAATGATGTTAAAATGTGTGTGCCTGCATCCAAGGACTGCTCAGACCTTCAGAGGGTACTGTATGGTTGATTCAATAACAAAATCTAGCTAAGGACTAAATGATGTTTTCTTGTTTCTTTCTGTGAGGAAAAGGGGACACTTCCAGCCATACAGAAGACCCAAAGAAACTCCCAAGACAGAGACCTTGCCCACAGCACCATGGACTGGGGGATGCCCTTCTCTCTGTGCATCTACTGCCACCTCTCAGGTGTGATAGGGAGGGACAGGTGGATATCATCCAACCCCCAACACCCCTCAGCAGACGCCAACAGGATGTGAGACTCACAATGAAATTAACTTCCGCATTTAGATGATATACATGTTTTTAAAGTCATGGTGCAGCTTTAATGATTCTTGTTCAGCTCCAAACCCTAGTTCACTTTCTGCTACCCAGCTTTTCTTGATCTAGGGTATGTTTGTGCTTATTTAAGGCTAGTAAAACTCTAGTTCTTGTCCCCAAGCCCTACAGATCTCCATCCCAAATGTGGGGGAGGGGTTTATGGCATAGAGAAGTAGAAGGAATGCAATAAAACTACTTTGTCTGAATATTTTACTTTTAAATCTGCAGGTAGCAACCTGATGATTCATTCCTTCATGCCCCACTACCTAGCAATAGCCTTGACCTCCATACTAATTCCCACAGTAGCTCTCCCATTTCCAGCTAAACAAAAAGTACTGTTTGGTTCCCTCCAATATGGCTTATATTGAGTCCAGAAGGTTGAAAACTGCACACAGAGCAGAGAGACATAGCCCTAAGAAGTCCTGAGAAGGAGTCATTCTAGCAAGTTATGACTCTAAAGGGAGGAAAGACAGAGACGTTGAGAGTTGTAGCAGGTGGGACTGCATATGGACCAGAGAGAAGGTGGACACCATCATCGATCTCATTTCCAGTGAGGAAGCTGAGTTCTAGAGAGGCTCAACAACATTCCCAAATCATGAAAGATCAAATCCATGACACCCAGGCTCTTAACTGCTGCGTCACAAGCTCTTCCTCCTATAGCAGCGCTTCCTGGCTGACCCCAGCTACCTCTGTCCCTCTCACAGCCTGATCACTCTCTTGCAGTCTTGGATGTGCCTTGTTCATGGTCTTGGGAGCTTTCTCCTTGGAGCCACCTCTGGGCAGACATCTGGGTGTGGGGTACCTTCAGGACCCAATTTCCAAAAAGATCAACTGGCTAACAATTCCTTCCTGGGCAAATTACAAGAGGGGTGTTGGGGTAGGAGAAGAACTTGTGATCTTTGGGGTCCTTGGAGCCTTTAGAGAGGCCGCAAACAGCCTCACTAGCTGAAGAAGAGACAGCTAGCTGTACAGTGGACTGGGGATGCCCTTCTCTGTGCATCTACTGCCACCTCTCAGGTGTGATAGGGAGGGACAGGTGGATATCATCCAACCCCCAACACCCCTCAGCAGACGCCAACAGGATGTGAGACTCACAATGAAATTAACTTCCGCATTTAGATGATATACATGTTTTTAAAGTCATGGTGCAGCTTTAATGATTCTTGTTCAGCTCCAAACCCTAGTTCACTTTCTGCTACCCAGCTTTTCTTGATCTAGGGTATGTTTGTGCTTATTTAAGGCTAGTAAAACTCTAGTTCTTGTCCCCAAGCCCTACAGATCTCCATCCCAAATGTGGGGGAGGGGTTTATGGCATAGAGAAGTAGAAGGAATGCAATAAAACTACTTTGTCTGAATATTTTACTTTTAAATCTGCAGGTAGCAACCTGATGATTCATTCCTTCATGCCCCACTACCTAGCAATAGCCTTGACCTCCATACTAATTCCCACAGTAGCTCTCCCATTTCCAGCTAAACAAAAAGTACTGTTTGGTTCCCTCCAATATGGCTTATATTGAGTCCAGAAGGTTGAAAACTGCACACAGAGCAGAGAGACATAGCCCTAAGAAGTCCTGAGAAGGAGTCATTCTAGCAAGTTATGACTCTAAAGGGAGGAAAGACAGAGACGTTGAGAGTTGTAGCAGGTGGGACTGCATATGGACCAGAGAGAAGGTGGACACCATCATCGATCTCATTTCCAGTGAGGAAGCTGAGTTCTAGAGAGGCTCAACAACATTCCCAAATCATGAAAGATCAAATCCATGACACCCAGGCTCTTAACTGCTGCGTCACAAGCTCTTCCTCCTATAGCAGCGCTTCCTGGCTGACCCCAGCTACCTCTGTCCCTCTCACAGCCTGATCACTCTCTTGCAGTCTTGGATGTGCCTTGTTCATGGTCTTGGGAGCTTTCTCCTTGGAGCCACCTCTGGGCAGACATCTGGGTGTGGGGTACCTTCAGGACCCAATTTCCAAAAAGATCAACTGGCTAACAATTCCTTCCTGGGCAAATTACAAGAGGGGTGTTGGGGTAGGAGAAGAACTTGTGATCTTTGGGGTCCTTGGAGCCTTTAGAGAGGCCCGCAAACAGCCTCACTAGCTGAAGAAGAGACAGCTAGCTGTAGAGTGAGGGAAGATAGTCCATCAGATTTTCACAGTAACAAAATCCCACCTTCTTTCAAAGCATCGACACAACGTGGAAAACGAAGAGAGAGAGAAGAGACTGCAGGGAGGGAAAGCCCTCTCCACTGGCTGCAGGTAAGCTCAGTAAGCAGCCGCCAGTGAAGCTGATGGCTCAGTAATGACGGCTGGGCCCAGGGTCGCGGCAGAGCTCTGCCTGCCCCTCAGGACCTCACAGCTGTGACAGCCGGCCACCATATGGGAGACTACATCCCAAATGGCCATATTTCCTTTCTTAAATTTATTTATTTTTTTATTTTGTCAAGAATACTGAGGTATCCTTGATAGTTGATTTGCAATATTGTGCTGGTTTCACGAAAATAGAAAAGAAGTTCACTTGTACATATATGTGTTCTTTTTCAGCTTATTTTCCCACATAAATTATTACCGAGTATTGAGTTCAGTCGCTTGTATTATATAGCAGGTCTTTGTTGATGATCTATTTTATATATAGTAGTGTGTATATGTCAATCCCCAACTTCCAGTTCATCCCCCCTCCATCTTTCCTGGAGTCTGTTTCTGTTTTGTAAATGAGTTCATGTGTCTCATCTTCTTGGATTCCACATATAAGTGATATCACATGGTATTTGTCTTTCTCTGTCTGACTGCCTTCACTTAGGAGGATAATCTCCATGTCCATCCATGTTGCTGCGAATGGCATTATTTCATTCTTTTTATACCAAATGGCTAGATTTCTTCAATTTTTCAAGGCAAATCGCAAATCTGATTCTTTACATGGAATATCCCAGTCTCAACCTTTATAACTAATTCAAAAATTTTTAAACATTCTCTAAAGCAAGTGAAGGCTTCAGATGAGATTAACCCTGAGGCTTGCCAGCGTGAAGCCCCCTCCCAGGGATCCCAGAGGGACCAGAAACAGGCAGGCTCAGGAACTCAGCACCGGGTGCCAGAGGCTTCCTCTTCTGAATGTTTCCGCCGTGGTGAGAAGGCCTGGTCAGGAGCCCTTCTCCTTGGGAGTGTCCTGCTGCTTCACGTCCCCTCCAGGCCCCGAGGCTCCTGTCTCCCATTCTTCTCTCCACCCCTCGACGGGGCACCTGCTCTCAGCAGGTGCATACTCACCGGTGCCCAGGCTCCAAGTGCCCAACACCCACCCACCCACCTCCCTGGGCACTTCCCATTGTTTCTGTCCCTCCAGCTCTGACCGCAGCAGGATACCGCAGCGGCTCGCCTGACAACTGTCAGCCTGAGGTGTGGACACCTTCTCCTTGGTGGCTTCCCCTTTTTCATTAGTCTTGACAATGCGTTTTTCCAAGATTAATAGTGCAGGGGGAGGCAGGATATGAGGCTTTTAGTGGTGACAAACTGCCAGGCCCAGGTGGCTCTGGAAGCTGTGTGGCAGCAGGAACAGGCCAGTGGCAGAGCCCCAGGGGGCTGGGGGAGAGGAGGGTGAGGGTCTCAAGTCCATCAGAGCCTGGATCAATGAGACCTGGGGGTCAGGGGACAGACCTCGTCCTTACTCTTTCCTCTCAGCAGAGACAGTTGTGTTCAGCCCCACCTGCAAAGCCACACACACACACACACACATACACACACACACAACTTCAACACCCCTCTAGGAGGCCTCTGAGGCTGGATGTTCAGTGGACAATTGGCGAGCTGCTGCTGGGGCCGTGCTCACTGTGGAGCAACAAGAGGCCATGAAGCACAGTCATTCAGTTTAGTGTCCCAAGCTCGGGTACTTCTGCTCTGGTCTGCATGCTCCTGTCCTCCTGGTTCCTTCTCCTCCTTCCACAGGCCCAATCTTAGCATCTAGTCTTTTATATATAATCTTGAGAACTTGAAATCACAGAAACGCAAAAATGTAGCCTGATCTTTCCATTCTGCCCTGGGCACTTTCATGTCACTGGTCCCTATTATCTGCCTTCTGTACCCTCCTCCAACTCCCAAAACAACGTAGGAGGGATTTCTTAGTGTCCAGGCTGGAAGGGAAGGAATTTGGAATATAATCAAGGAAATTCAAGCAAGGGCCATATGTGTACTAATTCTCAGTAATAGAATTTCACCCCACATTTAATACCCTCTTCACATGTATACACATGTGCATGTTCCAAAACACATATACTCATACTTTGGCATGCTAAAATGTCCATTTATGTTCACATGCAAGCATGTATATACCTGCTCTCAGCAGGTGCATCTCCCGTGCCCAGCTCCAAGTGCCCAACACCCCCCACCCCTGGCCCAACCCACCCACCCACCTCCCTGGGCACTTCCCATTGTTTCTGTCCCTCCAGCTCTGACCGCAGCAGGATACCGCAGCGGCTCGCCTGACAACTGTCAGCCTGAGGTGTGGACACCTTCTCCTTGGTGGCTTCCCCTTTTTCATTAGTCTTGACAATGCGTTTTTCCAAGATTAATAGTGCAGGGGGAGGCAGGATATGAGGCTTTTAGTGGTGACAAACTGCCAGGCCCAGGTGGCTCTGGAAGCTGTGTGGCAGCAGGAACAGGCCAGTGGCAGAGCCCCAGGGGGCTGGGGGAGAGGAGGGTGAGGGTCTCAAGTCCATCAGAGCCTGGATCAATGAGACCTGGGGGTCAGGGGACAGACCTCGTCCTTACTCTTTCCTCTCAGCAGAGACAGTTGTGTTCAGCCCCACCTGCAAAGCCACACACACACACACACACATACACACACACACAACTTCAACACCCCTCTAGGAGGCCTCTGAGGCTGGATGTTCAGTGGACAATTGGCGAGCTGCTGCTGGGGCCGTGCTCACTGTGGAGCAACAAGAGGCCATGAAGCACAGTCATTCAGTTTAGTGTCCCAAGCTCGGGTACTTCTGCTCTGGTCTGCATGCTCCTGTCCTCCTGGTTCCTTCTCCTCCTTCCACAGGCCCAATCTTAGCATCTAGTCTTTTATATATAATCTTGAGAACTTGAAATCACAGAAACGCAAAAATGTAGCCTGATCTTTCCATTCTGCCCTGGGCACTTTCATGTCACTGGTCCCTATTATCTGCCTTCTGTACCCTCCTCCAACTCCCAAAACAACGTAGGAGGGATTTCTTAGTGTCCAGGCTGGAAGGGAAGGAATTTGGAATATAATCAAGGAAATTCAAGCAAGGGCCATATGTGTACTAATTCTCAGTAATAGAATTTCACCCCACATTTAATACCCTCTTCACATGTATACACATGTGCATGTTCCAAAACACATATACTCATACTTTGGCATGCTAAAATGTCCATTTATGTTCACATGCAAGCATGTATATATACACATGCACTCACAGACACGGACACACAGCACACACACATACTCAAACACACATAGAGACATACACACATTTGTGCCTTTTTCCTGAGAGCCCAATTGATGGGCCTGGCTGCAGCTGCTGCTTGGACTCTGGACAGAACAGGTTTCTGTCTATGCGGAAAGCATGTGCGAGTGTTGGCAGAAGAGATAGAGCCCACTCTCCATGGGGTGCAGAGCAGCAGGGACTCTGCACATTCATGAGCTCTTTATCTCATGGATATTAAACTCCATAGAACAATAAAAATAAGTCTGGCTCCCCCTCAAATTCAACATGATCTCCAAGCTGAAAGGGTCTTAGGGAGCAACCAGAAACCCAGAGAGGGAATGGGGCTTCTCTGATGTCACACAGCCTTTTAGGACTTGAACTGAACTTGAAATTCTGACATATCTAAGGTCTTTCCCCAGGTAAATGGACTCCTTACAGTTTTAGGATAAAAATACTTACCAGTTTATATCTATTACCTGTTTTAATCTTCATGATTCATTTGAGAAGTCATCTTCATTATTACTGTTGAGTTCATATGATGGGTGTGGAAATGAAGGTGTAACTGGAAGAGAGATTACTTACCCAAGGCATGGAGCTCGTCATTAAAGTGTGACTTGTTCCCAGAGGCTCTACTCTCAGGTTGAGCTACCTTGATGCATCCAGCAGCCACTTCTCCTAAGCCACAGGGTCATCACCCAACTCAGTAGAAGTCCTTTCTCTGCCCTCATCCTACTCCATTGGACCCCTGTGGAATGGCGCCTGTTTCTTTTCAAATGACATCATGGTCACTTCAAGTAACTAACCCTTCACTTATCAAGCTGTAAGTGGACAAGGAGAGTGATAATGACTATTCTCCAAGGTTGTCCTAATGACTAAATAAACACACATGTGTGCAACTATTTTTCAAACTGGAAAACTATACAGGAATGTAAGACAATGTGAAAATGTTATTGAGAACTCCTTTGAGGTGTTTAGAGCAATGAAGGCACAGATGGAGTTCCTCCTTCATGAACTCTCTCCCTCTGTCATTTGTCTGCTACATCTAGAAGACAGCTTTTTTTTTAACTAATTATTTTTATTTTATTTTTGCTTTTACATAGTTTTGTTGCTTACAGATATGTATAATCTCAGAGAAGTCATATGTATATCCCTGACCCCTCCCTCCTCCACTCGCTTCGTAGTCTCCCCATCCCACCCTTCCAGGCCATCACACAGCCCCCCTGCAGGATCCCCAATAGCTACCTCTTTCACATGTGATAGTTTAGGTTTCCATGTTACTCTTTTCATGCCTCCAACTCACTGTTCCTTCCCCACAATGTCCATAAGTCTCTTTTCTGTTTTTCCATTGCTTCTCTGCATGTGTTATCATTACCATCTTACAAGATTCCATATATATGTGCTAGTATACTGTACTTGTCTTTCTCTTTTTGACTTACTTCACTCTGTATAATAGGCTGTAGATTCATCTACCTCATTAGGACTGATTCTTTTGCATTTCTTTTTTTTGGGGGGTGGGGAGGAGGAGGGTGGATTGGGGAGGGAAGGAGGCAGGTGGGCTACTTCTATTGGTCTTTCATTTATCTATTTTCATTCATCTTTGTTCTTTGGCCCGTGTGGGCCTCCCATCACAGTGGCTGGTTACATGCGCTCCAGAACTCCGGCTCTGTAATTGGACACATCGGTCCAGCCGCTCCGCAGCAAGTGGGATCCTCCCAGGCCAGGGATTGAACCGGAACCCCTTGCGCTACAAGGCAGTGTCCTTACCCACTGGACCACCAGGGAAGCCCTCTGCATTTCTTTTTACAGATGGGATGTACTCCGTTGTACATATGTACCAGAGCTTTTTTATGCATTCATTTGTTGATGAATATCTAGGGTGCTTCCATGTTCCAGCTGTTGTATAGAGAGCTGCAATGAACATTGGGGTACAAGTGTCTCTTTCAATTTTGATTTCATCTGGGTATAAGCCTAATAGTAGGATTGCTGGGTTGTATGATGCTTCTGTTTTTAGTTTTTAAAGGAATCTCCATACTGTCTTCCATAACGGCTGTATCAATTTACATTCCCACCAGTTAAGCAAGAGTGTTCCCTTTTCTCTGCACCCTCTCCAGCATTTATTGTCTGTAGATTTTTTGATGATGCCCATTCTGACTGGTGTGAGGTGACATCTCATTGCAGTTTTGACTTACATTTCTCTAATAATAAGTGACTCTGAGCATCTTTTCATGTGCTTTCTGGCCATTTGCATGTCTTCCTTGGAGATATGTCTCCCTAGATAGAAGACAACTACTGAAGCTAATAGACGGATGACTGAAAATAAGAAATATTTACAGGGTTTGCCATTGATAAGAGACTTAGTATCAAGACTACAAAACATGGAAAGATGACAACCTAATTGAAAAATGAAAATAGCATATGAACAGACCATTTATAGAAGGGAAACCCAAAAGATAATCAGCATATGAAGAAACGTTCAAAGTCATTAGTAATCAGATAAATACAAAATTAAATTAATGAGCTATTATTTGGCAACTATTAGGCAAGCATTAGCAAGAAGCAATTCCAAGCAGGAGCAGGAATATGAGGACAGAGCAGCTTTTTGCACTGACAATGGGAGAGTAGGACCCATGGCTCTCCGTGGATGTAACTTGTAAGATGTAATCAGTATACATAAACTGAGTCCATATGCTTCAGCTACCCTTCACTGCATAGCAAACCACTAGATACCTTTGTACATTTAAAAAAAAAAATCATATTGCTCACCAATCTTCAATTTGGGCAGGTCTTGGTTGAGAAAGTCATTTCTAATTTGTGTGAGATAAGCTAGAGTGCCTCAAAGGCTGGGAATGGGCGGTACTTGAAAGCTAAGAGCTAGGACCCTCAGAAACCTACTCTCTATCTGGAACTTACTGCTGGCCATAAGCTAGCATTCTAGCTGAGGCTGTTGGACAGAATTCCTACATGTGACCTCTCCATGTGGTTACCTTTGCTCTAGGGTGCTTCCATGTTCCAGCTGTTGTATAGAGAGCTGCAATGAACATTGGGGTACAAGTGTCTCTTTCAATTTTGATTTCATCTGGGTATAAGCCTAATAGTAGGATTGCTGGGTTGTATGATGCTTCTGTTTTTAGTTTTTAAAGGAATCTCCATACTGTCTTCCATAACGGCTGTATCAATTTACATTCCCACCAGTTAAGCAAGAGTGTTCCCTTTTCTCTGCACCCTCTCCAGCATTTATTGTCTGTAGATTTTTTGATGATGCCCATTCTGACTGGTGTGAGGTGACATCTCATTGCAGTTTTGACTTACATTTCTCTAATAATAAGTGACTCTGAGCATCTTTTCATGTGCTTTCTGGCCATTTGCATGTCTTCCTTGGAGATATGTCTCCCTAGATAGAAGACAACTACTGAAGCTAATAGACGGATGACTGAAAATAAGAAATATTTACAGGGTTTGCCATTGATAAGAGACTTAGTATCAAGACTACAAAACATGGAAAGATGACAACCTAATTGAAAAATGAAAATAGCATATGAACAGACCATTTATAGAAGGGAAACCCAAAAGATAATCAGCATATGAAGAAACGTTCAAAGTCATTAGTAATCAGATAAATACAAAATTAAATTAATGAGCTATTATTTGGCAACTATTAGGCAAGCATTAGCAAGAAGCAATTCCAAGCAGGAGCAGGAATATGAGGACAGAGCAGCTTTTTGCACTGACAATGGGAGAGTAGGACCCATGGCTCTCCGTGGATGTAACTTGTAAGATGTAATCAGTATACATAAACTGAGTCCATATGCTTCAGCTACCCTTCACTGCATAGCAAACCACTAGATACCTTTGTACATTTAAAAAAAAAAATCATCATATTGCTCACCAATCTTCAATTTGGGCAGGTCTTGGTTGAGAAAGTCATTTCTAATTTGTGTGAGATAAGCTAGAGTGCCTCAAAGGCTGGGAATGGGCGGTACTTGAAAGCTAAGAGCTAGGACCCTCAGAAACCTACTCTCTTATCTGGAACTTACTGCTGGCCATAAGCTAGCATTCTAGCTGAGGCTGTTGGACAGAATTCCTACATGTGACCTCTCCATGTGGTTACTTGGCTCTCACTCAGCATGGTAGCACTGAAGAATCAGTACATTCCAATGTCAAGGAAGAAACACATGTCACTTCTCTGGCCTAGTCTCAACTGGTACAGTGCTTCATTTCCACTCTATGCTAGTGCTCAAGGAAGTTACAAAGGTGGTTCCAGAATCAAGGGAAGAAGACATAGACTCCACATCTAAATGGGGGCAGGGGTCAAAGGGTCAACATCACATTGTGGAAGAGTGTGTGCATGGGATGTGTGGTTATGGCCATTTCTTGAAAATCCAGTCTTCTTGACCACAAAGAAATTCTCATTCAGGTATCTGGGAACTGCATGAGAATACCACTATAGCATGGATTGGGGTGGCAGAAAGTCAGAGGTGAGCAGGTAACTTTGTGAACCACAACAAACTGTAGAATATTCTTAAAGGGATGGCAATACCAGAACATTTTACTTGTCTCCTGAGAAACCTGTATGCAGGACAAGAATTAGCAATTAGAACTGGACATAGCATGGAATAATGGACTTGTTCAAAATTGGGAAAAGAGTACATCAAGGCTATAGATAATCACCCTGATCATTTCACTTATATGCAGAGAACATCATACAAAATGCTGGACTGGATGACTCACAAGCTGGAATCAAGATTGCCAGTAGAAATATCAACAACCTCAGATATGTAAATGATACCACCTTAATATTAGAAAGTGAAGAGTAACTAAAGAGCCTCTTTATAAAGGTGAAAGAAGAGAGTGAAAAAGCTAGCCTAAAGCTCAACATTCAAAAAGCAAAGATCATGGCAACTTGTTCCATCACTTCATGGCAAATAGATGGGGAAAAGTGGAAACCGTCAGATTTTCTTTCCTTGGGCTCCAAAATCATTGTGGATGGTGACTGCAGTCATGAAATTAAAAGATACCTGCTCCTTGGAAAAATGAAACTAACGTGTATTAAAAAGCAGAGATATCACTTTGAAGTAGATGTGGCTCAAGCTGGAAGGCTACTGAAGCAAAGCTAGGACCCTCAGAAACCTACTCTTATCTGGAACTTACTGCTGGCCATAAGCTAGCATTCTAGCTGAGGCTGTTGGACAGAATTCCTACATGTGACCTCTCCATGTGGTTACTTGGCTCTCACTCAGCATGGTAGCACTGAAGAATCAGTACATTCCAATGTCAAGGAAGAAACACATGTCACTTCTCTGGCCTAGTCTCAACTGGTACAGTGCTTCATTTCCACTCTATGCTAGTGCTCAAGGAAGTTACAAAGGTGGTTCCAGAATCAAGGGAAGAAGACATAGACTCCACATCTAAATGGGGGCAGGGGTCAAAGGGTCAACATCACATTGTGGAAGAGTGTGTGCATGGGATGTGTGGTTATGGCCATTTCTTGAAAATCCAGTCTTCTTGACCACAAAGAAATTCTCATTCAGGTATCTGGGAACTGCATGAGAATACCACTATAGCATGGATTGGGGTGGCAGAAAGTCAGAGGTGAGCAGGTAACTTTGTGAACCACAACAAACTGTAGAATATTCTTAAAGGGATGGCAATACCAGAACATTTTACTTGTCTCCTGAGAAACCTGTATGCAGGACAAGAATTAGCAATTAGAACTGGACATAGCATGGAATAATGGACTTGTTCAAAATTGGGAAAAGAGTACATCAAGGCTATAGATAATCACCCTGATCATTTCACTTATATGCAGAGAACATCATACAAAATGCTGGACTGGATGACTCACAAGCTGGAATCAAGATTGCCAGTAGAAATATCAACAACCTCAGATATGTAAATGATACCACCTTAATATTAGAAAGTGAAGAGTAACTAAAGAGCCTCTTTATAAAGGTGAAAGAAGAGAGTGAAAAAGCTAGCCTAAAGCTCAACATTCAAAAAGCAAAGATCATGGCAACTTGTTCCATCACTTCATGGCAAATAGATGGGGAAAAAGTGGAAACCGTCAGATTTCATTTTCTTGGGCTCCAGAATCACTGTGGATGGTGACTGCAGTCCTGAAATTAAAAGGCACTTGCTCCTTGGAAGAAAAACTATGAAAAACCTAGACAGTGTATTAAAAAGCAGAGATATCACTTTGCGAACAAAGGTCAATGATGGTTTTTCCAGTAGTCATGTATGCATGTGAGAGTTGGGCCATGAAGAAGGCTGAGCACAGAAGAATTGAAATTTTCAAACTGTGGTGCTAGAGAAGACTCTCTAGAGTCCCTTGGACAGCAAGAAGATCAAACCAATCATTCCTAAAGGAGATCAAGGATTGTTGCTGAAGCTGAAGCTCCAATACATTGGCCATCTGGCCCAAAGAGCTGACTCGTTGGAAAAGATCCTGTTGCAGGGAAAGGCTGAGGGAAAGAGGAGAAAGGGGCAAGAAAGGACGAGATGGATGGATGGCATTACTGACTCAATGGGCATGAGTTTGAGCAAACTCTGGGAGTTAGTGAAGGAGAGGAAGCCTGGCATGCTGCAGTCCTTGGGATTGCAAAGAGTTAGACATGACTTAGTGACTGAACAACACAACAAATGCTCATCACCAAGACAGGAGAGAAGAAAAATACCACAATACACAAAATAGAGTGCTTTACTGAAGTTGAATGGGCTAGATATACTCACAATGATGTCAGTGATTCATTACAAACATATATGTAACAGATGGTCAACAAGCATACAAAAAATGTTCAACATAGTTATTAGAGAAATGCAAATCAAAGCTACAATGAGGTATCACCTCACACCAGTCAGAATGACCATCATCAGAAAATCTACAAAAAATAAATGCTGGAGAGGGTGTAAAGAAAAGGGAGCCCTCGAGAGGATTAGTCTAGAAATGGATTGCCAAATCAAAAAAAGTCACAAGCTGGAATCAAGATTGCCAGTAGAAATATCAACAACCTCAGATATGTAAATGATACCACCTTAATATTAGAAAGTGAAGAGTAACTAAAGAGCCTCTTTATAAAGGTGAAAGAAGAGAGTGAAAAAGCTAGCCTAAAGCTCAACATTCAAAAAGCAAAGATCATGGCAACTTGTTCCATCACTTCATGGCAAATAGATGGGGAAAAAGTGGAAACCGTCAGATTTCATTTTCTTGGGCTCCAGAATCACTGTGGATGGTGACTGCAGTCCTGAAATTAAAAGGCACTTGCTCCTTGGAAGAAAAACTATGAAAAACCTAGACAGTGTATTAAAAAGCAGAGATATCACTTTGCGAACAAAGGTCAATGATGGTTTTTCCAGTAGTCATGTATGCATGTGAGAGTTGGGCCATGAAGAAGGCTGAGCACAGAAGAATTGAAATTTTCAAACTGTGGTGCTAGAGAAGACTCTCTAGAGTCCCTTGGACAGCAAGAAGATCAAACCAATCATTCCTAAAGGAGATCAAGGATTGTTGCTGAAGCTGAAGCTCCAATACATTGGCCATCTGGCCCAAAGAGCTGACTCGTTGGAAAAGATCCTGTTGCAGGGAAAGGCTGAGGGAAAGAGGAGAAAGGGGCAAGAAAGGACGAGATGGATGGATGGCATTACTGACTCAATGGGCATGAGTTTGAGCAAACTCTGGGAGTTAGTGAAGGAGAGGGAAGCCTGGCATGCTGCAGTCCTTGGGATTGCAAAGAGTTAGACATGACTTAGTGACTGAACAACACAACAAATGCTCATCACCAAGACAGGAGAGAAGAAAAATACCACAATACACAAAATAGAGTGCTTTACTGAAGTTGAATGGGCTAGATATACTCACAATGATGTCAGTGATTCATTACAAACATATATGTAACAGATGGTCAACAAGCATACAAAAAATGTTCAACATAGTTATTAGAGAAATGCAAATCAAAGCTACAATGAGGTATCACCTCACACCAGTCAGAATGACCATCATCAGAAAATCTACAAAAAATAAATGCTGGAGAGGGTGTAAAGAAAAGGGAGCCCTCGAGAGGATTAGTCTAGAAATGGATTCACAGTTACACAACTATTTGATTTTTTAGGTTGCCAAAAAATATGATAAGGAATGGGAAGTCCTCTCAACAAATCACACTCAAATATCTGAATATTTCTATGGAAAAAAAAAGAGCCCCAATCCCTACCTTACACCACACACATAAGTAATTCAATTATAAATTTAAGCATTCAAAAAAAAACCCTAGGAAGCATTTAAAGAGTTACAGAATACTTTTGTGAATTAAGGGTAGGCAAAAGTTTCTTTGTTAGAGCACCATGAACAATAACCATAAAAGGAAAGCTTTCTTTCATAAAGGAAGCAATGATGATTTGCATTCATCAAAATGATAAACATCTGTCCATCAAAATAAACCACTAATAGTGATCGGCTACAGACTGGAAAAAAACATATGTAAAACATACATCTCACAGAAGATTAGTTTGTGGAATTCACACAATTCAATAATAAAAGGATATATAACCCAGCTAAAATGGACAAAGTATTTAAACAGATAATTCACAAAGTCAAACAATGGACAACAAATGAATGAAATAATACTCAACATTATTCTTTTTTAGAGAAATGCATGTTGAAACTGCCATGAAATATCACTGATTGCCTGCCAGGATATCCAAGATTAAACATCTCCCACCAAATATTGGCAAGGAAGTGGAACAACCAGACCTCTCATACATCTCATACATTTTTTTTCTTATTTCATAGTTTTTTAAATTTTGCTTTTACAGAGTTCTGTTGTTTACAGATACATATAACCCCAAATCTGTCATAGCTATATCTTTCCCCTCCAGGTTGTTGCATAGCCCCCATGTAAGATCCCTTAGTTCAACAGTGCATTCACAATGGTTATTTCTTTTACATATGATAATGTAGGTTTCCACGTTAGTCTTTCCAAACCTCTAACCCACTCTTTCCTCCCCACAATGTCCATAGGTTTGTTCTCTATGTCTGTTTCTCCATTGCTGCTCTTTTGTTCGTGCCTTTTCTAGATTCCACACCAGTCAGAATGACCATCATCAGAAAATCTACAAAAAATAAATGCTGGAGAGGGTGTAAAGAAAAGGGAGCCCTCGAGAGGATTAGTCTAGAAATGGATTCACAGTTACACAACTATTTGATTTTTTAGGTTGCCAAAAAATATGATAAGGAATGGGAAGTCCTCTCAACAAATCACACTCAAATATCTGAATATTTCTATGGAAAAAAAAAGAGCCCCAATCCCTACCTTACACCACACACATAAGTAATTCAATTATAAATTTAAGCGTTCAAAAAAAAACCCTAGGAAGCATTTAAAGAGTTACAGAATACTTTTGTGAATTAAGGGTAGGCAAAAGTTTCTTTGTTAGAGCACCATGAACAATAACCATAAAAGGAAAGCTTTCTTTCATAAAAGGAAGCAATGATGATTTGCATTCATCAAAATGATAAACATCTGTCCATCAAAATAAACCACTAATAGTGATCGGCTACAGACTGGAAAAAAACATATGTAAAACATACATCTCACAGAAGATTAGTTTGTGGAATTCACACAATTCAATAATAAAAGGATATATAACCCAGCTAAAATGGACAAAGTATTTAAACAGATAATTCACAAAGTCAAACAATGGACAACAAATGAATGAAATAATACTCAACATTATTCTTTTTTAGAGAAATGCATGTTGAAACTGCCATGAAATATCACTGATTGCCTGCCAGGATATCCAAGATTAAACATCTCCCACCAAATATTGGCAAGGAAGTGGAACAACCAGACCTCTCATACATCTCATACATTTTTTTTCTTATTTCATAGTTTTTTAAATTTTGCTTTTACAGAGTTCTGTTGTTTACAGATACATATAACCCCAAATCTGTCATAGCTATATCTTTCCCCTCCAGGTTGTTGCATAGCCCCCATGTAAGATCCCTTAGTTCAACAGTGCATTCACAATGGTTATTTCTTTTACATATGATAATGTAGGTTTCCACGTTAGTCTTTCCAAACCTCTAACCCACTCTTTCCTCCCCACAATGTCCATAGGTTTGTTCTCTATGTCTGTTTCTCCATTGCTGCTCTGTGTGTGTTTATCAGTGCCTTCTTACTAGATTCCATATATATGTGTTAGTATACTGTATTTATCCTTCTCTTTTTGACTTACTTCACTTTGTATAATAGGTTCTAGATTCATCCAACTCATTAGGACTCGTCTGCATTTCTTTTTACAGCTGAGAAATACTCTATTGTCAATATGTACCATAACTTCTTTATCCAATCATTTTTTGATGGACATCTAGGCTGCTTCCATGATCTAGCTATTATGTAGAGTGCTACAATGAACACTGGAGTACAGATGTTCCTTCCAATTTTGATTTCATCAGGGTATAAGCCCAACAGTGGAATTGCTGGGCCATATAGCACTTCTATTCTTAGTCTTTTAAGAAATCTCCCTACTGTCTTCCATAGTGGTTGTATGAATTTACATTCCCACCAACAATGCAAAAGTGTTCTCTTTTATTCATACCCTCTTCAGCATTTATTATCTGTAAATTTTTTGATAATGGCCATTCTGACTGGTGTGAGGTGATATCTCATTGTGGTTTTGGTTTGCATTTCTCTAATAATAAGTGACATTATAGCTAAAGCAATCCTGAGAAAGAAAAATGAAGCTGGAGGGATCAGTCTCCTTAACTTCAGACTATACTACAAAGCAAAGGTCATCAAGACAGTATGGTACTGACACAAAAACAGAAATACAGACCAATGGAACAAGATAGAGAACCCAGAGATTAACCCATGCACATTTGGGTACCTTATTTTTACAAAGGAGGTGAAAATATAAAATAGAACAAAGACAGCCTCTTCAACAAATGATGCCTGAAAAACTGGACAGCCACATGTGAAAAAAATGAAGCTGGAACATTCCCTAACACCATACACAAAGATAAACTTGAAATGGATTAAAGACCTAAGTGTAAGAACAGAAACCATAAAACTCTTAGACGAGAAAATAGGCAAAACACTCAATGACATAAATCAAAGCAAGATCTTCTATGACCCACTCTCTAGAATAATGGAAACAAAAACAAAAATAAACATATGGAACCTAATGAAACTTAAAAGCTTTTGCACAGCAAAAGAAACTACAAACAAGGTGAACAGACAACCCACAGAATGGGACAAAATAATAGCAAATGAAACAACTGACAAAGAATTAATTTCCAAAATATACAAGCAAGTCAGACAACTCAAAACTTAAAAAACAAACAACGCAATCAAAAAGTGGGAAAAAGACCTAAAGAGAAATCTCTCCAAAGAAGATATATAGATGGCCAAAAAACACATGAAAAGATGTTCAATGTCCCATACATTTTTGATGCAAAGGTAAAATGATATATCTATTTTGGAAAAAGTTCAGAAAGGTTCATTCTAGCTATATGTAGAGTGCTACAATGAACACTGGAGTACAGATGTTCCTTCCAATTTTGATTTCATCAGGGTATAAGCCCAACAGTGGAATTGCTGGGCCATATAGCACTTCTATTCTTAGTCTTTTAAGAAATCTCCCTACTGTCTTCCATAGTGGTTGTATGAATTTACATTCCCACCAACAATGCAAAAGTGTTCTCTTTATTCATACCCTCTTCAGCATTTATTATCTGTAAATTTTTTGATAATGGCCATTCTGACTGGTGTGAGGTGATATCTCATTGTGGTTTTGGTTTGCATTTCTCTAATAATAAGTGACATTATAGCTAAAGCAATCCTGAGAAAGAAAAATGAAGCTGGAGGGATCAGTCTCCTTAACTTCAGACTATACTACAAAGCAAAGGTCATCAAGACAGTATGGTACTGACACAAAAACAGAAATACAGACCAATGGAACAAGATAGAGAACCCAGAGATTAACCCATGCACATTTGGGTACCTTATTTTTACAAAGGAGGTGAAAATATAAAATAGAACAAAGACAGCCTCTTCAACAAATGATGCCTGAAAAACTGGACAGCCACATGTGAAAAAAATGAAGCTGGAACATTCCCTAACACCATACACAAAGATAAACTTGAAATGGATTAAAGACCTAAGTGTAAGAACAGAAACCATAAAACTCTTAGACGAGAAAATAGGCAAAACACTCAATGACATAAATCAAAGCAAGATCTTCTATGACCCACTCTCTAGAATAATGGAAACAAAAACAAAAATAAACATATGGAACCTAATGAAACTTAAAAGCTTTTGCACAGCAAAAGAAACTACAAACAAGGTGAACAGACAACCCACAGAATGGGACAAAATAATAGCAAATGAAACAACTGACAAAGAATTAATTTCCAAAATATACAAGCAAGTCAGACAACTCAAAACTTAAAAAACAAACAACGCAATCAAAAAATGGGAAAAAGACCTAAAGAGACATCGCTCCAAAGAAGACATACAGATGGCCAAAAAACACATGAAAAGATGTTCAATGTCCCATACATTTTTGATGCAAAGGTAAAATGATATATCTATTTTGGAAAAAGTTCAGAAATCTTCTTATAAAACTAAACATACACCTATTCTGTGACCTGATAATTCCCCTCCAAGGTACTTTTTAAGGAGAAATTAAAACATACATTTACACCATATGAATGTGTAAGAATTCCTCATATAAGCTTGATTTGAAAGGTTCAGTTCAGTTCCATTCACTCAGTCGTGTCCAACTCTTTGCACCCCCATGAACTGCAGCATGCCAGGCTTCCCTGTCTTTCACCATCTCTCAGAGCCTGCTCAAATTCATGTTCATTGACTCAGTGATGCCATCCATCCATCCATCTTGTCCTCTGTCATGTCTTCTCCTTCTGTGTTCTATGTTTCCCAGTATCAGGGCCTTTTCCAATGAGTTGGTTCTACACATCAAGTGGCCAAACTATTGGAACTTCAGCTTCAGCATCAATACTTCCAATAAATATTTAGGGTTGATCTCCTTTAGGACTGACTGGATTGATCTCCTTGCAGTTCAAGGGACTCTCAAGGGTCTTCTCCAATACCACAGTTCAAAGACATTAATTCTTTGACACTCAGCCTTCTTTATGGTCCAACTCTCACATCCATACATGACTACTGGAGAAACCATGGCATTGACTATACAGACTTTTTAAAATTAATTATTTTTATTTGGCTTTTATAGAATATTTTTGTTTATAGATATACATAAACCCAAATCAGTCATGGGTGTACATTTGACTCCTCTCACCTGAGCTCCCTCCCACTATAACCCCCATAGCCCCATCAGTCATGGGTGTACAGTCTTCTATGTTTTTAAAAATAAACATATGGAACCTAATGAAACTTAAAAGCTTTTGCACAGCAAAAGAAACTACAAACAAGGTGAACAGACAACCCACAGAATGGGACAAAATAATAGCAAATGAAACAACTGACAAAGAATTAATTTCCAAAATATACAAGCAAGTCAGACAACTCAAAACTTAAAAAACAAACAACGCAATCAAAAATGTGGAAAAAGACCTAAAGAGACATCGCTCCAAAGAAGACATACAGATGGCCAAAAAACACATGAAAAGATGTTCAATGTCCCATACATTTTTGATGCAAAGGTAAAATGATATATCTATTTTGGAAAAAGTTCAGAAATCTTCTTATAAAACTAAACATACACCTATTCTGTGACCTGATAATTCCCCTCCAAGGTACTTTTTAAGGAGAAATTAAAACATACATTTACACCATATGAATGTGTAAGAATTCCTCATATAAGCTTGATTTGAAAGGTTCAGTTCAGTTCCATTCACTCAGTCGTGTCCAACTCTTTGCACCCCCATGAACTGCAGCATGCCAGGCTTCCCTGTCTTTCACCATCTCTCAGAGCCTGCTCAAATTCATGTTCATTGACTCAGTGATGCCATCCATCCATCCATCTTGTCCTCTGTCATGTCTTCTCCTTCTGTGTTCTATGTTTCCCAGTATCAGGGCCTTTTCCAATGAGTTGGTTCTACACATCAAGTGGCCAAACTATTGGAACTTCAGCTTCAGCATCAATACTTCCAATAAATATTTAGGGTTGATCTCCTTTAGGACTGACTGGATTGATCTCCTTGCAGTTCAAGGGACTCTCAAGGGTCTTCTCCAATACCACAGTTCAAAGACATTAATTCTTTGACACTCAGCCTTCTTTATGGTCCAACTCTCACATCCATACATGACTACTGGAGAAACCATGGCATTGACTATACAGACTTTTTAAAATTAATTATTTTTATTTGGCTTTTATAGAATATTTTTGTTTATAGATATACATAAACCCAAATCAGTCATGGGTGTACATTTGACTCCTCTCACCTGAGCTCCCCTCCCACTATCCCCCATCCCATCCCTCCAGGTTGCTGCATAGCCCCTATGCAAGTTCCCCTGATCTTATAGCGTATTCACAATGATTATCTTTTTCACATATGATAGTGCAGTCTTCTATGTTACTCTTTCTATACTTCTCACCCACTTTTCTTATACAGACTTCTGTTGGTAAAGTGATGTCTTTTGCTTTTGAATATGCTGTCTAGGTTTCTCATAGATTTTCTTCCAAGGAGCAAGAGTCTTTTAATTTCGTGGCTGTAGTCACCATCCACAGCGACTTTGGAGCCCAAGAAGATAAAATCCGTCATTGTTTTCATTGTTGCCCATCTATTTGCCATGAGGTGATGGGACCCGATGCCGTGATCTTTGTTTTTTGAATGTTGAGTTTTAGGCTGACTTTTTCACTCTCCTCTTTTACCTTCATCAATAGCATATTTAATTCCTTTTCACTTTCTTCCATAATTGGGGTGTTATCTGCATACCTGAGATTATTGATGTTTCTCCCGGCAAACTTGATTCCAGCTTGTGCTTCATCCAGGCCAGGATTTTGCATGATGTACTCTGCATATAAGCAGAGTGACAATATACAACCTTGATGTATTGGAACCTGTTTGTTGTTCCATGTTCGGTTCTAATTGCTGCTTCTTGTCCTGGCTACAGGTTTTGCAGGAAGCAAGTAAGGTGGTCTGGTTTTCTCCATCTCTTCCAGAATCTTCCAATTTGTTGTGATCCATCCAAAAAGAAAAAACTAAAATATTAAGTGTTTTGAACTAAATTATCAGACACTGGCAAACATGGGTCTCCCGATGGGACATGGGGACACTGATAGCCATGCCAGGAGTGAAAGCCAGCTGCACAGGCCACTGACATTAACTCTATTCAACCTAAAATGTCCCCATCACTCAAGGGTGTGCCTCCAGCTCTCCATGGTGCTCTGGGAGACAGAAGCCAATCTTGCAGTGTTGTGGGGGAACAGCAAAAGGGGTGAAAAGGAGACTTCATAAGGAGGCCAGCTGTTTCCAAGGAGGAGGAAGAGGATGGGGAACACACATTTTCTAGCCTTAAAAGTTTGCCAAGATAAAGATCTACTCTGAAGCTAACTTTATTGTTTTATGGAAGCAAACTATTTTGCATTGGAATGTCTCATCTAGTCTAGATGGCCGAGACCATCCTTTGGCTAGTCTTATACTAATGTTGTAGGTGTGGGCCTAGAAAGACCTTTACTGCCTTAAGATTTTTTTTTTGATCTATTATTAATAACTGACTGGAAAGCTCAAAATTCCTTGCCTAAACTAGCTTCTGGGGGTACTCTTCTATCCCTCTTCCAGTGCCTTTGCTGGAAGCTTTCTCTATCCCTTTTTTCTGTAATAAAACTTTTCCTGCACGAAGCTCTAAGTGACCAAAGTCAAGTCTTTTCTGATTCCAATGTGAAATCTTCTCCTTTGGTGATCAAGAATCCAACACCATTCACAGTAAGCTATCAACTGTCATCTACCAGTAGCATCTCATAGAGAAGCAACAGGAACCTAGGGAGCAGGTGGCAGGTGTTATATGCACCTGTGTACCCATGTGAGAAAAGCTGCATGTTCAGCTGAGCAAGGCCAGAGCCCTTCTCTGGGCTCCAGAGCACTTGGTTCACAAAGCATCCAGTGACTTGCACATCTTTGGACAGGTACACCACAGCCAAGTAGCAACAAGATGGCATAACTGGTGACTGATGCCCTAGGTCTTGATAGGAAGCACTGAGAAAATGCCTGAAGGCTCAATGAATGCCTGACTGCACAAATGGTGCAGAGGTAGCATGGCCAAAATGGGATTCTCTTGGCCTGAGCACTAGGAAGAAGGGCTTGGGATAGAAGTCAGGAGGATTTTTAAAGTTTTATGATGTGATCTGTTCTTTCCTGATAGCTCAGCTGGTAAAGAATCCGCTTGCAATGCAGGAGACCCCAGTTCGATTCCTGGGTCAGGAAGTTCCATTGGAGAAGGAATAGGCTTTCCACTCCAGTATCCTTGGACTTCTCTGGTGGTTCAGATGGTAAAGAATCCACCTGCAATGCCAGAGACCTGGATTTGACCCCTGGGTTTGGAAGACCCCCTGGAAGAGGGCATGGCAACCCACTCCAGTATTCTTGCCTGGAGAATTGCCATGAGCAGAGGAGCCTGATGGGCTGCAGCCCATGGAATCACAAAGAGTTGAACATGGCTAAGCAAGTAAAAACAGCATTACATGATGTGATCTAGATTTCCACATTTGACCTTTGCCTATAAAAAGTGCTTTTTCATTATACTTAGTATTTTTTAAGGGTAAAAGAAGCTCCAGAAAACTCCAACCTCTTGGAGATGTTTTATGTCCACTTCATGGTTGGGGAGGCTCAGCAGAGACATGTCTGTGGCTTCTGCCAATTTCACAAAATGCCAGTGGCATAGCCTAAACTAGCTTCTGGGGTACTCTTCTATCCCTCTTCCAGTGCCTTTGCTGGAAGCTTTCTCTATCCCTTTTTTCTGTAATAAAACTTTTCCTGCACGAAGCTCTAAGTGACCAAAGTCAAGTCTTTTCTGATTCCAATGTGAAATCTTCTCCTTTGGTGATCAAGAATCCAACACCATTCACAGTAAGCTATCAACTGTCATCTACCAGTAGCATCTCATAGAGAAGCAACAGGAACCTAGGGAGCAGGTGGCAGGTGTTATATGCACCTGTGTACCCATGTGAGAAAAGCTGCATGTTCAGCTGAGCAAGGCCAGAGCCCTTCTCTGGGCTCCAGAGCACTTGGTTCACAAAGCATCCAGTGACTTGCACATCTTTGGACAGGTACACCACAGCCAAGTAGCAACAAGATGGCATAACTGGTGACTGATGCCCTAGGTCTTGATAGGAAGCACTGAGAAAATGCCTGAAGGCTCAATGAATGCCTGACTGCACAAATGGTGCAGAGGTAGCATGGCCAAAATGGGATTCTCTTGGCCTGAGCACTAGGAAGAAGGGCTTGGGATAGAAGTCAGGAGGATTTTTAAAGTTTTATGATGTGATCTGTTCTTTCCTGATAGCTCAGCTGGTAAAGAATCCGCTTGCAATGCAGGAGACCCCAGTTCGATTCCTGGGTCAGGAAGTTCCATTGGAGAAGGAATAGGCTTTCCACTCCAGTATCCTTGGACTTCTCTGGTGGTTCAGATGGTAAAGAATCCACCTGCAATGCCAGAGACCTGGATTTGACCCCTGGGTTTGGAAGACCCCCTGGAAGAGGGCATGGCAACCCACTCCAGTATTCTTGCCTGGAGAATTGCCATGAGCAGAGGAGCCTGATGGGCTGCAGCCCATGGAATCACAAAGAGTTGAACATGGCTAAGCAAGTAAAAACAGCATTACATGATGTGATCTAGATTTCCACATTTGACCTTTGCCTATAAAAAGTGCTTTTTCATTATACTTAGTATTTTTTAAGGGTAAAAGAAGCTCCAGAAAACTCCAACCTCTTGGAGATGTTTTTATGTCCACTTCATGGTTGGGGAGGCTCAGCAGAG
The DNA here is from genome assembly GCA_022376925.1 of Tragulus kanchil. Classification (NCBI taxonomy): domain Eukaryota; kingdom Metazoa; phylum Chordata; class Mammalia; order Artiodactyla; family Tragulidae; genus Tragulus; species Tragulus kanchil. Next base: position 112,093,070 of record JAIOJX010000031.1, on the reverse strand, counting down.
ACATGTCTGTGGCTTCTGCCAATTTCACAAAAATGCCAGTGGCATAGCTACACCCTGTGGTCAAAGCAAGAGTCAGGAACAGACCTTCACGAAGTAAATAGAATTTTTTGTGTCTCTGGGACCTTGCTAACCAGCCAGGACTGCTTTATCTCTTTTAGTCTCAGTGGACTCATGTCAGCCTTGAAGGCTTTGTGTAAGGATTAAGTAAGATAATCTATGTAAATTATTCCACAAAGAGCCAGACACCCCGTGGTTCCAACTAGGTTGGCCCAACTCCCTTTTGAGGACTGAGAACTCTCATGTCATCCAAAATATTTTGCTAGTGTCACAGCAACTTACTTACTCAGGAGGATTTGTCTAGCTGATCCTCTGCTCAGATTTTGGGAGTAGAAGTCCAGCTTTGTTCACTATGGACGCTGCAAAAATAACTCCCACTTCTTGTTGCCAAAGTGATAGCCAATGGAAATATGCACCTGATTTTTCTCTTTATTTTCTTTCTCCATTAGATGAGCTTAACCAGAAGGCTCTGGGCTTCTTCACTGGTCAGAGGGACAAGGTGCATATATATTTAAATAACACCACCCAGTGCAAAGGAGCCAGAGTATTTTGCCACGGAAATCAATAACACCTTATCTCCCAGCCAGCAGATGAGAGCTCTGACCCATCATGCTGATCTCCCATTAATTCTGGCCAACCAACTGAGTTGAGGCCATAGGCACACCCTGAAATTTCAGCCTCCAACCTTTGAAGGGCAAGGCCAAACCTCCTCTGCAAAGGTTAACGAGGTGATTATGTTTCTAGTTAAAGATTAGAGCAATCAAGGCCATTGGGTTCATTATAATATTTGAAGTACTTGGTGCTCCTTAAAGAAGGGAAAGCACAGGAAAGAAAAACACAAAACAGAATCAACATTTTGTGATGAGAGAGACACGCCTTGGGCACCACAACTGAGTTTCTTTTTATTTTCTGCTTCTTCCTGAAAATCTTCCAGAAGCACAGGACGTATTCTCTGCTCTGTCTTCATGTGTTCAAGGGAATGTGTTCAGATCACATATGAGGGCCTCTTCCCCAGCCCATAAGCACACCCTGGCTCTTCATCCTCACTTCAGTTTAGCCATCCCTTGGCTCTTTCAGGGTCCAGAACTGGTCCCCAAGGGGACTGATCAAGCCTCTTTCTATTCACGTGTCCCATAGGAACCTAGCCTCATGGGACTTACCTCCTGAATAAAAAATTGACATTAAGAAGACTAAAATCAAACATCTCATAACACAAGCACCATATCAGGAAATCATACCAATTGGGACATCCTTAGCTGATGATAAGAAAGTTGTATGAACTACAACAGGAACAAAATAAGGAAAGCTTGTCTAAGTTTGGGATCAAGGATGACTTCTCTAAGAAACAGATGTTTCTGAGACCACATATATGATTATTAGGAAACAAAAAAAAAACTAGTATGTAAGAAAAGGGGATGAGGCAAGGGGGTGGAGTAAGAGAAACTGCTGTGCAAAGGTCCTGGGGTGGGGGTGTAGGGTATGTTGGTATCAAGCTGGAGGGTAGTGGTACAGGTGTGAAGGTAAGCAGGGGTCTTCACATGCCTGCCTTAATGGAAAATAGGTCTTATCACCAAAGGAAAGGGAAGACTCCCAAGAATTCCACCAGTATTCTGAAATTATCTGGAAGAAAGTAAGTATCAACCAGGACTTGATGATGGCTCAGATATGATAATGGGGATGGTTTGATGAAAATGGCAGTTTCTAGAATGAGCCTTGGATTTTCTGTCTTTACAACTGGTTAGCGCTGTGTCAGGAAAGACTTTGGCAATGTCCAGCAGTGTAACCATGGAAGGTCCAAGCTGGTTCTATGATCACTAGGACTTTCCAAGATGTTTAGCTCTTTGCCAGGGAAAAGGGTAAAAGTTACATAAAAAACCATGGTTCTCATATCTGCAGTTCTCACAACACAACTTGGGAGACCCTAAAGAAAATAGTTCAGGTTTATAGAACTTCATAGGATGTATTGCAGATCTATTTTTTGATGCAGCTCATGGTAAATGGAAGTGAGGAGGTAAGTAAGCATGTTATAGTTTAAAAGACAAAGCTATCAGTAAACAGGGTCCATCCCAGGTGGCTTTCTCACCAACAGAGCTCTGGACACAGGACCTGACTTGAAGATGGTCATACACGCTTGTTTAGAAAGAAGTGACATGCTCAAGACCACAAGCCTGGGATTTCCTCCAGGTCTTCAAATGACTTCACGAATTTCTGCCCCCTAGCATCAGACTCAACCTATTTAGAGAGGAAGCCACTGATTGCAGGATGTGCCAGGGCCAAGTGAAATCTAGCTCAAGAGACGTGGCTAGGCCCAGAGATTTGTCCAAGGTATGGCTTCCCTGGTGGTTCAGCGGTAAAGAACCTGCCAATCAATGCAGGAGATGCAGGTTCAATCCCTGAGTCAGGAAGATACCCTGGGGAAGGAAATGGCAACCAACTTCAGTATTCTTGCCTGAGAAATCCCATGGACAGAGGAACCTGGAAGGCTACAGTCCATGGGGTCCCAAAGAGTTGGACATGACTTAGTGACAAAACAGCAACAGCAATTCATCCAGTTCAGGCAAAAAAGTAAAGACATTCCTGGTGCCAGGGTCCAGGTGGGTTATCATGGAAGGTAAATACATCATCTGGTTTCAGACAGAGGAGCAGCTGTCCATTGATTGAAGGACACTCACATCCCAGCCTTGAACCCTGTGTTACCCTGCCTTATATACTGAAGTCATTATGGATAGGCCTACTTAATTCCCTTTTTTTTAAACATTTATTTTATTTATTTATCTTTTGGGGGGTGAAGGAACCCCCCCCCCTCCCCATCCCAGCCTTGATAATGGGGATGGTTTGATGAAAATGGCAGTTTCTAGAATGAGCCTTGGATTTTCTGTCTTAAAAGTTCGCTGTGTCAGGAAAGACTTTGGCAATGTCCAGCAGTGTAACCATGGAAGGTCCAAGCTGGTTCTATGATCACTAGGACTTTCCAAGATGTTTAGCTCTTTGCCAGGGAAAAGGGTAAAAGTTACATAAAAAACCATGGTTCTCATATCTGCAGTTCTCACAACACAACTTGGGAGACCCTAAAGAAAATAGTTCAGGTTTATAGAACTTCATAGGATGTATTGCAGATCTATTTTTTGATGCAGCTCATGGTAAATGGAAGTGAGGAGGTAAGTAAGCATGTTATAGTTTAAAAGACAAAGCTATCAGTAAACAGGGTCCATCCCAGGTGGCTTTCTCACCAACAGAGCTCTGGACACAGGACCTGACTTGAAGATGGTCATACACGCTTGTTTAGAAAGAAGTGACATGCTCAAGACCACAAGCCTGGGATTTCCTCCAGGTCTTCAAATGACTTCACGAATTTCTGCCCCATAGCATCAGACTCAACCTATTTAGAGAGGAAGCCACTGATTGCAGGATGTGCCAGGGCCAAGTGAAATCTAGCTCAAGAGACGTGGCTAGGCCCAGAGATTTGTCCAAGGTATGGCTTCCCTGGTGGTTCAGCGGTAAAGAACCTGCCAATCAATGCAGGAGATGCAGGTTCAATCCCTGAGTCAGGAAGATACCCTGGGGAAGGAAATGGCAACCAACTTCAGTATTCTTGCCTGAGAAATCCCATGGACAGAGGAACCTGGAAGGCTACAGTCCATGGGGTCCCAAAGAGTTGGACATGACTTAGTGACAAAACAGCAACAGCAATTCATCCAGTTCAGGCAAAAAAGTAAAGACATTCCTGGTGCCAGGGTCCAGGTGGGTTATCATGGAAGGTAAATACATCATCTGGTTTCAGACAGAGGAGCAGCTGTCCATTGATTGAAGGACACTCACATCCCAGCCTTGAACCCTGTGTTACCCTGCCTTATATACTGAAGTCATTATGGATAGGCCTACTTAATTCCCTCTTTTTTTTTTTTTAAACATTTATTTTATTTATTTATCTTTTGGGGGGTGGGGTGGGGAGGGAGGAGGATGGGCGGGCCACCTCTATTGGTCTTTCATTTCTCTATTTTCATCCGTCTTTGTTCTTTGGCTCCTGTGGGCCTCCCATCGCGGTGGCCTCTGTCAACACAGAGCACTGGCTCTGGGCGCATGCGCTCCAGAGCTCTGGCTCAGTAATTGGACACATCGGTCCAGCTGCTCCACGGCACGTGGGATCTTCCCAGGCCAGGGATCGAACTGGCACCCCTTACACTGCAAGGCGGTGTCTTTACCCAGTGGACCACCAGGGGAAACCCCTTAATTCCCTCTTAAGGATTAAGTTCTAGATGTGGAACTAGATCAAGGAATAGTTCCTATAATATTCTTCATATTTATTTTGACAAACTGCCTTCCAGAGGGTTTTATTTATTCACATTATAACCAGCATATACATGAAAACATCATCTCTCCTTATAGTCATCACATAAAATCTTATATACTTTTATAAAACTCTGCCATTTTTTAAAATTAAAATTGCTATTGCATTGTTATGTAATTACTTCTGAGTGTAATCATTTTTATGTTAATTACCCATTTGTGTTAGTGATCTAAAAACTCTTATGCTCCTTGCACCCCTTGCCTCACTGCACCCTGTTGAGTTAAACCTGCACTTTAAAATATTGTTGGTATGTGATCTGCTTATAAGAGTAACACATGCTTTGGAGGAAGTAACAAGGAAACCTATAGTGTTATGGGTGGAAAAGATAGCTAGTGTCATAGTGTGAAGGGAATAGGAGTGCTTACAATGGCTTGGGGCGAAGGTCTGGAGGGGTGGGATGGGGGGACCTGGGCGGGTGGGGACCATGGATATGCATATGACTGATCTGGGAACATACATGTTTGTGAACAACAAAACTCTGTAAAACCTTTAAAATAAAGAATTTTAAAAAAAGAAAGAAAAAGGAAATAAAAAAACTTCTGGGGCTTCCCCTGGTGATCCAGTGTGTAAGGACACCGCCTTGCAGTGGAAGGGGCGCCAGTTCGATCCCTGGCCTGGGAAGATCCCACGTGCTGTGGAGCCGCTGGACTGATGTGTCCAATTACTGAGCTGGAGCTCTGGAGCGCATGTGCCCAGAGCCGGCGCTCTGCAACGACAGACGCCACCACGGTGGGAGGCCCACAGGAGCCAAAGAAAAAAGACGGATGAACATAGAGAAATGAAAGACCAATAGAAGTGGCCCACCTGCTCCCCTCCCTCCCCAACCCGACCCCTGCCCAAAGAAATAAATTAAAAAAAAAAAAAAGAGTAGCACTTGCTTATCGCAAGATATAAGAAAATATGGAAAAGCAAAGAAAGTAAAGATTGTTGGTATTCCCACAACCCAGAAGAATCACTAATTGATTTTGTTTCCTGGTAGACAATTAGGTTTTTTTGTTTCTTTCATTGATTTTTACATAATTTTTAAAACATGAAGGTAATTAATTCCTTACCTATAGTGCTTTTTAGAAATACTTATCTATTTTCTTATTTATTATGGTAATATGTTTTTACATAAAATGCCAATAATATTTACAAAGTTTTATCAATCTTTCCACTTTTCATTGCTTAGACTAACTTCAGGTTTTGGAAGTTCTTCAACTTAACTGCTGCTATATTTTCAACTAATTTTTGAAATGTAATGTGTTAATTAAATCTAACATAAGTTTTGCTATAGAGGAGGAGGTATGGATACGATTTGAATGTTTTTCCTAATTAGCCAGTAATTTTTAAAAATTTCTTCTTGGCCTCTTTTATTGATTTTTTTTAATCCATTTAATTTCATCCCTCTTTAGTCCTTGGCCTTGTGTGGGCCTCCCCTCATTGTGACCTCTCTCATCGCAGAGTCCCGGCTCTGGGTGTATGCACTCCAGAGCGCTGGCTCACAACTGGACACACCAGTCCAGCTGTTCTGGGGCATATGGGATCTTCCCAGACCAGGGATCTAAGTGGTGCCCTTTGTACTGCAAGGCAGACTTCTTACCCACTGGACCACCAGGGAAACCCTAGCCAGTAATTTCTAAAGTCATTTACTGAATAATCCATCTTTTACTTTTGGTGAGTTGCTTGTTCTATCATAAATTAAATGTTTGTATGTATGAGGGAAGGCTACCAGTCCTCATCCATTGATCTGTTCATTTTTTTTTAATACCACATTGTTTTAAGTACCATGGCTTTGTAATGCATTCTAATATTTGTACTGCAAGTTCTTACTCCTAACTTTTACCTAAAAATATGTAGCTGTCCTTACTTGGTTCTTCAAATGAATCTAATAGCAATTTTAATAGTCTCTATCTAGATTTATCTAAATTTGTTGATGTTTAGTCACTAAATCATGTCTGACTCTGTGACCCCATGGACTGTAGCCTGCCAGGCTCCTCTGTCTATGGGATTTCCCAGGAAAGACTACTGGAATGGGCTGTCATTTCCTTCTTTAAAAGCAAAGAAAGTAAAGATTGTTGGTATTCCCACAACCCAGAAGAATCACTAATTGATTTTGTTTCCTGGTAGACAATTAGGTTTTTTTGTTTCTTTCATTGATTTTTACATAATTTTTAAAACATGAAGGTAATTAATTCCTTACCTATAGTGCTTTTTAGAAATACTTATCTATTTTCTTATTTATTATGGTAATATGTTTTTACATAAAATGCCAATAATATTTACAAAGTTTTATCAATCTTTCCACTTTTCATTGCTTAGACTAACTTCAGGTTTTGGAAGTTCTTCAACTTAACTGCTGCTATATTTTCAACTAATTTTTGAAATGTAATGTGTTAATTAAATCTAACATAAGTTTTGCTATAGAGGAGGAGGTATGGATACGATTTGAATGTTTTTCCTAATTAGCCAGTAATTTTTAAAAATTTCTTCTTGGCCTCTTTTATTGATTTTTTTTAATCCATTTAATTTCATCCCTCTTTAGTCCTTGGCCTTGTGTGGGCCTCCCCTCATTGTGACCTCTCTCATCGCAGAGTCCCGGCTCTGGGTGTATGCACTCCAGAGCGCTGGCTCACAACTGGACACACCAGTCCAGCTGTTCTGGGGCATATGGGATCTTCCCAGACCAGGGATCTAAGTGGTGCCCTTTGTACTGCAAGGCAGACTTCTTACCCACTGGACCACCAGGGAAACCCTAGCCAGTAATTTCTAAAGTCATTTACTGAATAATCCATCTTTTACTTTTGGTGAGTTGCTTGTTCTATCATAAATTAAATGTTTGTATGTATGAGGGAAGGCTACCAGTCCTCATCCATTGATCTGTTCATTTTTTTTTAATACCACATTGTTTTAAGTACCATGGCTTTGTAATGCATTCTAATATTTGTACTGCAAGTTCTTACTCCTAACTTTTACCTAAAAATATGTAGCTGTCCTTACTTGGTTCTTCAAATGAATCTAATAGCAATTTTAATAGTCTCTATCTAGATTTATCTAAATTTGTTGATGTTTAGTCACTAAATCATGTCTGACTCTGTGACCCCATGGACTGTAGCCTGCCAGGCTCCTCTGTCTATGGGATTTCCCAGGAAAGACTACTGGAATGGGCTGTCATTTCCTTCTTTAGGGGATCTTCCTGATCCAGGGATTTAACCCACGTCTCCTGCATTGACAGGTAGGTTTTTACCACTGAGCCACCAGGGAATCCCATATTTATCTGTATCTATGTCTATATCACATACACTTTGACACTGTTATTAAACTTTGTTGTTTTTATTTATTTATTTTTTTAAAAGAGTAGACAACTTTTAAAGAAAGATTTACAAATTTAAAAGAGAAAACTCTGTGTGGGCATGTTGCACAGCAAGCATCTCTTAGGTAGTTGAGAATAAATGAGACACAACCACATCCCTCAAGCAGCCCATAGGCCTGCTGGGGGAGTCAGGCAGGAGAACAGGTAGCAACACTCCATGGTATTGAGTTACAGCGATGATAAAGATGCACAAAGGAAAGCTGTCCTGTTTTCCGTTCACCCAGGTCTGAAGGGAAGAGAAAGCTTCCCAAGGGAGATGGCTCTTTGAAGAATGTGACCAGGCAAAGAGGAGTCAGTAAAAGAGGAATATTCCAGGCAGGGGGCAGTATTTCTGAGCACCCAATGGTAAGAGAGCACATGAGATCTGAAGACAGGTCTGAAACAGGGCTGAAGCATCAATTACAGAGAGGACAAAGGGAGAGAGAGGACGGCAGCAGAGTGGACACCACAGACCCTGACCACAGACACCTAAATTCTCTTTTGAGATGTTCTGGACTTTCCCTAAAGGCAAGCTCCCTTCCTGGCCTTTATTTTCCAAAGGTCTGAGCTCCTTGGAAAAGAGGAGAGATGCAAGGTGGCTTGAAAAGAAGAATGGGGAGGGTTAGGGATGGGAAACAATAGAGAGCTGGAATAGGGTGGTGGTTTGGGGTTCTGGATTGTGGAAGCAAGACTACAGGGACTTGCACCAAAAAGCAGGATGCCTACATGACGCACACAGCCTGAACCTCTGTCCAGGGCTGTGCATCTTGGGAAAGGCCCTGTGCCCAAGATGGGTCAGGATTTGAAGATGTCCTTCTTCAGGGATTGGAGGGCTAGCCTGAACCTGCTGTCCTTACTTGGTTCTTCAAATGAATCTAATAGCAATTTTAATAGTCTCTATCTAGATTTATCTAAATTTGTTGATGTTTAGTCACTAAATCATGTCTGACTCTGTGACCCCATGGACTGTAGCCTGCCAGGCTCCTCTGTCTATGGGATTTCCCAGGAAAGACTACTGGAATGGGCTGTCATTTCCTTCTTTAGGGATCTTCCTGATCCAGGGATTTAACCCACGTCTCCTGCATTGACAGGTAGGTTTTTACCACTGAGCCACCAGGGAATCCCATATTTATCTGTATCTATGTCTATATCACATACACTTTGACACTGTTATTAAACTTTGTTGTTTTTATTTATTTATTTTTTTAAAAGAGTAGACAACTTTTAAAGAAAGATTTACAAATTTAAAAGAGAAAACTCTGTGTGGGCATGTTGCACAGCAAGCATCTCTTAGGTAGTTGAGAATAAATGAGACACAACCACATCCCTCAAGCAGCCCATAGGCCTGCTGGGGGAGTCAGGCAGGAGAACAGGTAGCAACACTCCATGGTATTGAGTTACAGCGATGATAAAGATGCACAAAGGAAAGCTGTCCTGTTTTCCGTTCACCCAGGTCTGAAGGGAAGAGAAAGCTTCCCAAGGAAAATGGCTCTTTGAAGAATGTGACCAGGCAAAGAGGAGTCAGAAAAAGAGGAATATTCCAGGCAGGGGGCAGTATTTCTGAGCACCCAATGGTAAGAGAGCACATGAGATCTGAAGACAGGTCTGAAACAGGGCTGAAGCATCAATTACAGAGAGGACAAAGGGAGAGAGAGGACGGCAGCAGAGTGGACACCACAGACCCTGACCACAGACACCTAAATTCTCTTTTGAGATGTTCTGGACTTTCCCTAAAGGCAAGCTCCCTTCCTGGCCTTTATTTTCCAAAGGTCTGAGCTCCTTGGAAAAGAGGAGAGATGCAAGGTGGCTTGAAAAGAAGAATGGGGAGGGTTAGGGATGGGAAACAATAGAGAGCTGGAATAGGGTGGTGGTTTGGGGTTCTGGATTGTGGAAGCAAGACTACAGGGACTTGCACCAAAAAGCAGGATGCCTACATGACGCACACAGCCTGAACCTCTGTCCAGGGCTGTGCATCTTGGGAAAGGCCCTGTGCCCAAGATGGGTCAGGATTTGAAGATGTCCTTCTTCAGGGATTGGAGGGCTGGGTGAGGATCTGGTGCCCCTAGACCAGGGTCAGCTGAAGACTGGAAGCTCTTGATTTGTGGCTGTTAGGTGAACCTCCAGAATTTTAGTGTATCCAAAGGAGTGAAAGAGGCAAAATAGTTACGATAAAGCCTACCAACAGACCTGTGGGATGGAAACTCCAGTCATATCTGGTTCAATTTAATAAAAGTAATATCACATTTCTTACACATCTGAATTTATGGAATAAGGTTCATTTATAATATTCAAGTCTCCATTATACAAAACAGGAGATAAATAGAAAAAAATACTTCATATCCAATTCTTAACCTGAGCTGTTAAAATTTTGATAAATTTCTTGTTTTTGTTAATAGTACTTTGATTTTTTTTTACCTTTGCTATTTGTGAGTGTGTTTGTGCTAAATATTTCTAATAATACTGTAAATATAATTTTATTTGCCATAGGAATATTTTCTCTGTTCTTTAAAGCCTTGGTAGAATAAATCTTACAGGGAAAAAAATGCATACACTTAGCTTCATGATGTTTAAAATGCGCAAATATAAAAATTACTACTAAAAGGTAAACAATTAACTGCAGATGAAATTTTCATCAAATAAGACAAAGAACTAATGTTTTTATTATGCCACATGTTCACAGGACCTGATAAAAATAAAAGATAAAAAATCCCCAAACATAAAAATAAATGCATAAAAGACAAAATACATTTGGTTAACAGAGAAAATTATTTATTCTCACTAGATTTTCAAGGAATATAAATTAAGATCTTGACATACCATTAATCTTTTATCATATTAGAAAAGAGCTTAAAATATTTCATGTCCATTGTTTGGCGGTGTGAGGAAAAGGTGAATTATACTGCCTCTGACACACGGGGCTGTAAATTGGTTCAAGGTTTAGGGGAAAACTGGCATTATGTACCAAAAGCCTTAAATATGTTCATTCATTCAGTACTCCCACTTCTGCTTTGCTCACTATAGGACGTAATCAGAGGTAGCCACAAAGATTTATGCGCAAGCATATTCATCATAACATTATTTATAATGCTCAAAAAATTGGAAATAACCTAATGTCCATCCAACAGGAATTGGTTAAGTAGACTATTATGCAGTCATTAGAATCTAGAAAACTGCATAACCACAATGAAAAATGACTCCTCCTTTGCTGTAAGGTTCTTACTAAAATGCAGGAGATTTAGAAGTTAATCCTGTTTTCCACAAATGGGCTGAAATGTGTTTTTAGCACATCTGAGCGCTCCTAGTTTTGTAAGCATTAAGTTTTGATCTCCCTGAAAAGTGTTCACAGCCCCCCTTGGCATTTGAGAGCCACTCCACTCAGTCAAGGTCTAACTTCTGGACCCAGTGCCTAGGAACAAGTGCACGACATTCTGCTTCCTTCTGTTCTTTTAAGTCCACTTGCTGGGCACTTCCTTCCTCGCTCCTGCATAAAGCTTAGGAAATCACTCTTGTGAATAGGAAAAAAATGTTGCAATAGCTTTAATTCACAAAACAATCTCAATGCAGTAATTTAAGAAGCCAGCTGCATATGATAATCCATTTCCAGCTTTTTCCGCCAGTCTGATTTCTCCCAGTTTTCAATCCCTACCCGTTCCCAGACTACTGGCAACTGGGCTCTCAGGGAAACCTACCTTCGTGCATACCTCCCTTCTCACTTGCAAGTTCACATTTCTCTGTGCAGTGGAGTGAGGGGAGAGGAGAGCTGAGTGCTCAGGCAAGGTTTTGCCTGGCTGGCAGAAACTTCAAGTTGACTCTGGCTCTTGAGGGCTGCTTTGGCCAGTTCTACTCTGAAGAACTTTTCCATGCAGTGGGTGGTACATGCCTCCCGGCTGGCTGTACTCTGTTCAACCTTGAGTTTCTGGTGGTCCATCTCAGAGAAGGGTGCCTGTACCATGCATGTTGGCAGTCTCCCTGTGTGGCTGATGAGAGGCACTCCTGCAGATTTGGGGGCTCTGGTTATCCCAACTCTGCCCCAAGCCAGCCAACCCCCTCATCTCTGTCCTCTGAATTTCCCAGGTTTATGCAGAAACCCATGTCTAGTTGGTGGGTTTTAATGCTCCCACTTCTGCTTTGCTCACTATAGGACGTAATCAGAGGTAGCCACAAAGATTTATGCGCAAGCATATTCATCATAACATTATTTATAATGCTCAAAAAATTGGAAATAACCTAATGTCCATCCAACAGGAATTGGTTAAGTAGACTATTATGCAGTCATTAGAATCTAGAAAACTGCATAACCACAATGAAAAATGACTCCTCCTTTGCTGTAAGGTTCTTACTAAAATGCAGGAGATTTAGAAGTTAATCCTGTTTTCCACAAATGGGCTGAAATGTGTTTTTAGCACATCTGAGCGCTCCTAGTTTTGTAAGCATTAAGTTTTGATCTCCCTGAAAAGTGTTCACAGCCCCCCTTGGCATTTGAGAGCCACTCCACTCAGTCAAGGTCTAACTTCTGGACCCAGTGCCTAGGAACAAGTGCACGACATTCTGCTTCCTTCTGTTCTTTTAAGTCCACTTGCTGGGCACTTCCTTCCTCGCTCCTGCATAAAGCTTAGGAAATCACTCTTGTGAATAGGAAAAAAATGTTGCAATAGCTTTAATTCACAAAACAATCTCAATGCAGTAATTTAAGAAGCCAGCTGCATATGATAATCCATTTCCAGCTTTTTCCGCCAGTCTGATTTCTCCCAGTTTTCAATCCCTACCCGTTCCCAGACTACTGGCAACTGGGCTCTCAGGGAAACCTACCTTCGTGCATACCTCCCTTCTCACTTGCAAGTTCACATTTCTCTGTGCAGTGGAGTGAGGGGAGAGGAGAGCTGAGTGCTCAGGCAAGGTTTTGCCTGGCTGGCAGAAACTTCAAGTTGACTCTGGCTCTTGAGGGCTGCTTTGGCCAGTTCTACTCTGAAGAACTTTTCCATGCAGTGGGTGGTACATGCCTCCCGGCTGGCTGTACTCTGTTCAACCTTGAGTTTCTGGTGGTCCATCTCAGAGAAGGGTGCCTGTACCATGCATGTTGGCAGTCTCCCTGTGTGGCTGATGAGAGGCACTCCTGCAGATTTGGGGGCTCTGGTTATCCCAACTCTGCCCCAAGCCAGCCAACCCCCTCATCTCTGTCCTCTGAATTTCCCAGGTTTATGCAGAAACCCATGTCTAGTTGGTGGGTCACACACTAAGCTTCCCAAATGACCCCACTGAAGGATTTCTATTCCATCTCTTGGTGAGGTTGGGAGGAGGGGTATTGCAGGCATCATCAAGCTTTTCCAAAGAAAACCACTTATAGGTCTTATCTCATCAATAAGCAACCAATTATCAGGCACTTCATTTGAGACTTTTGCAAGATGGCAAACACAGCACCTACTTTCTTGATGATTTATCTAGTTCCACGAGAGGAAGACCCATCCTTGACATCCAGAAACAACCTTACTGTATTCTCTTTCCCTCGTACATCTAAAGTGTTAATCACAGCAAATACCCATTCCCTAATATGCTCTTTTGAGTATCCTTGCTCTCTTACCTGAAAAGAGTCCATCTCCCGCCCCAACTGCTCAGTGCCTCCCCCATCCCAACATCAGCAGCAAGCCCGCATCTTCTGTACTCTCTCAGTACCATCCTCAGCTGCAGAACATGGTCTTCTAGGAGAAAGAGTTGGGGTCTCCTTTAACCAATGATAAACTCCAGGAGGGCAGATGCCACATTTCCATCACTTCCGTAATCCCTACAGCACATTGCATGGGGCCTGACATGCAAAAGGTTATTAGGGAATGCTTGCTAAATCGAGCCCCTTGTATATGGCATTGATTTTGGATATTGGGCTGTTTAATGCCAAATAACAAGGGGAAGAGGTGACCCCAGATGGTGGGAAGGATCGTATGGGTCCAGGGAAGGCTGATGACTAGGAACAGGTCGGAGAAGAGATATCAATGATCTGTGCCATCCTGAAAACTCAGAGAGGCAAAGGCCCAACCAGAGCAGAACTTACTTATGGGGTTAATCATAAGGCCCAAGTTCTGGGAGATTAACCAGACAAATGAAGTGCGGTGGTCAGGAAGGGTGACGATGTTAGCTCCTCAGAGAGAGGAGATGGCGCACCTCAAGATTAATGTCTCCTGACCACTGGCTCTATTCAGGGCCTTCCGATGTCATATTTCTACTCACTCATTCATCTTGACGGCACACCTTGTGCAGACAGAAGCCAGGGACTGGTTGCACAAAATTAGGAAAGCCCTGAGAAACCCCTCAGGCCTTTAAATACTGACTGTGACTTTGAGCTAGCATATAAAATTAAATAGTTAGCTTCGTAGGTTCATGGACAAGAACTAGAAAAAAAATCTGAATATGCCTTCGTCACCCCCAGCTTTGGGTTTGGTTAGAATTGTGCATTCATGGTTCTGAGGTGTTTTTGCACGTAGAAGGTAGAAGAAGAATTCTACCGACCTAGATAAACAGGATCCACCAGGTGGCAAAAGTAGGGGCTGGGTGCAGCTTCTACTTGCCTGGAAACAAGCATGGCAGGCACCAGGATTTCTCGGTAGGCCTTTAGTAATCTGGCTTCAAGTGAGAATAGGGCATTTCTCTGCAAGCTGTCCTTCAATTGCAAGGGCAAAATTTTTACTTAGCATCTTTATTTAGGGTGGTGTGTAGGTGGGGTCAAGAAATGTTAAAAATGGAGACTGGGGCTCCCCAAGTTATTCTTGGTATAACTGCTGAAAACCTGCTCTCTAAGAAAACTATGATGAGGGTTGAAAAATTATCCAGCAAATCAGTTAGTGTAGAAAGCCTGAGCTGAGGCAGCTGGGGTGATTGTCTTTTCAGACTTTTGACAAATGGAAAAGCATCCTTCTTCCCTTAACTTTAAACTTGAAGGACAGATGGGGGGCCATGAAAGGGATGCTCAGAACACCACCCCCCACTCAGGGAGCAGTGGTCCAAACATGCATCAAGTTCTCATGACCTATGTAGGGTGACTCAGGAATCTGACACCTGGGATGGTGATCTGTGGATGCTCCTCCTCTGGGGGTCAAGGCAGGCTCCATGGCAGAAGGTGACAGTGCAGAAGTTCTAAAACGAGGTCCTCGGAGGGTCCACGGACACACAAAGATAGGCAGAAAGTATATGCATGTATTATATATCCCCTCTACAACGAGAACTCAGCTCTCCAGTCTTTACCAGCATCTTACGGGCATCTCAACCTCCCGCCAAGTAAAGTGCTAGGAGGTGGCCTGTTTGCTCAGGTCTTAATGTCTCCTGACCACTGGCTCTATTCAGGGCCTTCCGATGTCATATTTCTACTCACTCATTCATCTTGACGGCACACCTTGTGCAGACAGAAGCCAGGGACTGGTTGCACAAAATTAGGAAAGCCCTGAGAAACCCCTCAGGCCTTTAAATACTGACTGTGACTTTGAGCTAGCATATAAAATTAAATAGTTAGCTTCGTAGGTTCATGGACAAGAACTAGAAAAAATCTGAATATGCCTTCGTCACCCCAGCTTTGGGTTTGGTTAGAATTGTGCATTCATGGTTCTGAGGTGTTTTTGCACGTAGAAGGTAGAAGAAGAATTCTACCGACCTAGATAAACAGGATCCACCAGGTGGCAAAAGTAGGGGCTGGGTGCAGCTTCTACTTGCCTGGAAACAAGCATGGCAGGCACCAGGATTTCTCGGTAGGCCTTTAGTAATCTGGCTTCAAGTGAGAATAGGGCATTTCTCTGCAAGCTGTCCTTCAATTGCAAGGGCAAAATTTTTACTTAGCATCTTTATTTAGGGTGGTGTGTAGGTGGGGTCAAGAAATGTTAAAAATGGAGACTGGGGCTCCCCAAGTTATTCTTGGTATAACTGCTGAAAACCTGCTCTCTAAGAAAACTATGATGAGGGTTAAAAAATTATCCAGCAAATCAGTTAGTGTAGAAAGCCTGAGCTGAGGCAGCTGGGGTGATTGTCTTTTCAGACTTTTGACAAATGGAAAAGCATCCTTCTTCCCTTAACTTTAAACTTGAAGGACAGATGGGGGGCCATGAAAGGGATGCTCAGAACACCACCCCCCACTCAGGGAGCAGTGGTCCAAACATGCATCAAGTTCTCATGACCTATGTAGGGTGACTCAGGAATCTGACACCTGGGATGGTGATCTGTGGATGCTCCTCCTCTGGGGGTCAAGGCAGGCTCCATGGCAGAAGGTGACAGTGCAGAAGTTCTAAAACGAGGTCCTCGGAGGGTCCACGGACACACAAAGATAGGCAGAAAGTATATGCATGTATTATATATCCCCTCTACAACGAGAACTCAGCTCTCCAGTCTTTACCAGCATCTTACGGGCATCTCAACCTCCCGCCAAGTAAAGTGCTAGGAGGTGGCCTGTTTGCTCAGGTCTTCCTGAGATTACCGAACCTCAACCAGTTAAACTATCAGCTAGTCTCTGCCAGAGGCTAAGGCGTCTTCCTTGTGCGAATTGGCCCTGTTTCAATGTCTCCTCATGAACATTTATTCAGGCTTCTGTGGGTGTGGGGAACTTCTCATTAATGGTTTTTTACCAAATGTCTCTTGGAGACTTAAAAAAGACATATTTTCACTCCTCAGGACCACTCAGTGTTCTGGCAACAGTCTCTCTCCCCAAGAGATTAAGACTCACCCACCCTGTCTCACCAGGAATTTTCCTATTCAGGCTTGCTTTTTCAGTAAAGGTTTATGGGACTTTTTTTCCCCATCCTATAGGTTTTACACACTTCTTGTTCAGTTTATCTCATGACAGTTTATGTTTGGGAATGTTATAATAAATGGGGATCTTTTTCTATTATATTTATCAAGTGATTATTTCTGATCAAATAGATAGTGATTATTTTTCTATTATGTGATATGCTCCTTTACTCAGTTCTCATTAATTCCAATGACTGCTCAGTTGATTCTGTTGGTTTCTGCAAGTAATCATATTACAAGCAAAAATATACTTAAAAGTCATATTTTTTCTTTTCTGAAATGTATTCTGTTTTAAAATTTTCAGCATACTTGTGTGTGTGTGAGAGAGAGACAGAGATAGAGACAGAGAGACAGAGTGAGAGAAACACAGAGAGACAAATTATTTTCCCCACTGTCTAGAACAGTTAAGTTACAGTGAAATTATCTATCCCTTGCAAGATTAATAAACCCTGCTTGGGCTTCCCTGGTGGTCCAGTGGGTAAAGAGTATGCCTTGCAATGCAAGGGACACCAGTTCAATCCCTGGCCTGGGGAGATTCCGCATGGATCCTGCGTGCTGTAGAGCAGCTGGACCGGTGTGTCCAATTACAAGCCAGTGCTCTGGAGCGCATGCGCCCAGAGCCGGTGTTCTGCAAGGAGAGAGGCCGTTGCGATGGGAGGCCCACACGTGCCAAAGAACAAAGATGGCTGAAAATAAATAAATAAATAAACAAATAAATAAATAAAACAAAAGAGGTCAAAATTTAACAGAGAGACAGAAAAGAATCTATGTTCAATAAATAAACCCTCTGATCTGATCCCAGTATCTTTATAGAGCTAGTTCTTTGGCAAAACTTTTCCATTTTTTAAAAAGAGTCTCTGATTTATTTGTATTTTCTAGATTTTCTTAAGCCAATCTAAATGTATTTTTCCTGAGCATTATGAACGTTGTGCAGTTTCCATATTTAGCAGAGTTGTTCATAGAAATCTCTTAAAAGTCTATAAATCCTCTTCATATTTGTGATTATGTCTTTATTCTCAATCCTATTTTGGTCTCATTTTTCCTTGATTAGATTTCTTGGTTTTGAATATTTTATTCGTCATTTCAGAGAACCCAATCTCATTTATTTAGCAATTCTGCTGACTGCATATTTATGCTTGTTATTTCTGTTAATTCCTTCCTCCTACTTTCCTTATGCTTTCTTGTTTTCTGCTGACATGTTAAGTTTAATAGTCAGAGTATTTGTTTTTATTTTTGTCCTGTTTAATAAGAAAAACATCTGGGATTATTACTGTAATAATAAGTACAGCTTTGGCTGCAGCCCATAAGTTTTCCTGGGTGGTTATCTCATTATTTTTCAAATAGTCTATATTTGTAGTTATATTTTGTATTTTACTGAGTTACATAAAAATGTGTTTATTAAATTTCAAGTAGTTTCTCATATAAGATGATATTATTTATATACTTTATATTGTAATCAGAGAATATACCATTATAACCTACTCAAAGAATCTATTCAGGTATCTTAGAGATTGATCATGTAATTATTGTAAATATTTGATGAGCACTAGGGGAAAAACAAACATCTCTGTAGAGCTTAACACTTTAAATCAATATTATCAGTAGACTTCTGTGACATTGAAACATTAAGTGAGCAAATAAAATATGGTCTCAAATTAGAAAAATAGAGTTCTGTTCTACCACTAATGGTGTTTCTTTATATTTATCTCTATGTTTCTAAAATTTTGCAGTATATACATTGACTTAATGGTATTCATTCAGTTTGCTTGCTCATTCATGTCCAACTCTTTGCTTCCCTGCTGACTGTACCATGCCAGGCTTCTCTGTCATTCGCCATCGCCCAGCGCCTGCTCAAGCTCATGTCCATTGACTCAGTGATTCTATCCCACCATCTCATCCTCTGTCGTCCCCTTTTCCTTTTGCCTTCTATTTTCCCAGGCTCAGGGTCTTTCCCAGTGAGTCTTCTCTTCACATCAGCTGGTCAAAGTATTGGAGCTTCAGCTTCAGCATCACTCATTCCAGTGAATATTCAATGTTGATTTCCTTTAGGATTGATTGGTTTGATCTCCTTACAGCCCAAGGGACTCTCAAGAGTCTTCTCCAACACCACAGTTCAAAGGCATGATCGCTTTGGCAATAAACCTTCATAACAACAGTAATGCTTAACATGTATGAACACGACTTAGTGATAGGCTAAAACTGCTGAGCGCATTGAATGCCTTAGCTTTTCAATTTTCAGAGAGAGGTTATGAAAATCATCTACAGTTTACAGATGAGAAAATTGACCCTCACAGAGGGCATTAGTTGAGGTTGGGCCAGCAGGATGGAACTTTATTCCATTCTTACACTGGATCAGAGCTGGTGTTACAGGGTTTCAAGCCATCCTAAGTGCATGTACTTCTCCTCTGTGTCTGGCTACTCTCATCACACAGATCCTAACTGAACCGAGACTTGTCTGACTTCTGACTCACTGTAGCCATCCTGCCTCCTTTCTATCTAGAAGGGAAACAGAAAAAGGACCTCAGATTCTTAAGGCCATCAAATTCCCCTCAAACTTGCTTGTTTCTAATCATGTAACTACCCTTGAATTTAGGGAACTCTAGCTCCCATCCAAGTCTTTGTTGAAAACCCAGTAGATCAGACCCTTCTTGCAGAAGTTGCCAAGAACCGTCCTCCCAAGACCTTGTTGCCCCATTCCAGGTGTTTCTGTCAGGTGCCATTGTTCTCTTTTAGCTCTGAACTCCACTTTGGGAAAGAAGAGGGAACATCCTCTTCTTCTCCTTCTCCTCAATGGTGCCCATCAATAATGCCTGGCCTCATTAGTGAGCAAATAAAATATGGTCTCAAATTAGAAAAATAGAGTTCTGTTCTACCACTAATGGTGTTTCTTTATATTTATCTCTATGTTTCTAAAATTTTGCAGTATATACATTGACTTAATGGTATTCATTCAGTTTGCTTGCTCATTCATGTCCAACTCTTTGCTTCCCTGCTGACTGTACCATGCCAGGCTTCTCTGTCATTCGCCATCGCCCAGCGCCTGCTCAAGCTCATGTCCATTGACTCAGTGATTCTATCCCACCATCTCATCCTCTGTCGTCCCCTTTTCCTTTTGCCTTCTATTTTCCCAGGCTCAGGGTCTTTCCCAGTGAGTCTTCTCTTCACATCAGCTGGTCAAAGTATTGGAGCTTCAGCTTCAGCATCACTCATTCCAGTGAATATTCAATGTTGATTTCCTTTAGGATTGATTGGTTTGATCTCCTTACAGCCCAAGGGACTCTCAAGAGTCTTCTCCAACACCACAGTTCAAAGGCATGATCGCTTTGGCAATAAACCTTCATAACAACAGTAATGCTTAACATGTATGAACACGACTTAGTGATAGGCTAAAACTGCTGAGCGCATTGAATGCCTTAGCTTTTCAATTTTCAGAGAGAGGTTATGAAAATCATCTACAGTTTACAGATGAGAAAATTGACCCTCACAGAGGGCATTAGTTGAGGTTGGGCCAGCAGGATGGAACTTTATTCCATTCTTACACTGGATCAGAGCTGGTGTTACAGGGTTTCAAGCCATCCTAAGTGCATGTACTTCTCCTCTGTGTCTGGCTACTCTCATCACACAGATCCTAACTGAACCGAGACTTGTCTGACTTCTGACTCACTGTAGCCATCCTGCCTCCTTTCTATCTAGAAGGGAAACAGAAAAAGGACCTCAGATTCTTAAGGCCATCAAATTCCCCTCAAACTTGCTTGTTTCTAATCATGTAACTACCCTTGAATTTAGGGAACTCTAGCTCCCATCCAAGTCTTTGTTGAAAACCCAGTAGATCAGACCCTTCTTGCAGAAGTTGCCAAGAACCGTCCTCCCAAGACCTTGTTGCCCCATTCCAGGTGTTTCTGTCAGGTGCCATTGTTCTCTTTTAGCTCTGAACTCCACTTTGGGAAAGAAGAGGGAACATCCTCTTCTTCTCCTTCTCCTCAATGGTGCCCATCAATAATGCCTGGCATCATCTCATTAGTGAGCTCTCAGGAGAGTTGAGGAGAAAGGACCACTTGTGTTACAGACTGCTTCCCTTCTGACTCAGAATCCACCCCCTGGTGCCAGTGCCCATTTTAATAGGATGGTGGAGGGAAGAATAGAGAAGTATACATGTATACACACATAAATTAAAAAGCAAAGGCATCCATTTGCTGACAAAGATATGTATAGTCAAAGCTATGGTGTACCCAGTACTCATGTCAAGGATGTGAGTGCTGGACCATAAAGAAGAATGAATGTTGAAGAACTGATGCTTTTGAATTGTGGTACTGGAGAAGACTCTTGAGAGTCCCTTGGACTGCAAGGAGATCAAACCAGTCAATCTTAAAGGAAATCAACCTTGAATATTCATTAGAAGGACTGATGCTGAAACTTTGGCCACCTGATGTAAAGAACTGACTCATTGGAAAAGACCCTAATGCTGAGAAAGATTGAGGACAGGAGAAGAGGGGAGACAGAGGATGAGATGGTTGGATGGCTCAATGGACCTGAGTTTGAGCAAACTTCGGGAGATAGTAAATGACAGGGAAGCCTGGCATGCTGCAGTCCATGGAGTCTCAAAGTGTCAGACACGACTGAATGACTGAACAGCAACATCTGGTTTGGGTGTGAAGTTAAGCTAAGATCACAGAATCAGTTAAGAGCTTTACATTTTTGATTTTATAGTCTGAAACAGTTTATAAAATATATCATTTTTATTCGGTAAAGATTGGTAGAACTTACCCATACAGCCACCTGAGCTTGATATATTTTTAAAGATTATGTGACTTCTTTTCATTTGATTGTATGGTCATTTGTATATTATGGTGGTCCCTCTCATCTTGAGTTGATATTCACCACTTACATTATGTTTAAAGATTTGACTGAAATGTTTACATTTATTGGCACAAAACAGTACATAGATTACTCATGAATTTTCATAATATTGTCAGTCACTATGTGTTTACCCATTTTTCTCCTAATGCTTATTCTTTCTCCCTTTTTCCTGCTGGATTACTCTTGTGCATTCATTTTTAAAATTTCTTCTTTAATGAATGTTCCCATTATCTTTATTAGATATGCTTACAGAATGTTGGTTTAATTTTTATTATGTAGCTTCTCAAGTTCTAGGTTTGTTTCTTTTAGCTTTCAATCTTCTTTTTCTGCTCTACGGCATTGAAGACTGTCCAGAGCCACATGAGTGCTCACAGAATCTTCATGGGCATTCATTTTCTAAAGAGTTTATATCTCTTTCTACATGAACTTTTATTTGAACTTACTTTTTATTCCAGCAATTATTTACTAATAGAAATAATGAAATTAATAATAATAGTCAAGAGGTTAGTAATAGTTTCTATTGTTGACAGTTGAATAATTGTGGTGTTGGAGAAGACTTGAGATTTCCTAGGATTGCAAGGAGATGAAAGCAGTCAATCTTAAAGGAAATCAACCCTGAATATTCATTAGAAGGACTGATGCTGAAACTTTGGCCACCTGATGTAAAGAACTGACTCATTGGAAAAGACCCTAATGCTGAGAAAGATTGAGGACAGGAGAAGAGGGGAGACAGAGGATGAGATGGTTGGATGGCTCAATGGACCTGAGTTTGAGCAAACTTCGGGAGATAGTAAATGACAGGGAAGCCTGGCATGCTGCAGTCCATGGAGTCTCAAAGTGTCAGACACGACTGAATGACTGAACAGCAACATCTGGTTTGGGTGTGAAGTTAAGCTAAGATCACAGAATCAGTTAAGAGCTTTACATTTTTGATTTTATAGTCTGAAACAGTTTATAAAATATATCATTTTTATTCGGTAAAGATTGGTAGAACTTACCCATACAGCCACCTGAGCTTGATATATTTTTAAAGATTATGTGACTTCTTTTCATTTGATTGTATGGTCATTTGTATATTATGGTGGTCCCTCTCATCTTGAGTTGATATTCACCACTTACATTATGTTTAAAGATTTGACTGAAATGTTTACATTTATTGGCACAAAACAGTACATAGATTACTCATGAATTTTCATAATATTGTCAGTCACTATGTGTTTACCCATTTTTCTCCTAATGCTTATTCTTTCTCCCTTTTTCCTGCTGGATTACTCTTGTGCATTCATTTTTAAAATTTCTTCTTTAATGAATGTTCCCATTATCTTTATTAGATATGCTTACAGAATGTTGGTTTAATTTTTATTATGTAGCTTCTCAAGTTCTAGGTTTGTTTCTTTTAGCTTTCAATCTTCTTTTTCTGCTCTACGGCATTGAAGACTGTCCAGAGCCACATGAGTGCTCACAGAATCTTCATGGGCATTCATTTTCTAAAGAGTTTATATCTCTTTTTACATGAACTTTTATTTGAACTTACTTTTTATTCCAGCAATTATTTACTAATAGAAATAATGAAATTAATAATAATAGTCAAGAGGTTAGTAATAGTTTCTATTGTTGACAGTTGAATAGGGCTTTTATGATTTAGTCATTATTGCCTTTAGGCACAGAATATACATCTGTATTTTTATATTTTATACTTTATAGGCTTTATTTGTATAAGTCTTCATGAAAGGCCAGGACTTATTTCCAAATAAGTATTCTCTGCTTGATTTGGGGTATAATTTTGTTTATGATCTAATGAAGATATTTTAATAATAATATATTTTATTTTTAGAATTTCTGTTTGGTTCTTAGTTCTTTTGTAAATCTGCCCTTATTTTAAAAAAATACCCTATTCTTATCTCACGTTTTAAGTTCCTTTAGTTTTTTAAACTTTTGAAATCTACTTGTACATAGTCTGTCTTCAATACTATTACATAAAATGTGGCTCTAGTCCTAAAAAAAAATTTGTTTATGTGTGAAAAAAGAGATTTAGATATATATTAAAAATATATAAAAATCATAGATACATATTAAACTTCTTATGCATTTATTGCTTTATTCTCTCAAAATTCTATTGATGCAATAGTAAAATAACTGAAATAATAATAAACCATAAAGATAAAGAGAATAAAAGAAGAATCAACAGTGTTCATAGAAATTAAATGTTTCAAAGATAGGAAACAGAGCAGGGGTAAATGACACAGAAAAGCCAAGGAAAATGAAATCTTTGTGCCAACAGAGAGAGAGCAGTGAAAACAAATTCATTTCCCCCCAGGACTCTGGGAAGGTTTGGGATCTGCTGGCACTAGTCACCAAGGTTGCACATCTGTACTGAGCACTTAGATGCCACCCCCCAATGCCTTTTTCAATCTCTTTGTCTTCCATGTGTAGCCAAGTATATATCCCATTCCCATCTCTACAGGAAATGGGAGTTTTATTATGTTTAGAATTGAGAGGCTCCAGATGTGAGGAAACCAGATGTAGCTGGAAGAGAAGGTACTAAACTGAAAACAAAAGGAACAAGTAAATCCAAATCCAGAATCTTCATGGGCATTCATTTTCTAAAGAGTTTATATCTCTTTTACATGAACTTTTATTTGAACTTACTTTTTATTCCAGCAATTATTTACTAATAGAAATAATGAAATTAATAATAATAGTCAAGAGGTTAGTAATAGTTTCTATTGTTGACAGTTGAATAGGGCTTTTATGATTTAGTCATTATTGCCTTTAGGCACAGAATATACATCTGTATTTTTATATTTTATACTTTATAGGCTTTATTTGTATAAGTCTTCATGAAAGGCCAGGACTTATTTCCAAATAAGTATTCTCTGCTTGATTTGGGGTATAATTTTGTTTATGATCTAATGAAGATATTTTAATAATAATATATTTTATTTTTAGAATTTCTGTTTGGTTCTTAGTTCTTTTGTAAATCTGCCCTTATTTTAAAAAAATACCCTATTCTTATCTCACGTTTTAAGTTCCTTTAGTTTTTAATCTTTTGAAATCTACTTGTACATAGTCTGTCTTCAATACTATTACATAAAATGTGGCTCTAGTCCTAAAAAAAAATTTGTTTATGTGTGAAAAAAGAGATTTAGATATATATTAAAAATATATAAAAATCATAGATACATATTAAACTTCTTATGCATTTATTGCTTTATTCTCTCAAAATTCTATTGATGCAATAGTAAAATAACTGAAATAATAATAAACCATAAAGATAAAGAGAATAAAAGAAGAATCAACAGTGTTCATAGAAATTAAATGTTTCAAAGATAGGAAACAGAGCAGGGGTAAATGACACAGAAAAGCCAAGGAAAATGAAATCTTTGTGCCAACAGAGAGAGAGCAGTGAAAACAAATTCATTTCCCCCCAGGACTCTGGGAAGGTTTGGGATCTGCTGGCACTAGTCACCAAGGTTGCACATCTGTACTGAGCACTTAGATGCCACCCCCCAATGCCTTTTTCAATCTCTTTGTCTTCCATGTGTAGCCAAGTATATATCCCATTCCCATCTCTACAGGAAATGGGAGTTTTATTATGTTTAGAATTGAGAGGCTCCAGATGTGAGGAAACCAGATGTAGCTGGAAGAGAAGGTACTAAACTGAAAACAAAAGGAACAAGTAAATCCAAATCCAGAATGGTCACACTTCACATCTCTTCTTGCCCTCTTTCCAGGGTATCAACAATTGGTATAACACCACCAGATAATATATTAAAGAATTATTTTCTAGAGAAACCACATGTATACAACTGAAAATCTTTATAAGGTCTGTCATCAGGGAGCTTTGCAATAGAAAGACAACAAAACTGACAGCCTGGTTGCACCACAGTGGAGGCCCACAGTGGTGTCTGATGAGGACATACGGAGCAACCAAAGAGCTTAAAGCCTTGCTCTTAAATATAAACAAAGAGCCCCAAATCACAATACATGTTAGAAAACTCAATGTGAACAACACAGACTAGGACAAAGAGAGATACAGACATAAAAGCAAATAAGCAAACTAAAAAGAACTTAGAGGAATAGACAATAGATGGAAGAAAATAAAACATGAGTAGTAGAACAAAGAGATTAAAGAGGTGAATAACAGAAGAGAGAACTTGAGAAATGTCTTCAGTCTATCCAGGAATTCCCTTACCTGATCAGTAGGAGAAAATTCTAGGGAGAACATCGACAAATAAATAATAATGAGGAATTGTCAGATTGATTGTATCTGTGAAACACTCAGCAGGAATGACAACTGAAGACCTATGACAAACACATCATCACAAAACTTCAGAAAACTAAGGATTAAGAGTAGATTCCAGGAACTTCAGAGAGGGGAGGAAGCAAACAACAACAAAACAAAGCAAAGAGGCTATATACAAAGAAATAGGAAATGAGATTATAATTCTTCTCCACTGTAACACCATAGGCCAGGTGAACAAATTCCCAAAAGATTGTAGAAGGGAAGTCTCTCAGGTAGGAATGTGAGATGCTCAGAAACATACCCGAAGACTTGAAAAGATACTAGCATATATCTGACAGGTCTTTTGGGGCATTTAGCAAGAGATGGCTCTCAATGCATACAACACTAAATAATTAGAAAATAAAAGAACTGTCAGTGTCCCAGAAAACCAAAGAGTTGAACAGAATGATAATTGTGTGCTGCATGGCTAGGCAGAAAACAATATGCTCATATTCACATAAACATTAATTACTGATTTAACCACAAACTGTGATGTAGATATATTGATTATCTAATCAATAGAAGGTAATCTAATCAAGAGGAGGTACTTAATCCAGAGAAGGTAAAATGAGGAGTGTTTGCAAGAAAGCAAAAAAAAGTTAATAAAACAAGAAATCAGTATATGAATTGTAAAGTTCATGACTCAAGATATTTGCATTGATAGAATCACTAATAAGGGAGCTTCTTAGGTAGCATTAGCAGTAAAGAATCTGCCTTTGCATGCCAGAGCAGTAAGAGATACATGCTCAATCCCTGGGGTCAGGAAGATTCCCTGGAGGAGGGCATCGTCGCTCACTCTAGTACTCTTGCCTGGAAAATTCCATGGACAGAGGAGCCAGAGGGTTACAGTTCACAGGGTCACAAAGAGTTGGACATGACTGAAGTGGCTTAGCACATACTCTACTATAATTAGAAATAGGGAAGAAAATCATGAAAAGCAATTGTTTATGAAGAGGAAAAAAGGGGAGGAGTGAGGGGACAACAGAGCCCTTTAATGGGCTTCCCAGGTGGCTCAGTGGTAAAGACTCTGTGTGCCAGTAGAGGAACCACAGAGGACCCGAGTTCAGTCCCTCGGTCAGGAAGATCCCCTGAGGGAAGAAATGTCAACCCACTCCAGTATTCTTTCCGGGATATTCTCATGGACAGAGAAACCTGGCGGGCTACAGTCTAGGGGGTCCCAGTCGTAATGTCTTAGCACGAGCACTATGACAGGCCAGTAGTGTGTAAGTAGGCACTAAGATACACTGAAACGCCCTTTAACATATTTTTAACTACATTTATTATTTTGGTAAATAGATAATATGGATACACATATGTGTGAAAGTCACTATGTGAGTCAGCTGTACGTATACACATATACTCTCCCTCTTGAGCTTCCCTTCAACCACCTATCCCACCATTCTAGGTCATCACAGAGCACCCAGCTCAACTCCCTCTGTTGCACAGCAACTTCTTGCTAGCTATCTACTTTACACATGGCAGCATATATATGTCCACACGAATCCCAGTTTGTCCCATCCTCTCTTTCCCCAGCTGTGTCCACCAGTCCATTCTCTATATCTGAGTCTCTATTCTTGTCCCGCAAATAGGTTCATCAGTACTATTTATTCTAGATTACCTTTTAAAATAAACAAACATTAGCTTCTTGTAAGACTCTCTAGTATAACTTTGGCTTTATTTTATTAATTTCTACTCTACCTTTACTATTTAACTGCTTTCTAAAGCAATTGATATAAATTTCTCTGTAGATACAAGCTTCTTGCTTTTCCACAGTTTATGAGATTATACAACTATATATAACTATGGTTAGTATATGGTTATACAGTTATATAGCTACTATATATGCTATATGTGAAATGTTTGTATCTAATATACTATTCAATTACTTCAAAATTTGCATGTTGTTGCTAATGTTTTATATTTATCAGTATTTCTCTTATTTCTTAAAAGAAAATTTATCTTTTAAAGAGTATAATTTTACTTTTATACATTAATTCAAGTTTGTTAGCTGTTTACTTCAGATTTTCAACATTTTCAATGCTTTTTTTAGCCTAATCTATCATTTAATAAATAAGGTGTATTCAAATCTGCTAATTTGATTATGGAATGGTTGGAGTCTCCTTTTAGTTATGACCACTGTTACTTGCAAATTGTAAAGTTATGGTATTAAATGCAGAGAAGCTTAGAACTCAATGTGGGGTCATATGTTTTGTATCGAGTAATGTTTTTCTACTTTTCCCATGATTCATATTACTACACCAGTTACATTTTAATTGCTTAGTGCTTGCCTAGTGTATCCTTCCTCATTCTTTTAACTTTTCCAAGTCTGAATGTTTTAAGTTATTTCTCTTTTTCTTTTATCATTTAAATGCAACCAGAAAATCTTTGTCCTTTACCTAGAAAGTTTATTCCATTTACATTTGTTGTGAAAATTAATATAATTGAATTTAGCTATGTAATTTATTTTTTATCATCCTTTTCTCTTTTTTTTCTCCCTTTATGTGTATTTAATTTAGATGATTGATTTTATCCTCTGTTTTACCTCTTCTGGTCATCACAGAGCACCCAGCTCAACTCCCTCTGTTGCACAGCAACTTCTTGCTAGCTATCTACTTTACACATGGCAGCATATATATGTCCACACGAATCCCAGTTTGTCCCATCCTCTCTTTCCCCAGCTGTGTCCACCAGTCCATTCTCTATATCTGAGTCTCTATTCTTGTCCCAAATAGGTTCATCAGTACTATTTATTCTAGATTACCTTTAAAATAAACAAACATTAGCTTCTTGTAAGACTCTCTAGTATAACTTTGGCTTTATTTTATTAATTTCTACTCTACCTTTACTATTTAACTGCTTTCTAAAGCAATTGATATAAATTTCTCTGTAGATACAAGCTTCTTGCTTTTCCACAGTTTATGAGATTATACAACTATATATAACTATGGTTAGTATATGGTTATACAGTTATATAGCTACTATATATGCTATATGTGAAATGTTTGTATCTAATATACTATTCAATTACTTCAAAATTTGCATGTTGTTGCTAATGTTTTATATTTATCAGTATTTCTCTTATTTCTTAAAAGAAAATTTATCTTTTAAAGAGTATAATTTTACTTTTATACATTAATTCAAGTTTGTTAGCTGTTTACTTCAGATTTTCAACATTTTCAATGCTTTTTTTAGCCTAATCTATCATTTAATAAATAAGGTGTATTCAAATCTGCTAATTTGATTATGGAATGGTTGGAGTCTCCTTTTAGTTATGACCACTGTTACTTGCAAATTGTAAAGTTATGGTATTAAATGCAGAGAAGCTTAGAACTCAATGTGGGGTCATATGTTTTGTATCGAGTAATGTTTTTCTACTTTTCCCATGATTCATATTACTACACCAGTTACATTTTAATTGCTTAGTGCTTGCCTAGTGTATCCTTCCTCATTCTTTTAACTTTTCCAAGTCTGAATGTTTTAAGTTATTTCTCTTTTTCTTTTATCATTTAAATGCAACCAGAAAATCTTTGTCCTTTACCTAGAAAGTTTATTCCATTTACATTTGTTGTGAAAATTAATATAATTGAATTTAGCTATGTAATTTATTTTTTATCATCCTTTTCTCTTTTTTTTCTCCCTTTATGTGTATTTAATTTAGATGATTGATTTTATCCTCTGTTTTACCTCTTCTGGTTAACTAATCTTTATCCTCTTCCAAAATAATGCAATCACCTCAGAAAACTTAGCACCTATCACTAATGTGTGCTATTTTTGCCAGTATTTTATTTTTACTCAATTTGTACTGAACATTTTAGAAATCATAATACTGTTTAAAATGGTCACTGTTTAATTAGATCTATCCACATACATCATTTTCTTGCTCATCATTCAATCCTATATCTAAAAGCTTATTTCTGGATTATAAAAAATGGACTTTAGACGTTCCTTTTTTAGCAGTTTATCATTTTAAAACTCTACAAGCCATTCTTTATTATAATATATATTTATTTCATCTTAATTCTTTCAAGATATAATTTCATACTCAGAAATAATAGTTTAAGAGCAATTTTTCTCAGAATTGTTAAGATTATTTTTCCATTTTCTGACTTCCAGCATTGCTGCTGCTAAGTTAAATATCACTGTAGTTATCACTTCTATTTATTTTTTTCTCTTTGTTTCTGATCACTTTTAAGGTTTTTCTCTGTCTAGAGGGCTTTGCAGATGTAGATTTATTCATATTCATTCTCTCTGGG
Organism: Tragulus kanchil; assembly: GCA_022376925.1. Taxonomy (NCBI): domain Eukaryota; kingdom Metazoa; phylum Chordata; class Mammalia; order Artiodactyla; family Tragulidae; genus Tragulus; species Tragulus kanchil. The sequence continues at coordinate 112,063,182 of JAIOJX010000031.1, read as the reverse complement.
AGTAGTTGAGCTTCCTCAATCTGATGATTGGAACTTTTTAAATCAGTTCTGAAGATTTGCAGACACTATATCTTTGAATATTGTCTAGGGTTTTTTTGTATTCAAATCTGCTAATTTGATTATGGAATGGTTGGAGTCTCCTTTTAGTTATGACCACTGTTACTTGCAAATTGTAAAGTTATGGTATTAAATGCAGAGAAGCTTAGAACTCAATGTGGGGTCATATGTTTTGTATCGAGTAATGTTTTTCTACTTTTCCCATGATTCATATTACTACACCAGTTACATTTTAATTGCTTAGTGCTTGCCTAGTGTATCCTTCCTCATTCTTTTAACTTTTCCAAGTCTGAATGTTTTAAGTTATTTCTCTTTTTCTTTTATCATTTAAATGCAACCAGAAAATCTTTGTCCTTTACCTAGAAAGTTTATTCCATTTACATTTGTTGTGAAAATTAATATAATTGAATTTAGCTATGTAATTTATTTTTTATCATCCTTTTCTCTTTTTTTTCTCCCTTTATGTGTATTTAATTTAGATGATTGATTTTATCCTCTGTTTTACCTCTTCTGGTTAACTAATCTTTATCCTCTTCCAAAATAATGCAATCACCTCAGAAAACTTAGCACCTATCACTAATGTGTGCTATTTTTGCCAGTATTTTATTTTTACTCAATTTGTACTGAACATTTTAGAAATCATAATACTGTTTAAAATGGTCACTGTTTAATTAGATCTATCCACATACATCATTTTCTTGCTCATCATTCAATCCTATATCTAAAAGCTTATTTCTGGATTATAAAAAATGGACTTTAGACGTTCCTTTTTTAGCAGTTTATCATTTTAAAACTCTACAAGCCATTCTTTATTATAATATATATTTATTTCATCTTAATTCTTTCAAGATATAATTTCATACTCAGAAATAATAGTTTAAGAGCAATTTTTCTCAGAATTGTTAAGATTATTTTTCCATTTTCTGACTTCCAGCATTGCTGCTGCTAAGTTAAATATCACTGTAGTTATCACTTCTATTTATTTTTTTCTCTTTGTTTCTGATCACTTTTAAGGTTTTTCTCTGTCTAGAGGGCTTTGCAGATGTAGATTTATTCATATTCATTCTCTCTGGGAGTAGTTGAGCTTCCTCAATCTGATGATTGGAACTTTTTAAATCAGTTCTGAAGATTTGCAGACACTATATCTTTGAATATTGTCTCTTCTCCAATTCTCTTAATATATTTATTCTGGAACTCTGAAGAGGCATATGTTAGATTTTCACACTCTATTCTCTATGTCTGTTTAATCTGTGTGTCAAAGTCTTAATTCCTAGAAATTCTACTAATTTTTTCAGACATTTCAAGTAATTTTTTATAGTTTTTGGTTTCATAGTTACTTTTGAAACTGTCCTTTATTTATTTAATCCTAATAAACACAGTTTTAAATATTCTGAATTTTATCAGTGTAGTAGCTATGGGCTTTACATGTCTGATAATTCTGTAGTTTGTATTTTCTGCTAATTCTTTCAATGGTGGCTCATTTCATCATGTGATTTGTAATTTTTGATTATGAGTACATGTTTTATGGAATTTTATCTATTAGAGTTTTGCGGAACTAAGTTTAAAGTGGTTCTTCCAAAGAATATTTCATTTAGCTCTGCTAGACACATATGAATATTGCCAACCTGAAACTACTTTAAAGTTTCTTGGGGAATTTCAGGCCACACTGGTAGTGTGAATTCCAGTCCCAAACTCATGCAATGATTTATATTAAAAATTCTTGGAAGAATCTATCTTCTTTTTATTCCATCTAGAGCCAAAAACAGAAGGGTATTTCATTTTCTCTGTGGGGCTGTTTTCTCCCTAGTTTGCCTTATAGAGTTGCTGTCTATATATAGCTGCCTCTGATCTGACCACCCACCTTGAATATGCACAGATTTTGTCTCCCTACCCTGCTTAGGTGGCTTTTAAATATTCTATGACACGTTTTAAAATCTTCTGTAGCAAATGCTTTTTTCCCCAACCTTAAGTCTACCATATTGTTAGAAAAAGGTGAATCTAGTTCCCTTGTTCTTTTACCCAAATATTGCAGAACACAAGTTAAAGACAAGCATACTCTTTATTATAATTGACTTTTCTCTCCTTTCTAAAGCTTTTCTCTCCTTTTGAAATAAAAATACTTCACCATAGTTATGTACAAGAATTGATCACTTTCATTAACCTTATAAACATCTAGCCATGTGAATCTTCAGATTTATGTCTCTATTCATCCAAGAGATTTATTCTATTATATCCTTGATAATTGATTCAGTTATATTTTTCTGCTCTCTTCTTTAGGAATATCAATGGGCTTTTTGCTCTTTGTGTGTTTTTTGCTCACTGTTTCATTGTATAGCTCAAATCTTTTTTCCTGGGATTGCAAAAAGTATATATTTGGATAATTGAATATTTGAAATAATATTGGTATATTTGTTTTATCTCCTCCTCATCTTGATCCTTGAAACATCAACATTCTTAATCTGAAAATCCTGCCCTCCTAGAGCTTAGTGTGCTTGTTCTCTGTATCACTGGTTTTGCTCTTTTTTGTGCCACTTCTGAAATTTAATGGCTCTAATGTCATTTTGCCTGCATTTTTATTCTATTTGTTTCTTTACTAACTTCTAATACACTTCAGTCTTTTGGCTCACTGTTATATCTTTCACCTCATTTTGCAGAGTTCATTTTTTTCTGAATTTAACTGAGAGCACATGGTAAACAATACAGTATATTTTAAGAATGTTATAATTGCCACATTCTTCTGTTTAAGTAATGCAGAGTCTTTTCATAGGTGCCATTTTTGGCCATATTATTCAAGCTAAAAGAAGAAGATATCTACCCAAACTAGCTATATACCCCAAACAGTATGAGCAAATTCTCCTCTGATTCCCACCCCCCAACCCCTCACCACCTGGACACTTACCGATCTGAAACTGGAAGGGGAGCTGACATAGTTTGCAAACCTGCTTAGTCATAAGGCAGCTAGAGAAGAGTCTGGAGGATGCCAGGAGATAGTCATAGGAGAGAAATTGCAATTTGCTGTGATTCTCTCTTTGTATTTGCTAAAACCATCCACCATGGATTAGTTTTCTATGTGACATTTTCCCTTTAGATCTGCATCTACTTCCAGAAGGCCTACTCTCATCTGGCTTATTTCTGACTTCACAGTTATCTACCTTGGGAAGGGTCACAAAGAATCTTTTTTTTTTTAATTTAATTTTTCTTTTTATTTTGCTTTTCACAGAATTTTGTTGTTTACAGCTCAGTATAATCCCAAATCTGTTACAGGTATATTCCTGACCCCCTGGCCCTCTAAGAATCATTTTTTTTAAATATTATTTATTTTAAATTGGAGAATGATAGCTTTACAGTGTTGCATTGATTTCTGCCATATTAGAACCCAGAGATCAGGCTCTTTAACTTCCCAGTAGTAAAGAACCTGCCTGCCAACGCAGAAGACCTAAGAGACATACATCAACATGAATCAGCCATACATATACATATGTCCTCTCTTTCTTGAACTGCCCTCCCACCTGCTACCCCATCCTAGCCCTCTGCTGTCACAGAGCACAGGGCTGAGCTCTGTGAGTCACACCACAAAGTCCCACTGACTATTTTTCATATGGTATTATATAGGTTTCAGTGCTACTCTCTCAGTTCACCCACCCTCTCCTTCCTCCACCATGTTCAGAGCTCTGTTCTCTAACCCGCATCTCTGTTGCTACCTTATAGATAGGTTCATTAGTAGCGTTTTTCAGTCAAGTTGACAAGTAATAAAATTCACCACCACAAGTGTGAAGGAGCTAAGAGAGCTGGCCACATGCTTTCCTGAGGGAAGATTGTCCTGGCCACTGGGAAGAACCAGGGTAAATGCTCCAGGACCGGTGTGGAGGCCAGTGCAGCCAGGAAAGAGGGTAACTAGGGGGCAAACTGGCAATTGGAGCCCATTATATGGGGCTTTGTTCATATATAGAGATACAAGCCCATGGTGGTTACCTAGTGAGAAACAGGGAGCCATGGTAGGGTTCTTCGGAGGGGAAGACTATGACCTACTCTATACTTAAAGGATCACTTTGGCTACATCGAAGACAGATTTACTGGGATGGAATTAGAATTCCTAGAACTTAGCTGATGACCCCTGAGGTTATTGACTTGACTCGAATGTGTAGTGCTCACTCGGGCTGCACGTGAGAATCAACTGGGAAGTTAATAAAACCTCAGTGCCATGTCTGTACCTGAAACCAATTAAAATCAGAGCCTCTGGGACCTGAAACCACAGTTTTTAACAGAAAGAAATCAATTTAATTTTTCTTTTTATTTTGCTTTTCACAGAATTTTGTTGTTTACAGCTCAGTATAATCCCAAATCTGTTACAGGTATATTCCTGACCCCCTGGCCCTCTAAGAATCATTTTTTTTAAATATTATTTATTTTAAATTGGAGAATGATAGCTTTACAGTGTTGCATTGATTTCTGCCATATTAGAACCCAGAGATCAGGCTCTTTAACTTCCCAGTAGTAAAGAACCTGCCTGCCAACGCAGAAGACCTAAGAGACATACATCAACATGAATCAGCCATACATATACATATGTCCTCTCTTTCTTGAACTGCCCTCCCACCTGCTACCCCATCCTAGCCCTCTGCTGTCACAGAGCACAGGGCTGAGCTCTGTGAGTCACACCACAAAGTCCCACTGACTATTTTTCATATGGTATTATATAGGTTTCAGTGCTACTCTCTCAGTTCACCCACCCTCTCCTTCCTCCACCATGTTCAGAGCTCTGTTCTCTAACCCGCATCTCTGTTGCTACCTTATAGATAGGTTCATTAGTAGCGTTTTTCAGTCAAGTTGACAAGTAATAAAATTCACCACCACAAGTGTGAAGGAGCTAAGAGAGCTGGCCACATGCTTTCCTGAGGGAAGATTGTCCTGGCCACTGGGAAGAACCAGGGTAAATGCTCCAGGACCGGTGTGGAGGCCAGTGCAGCCAGGAAAGAGGGTAACTAGGGGGCAAACTGGCAATTGGAGCCCATTATATGGGGCTTTGTTCATATATAGAGATACAAGCCCATGGTGGTTACCTAGTGAGAAACAGGGAGCCATGGTAGGGTTCTTCGGAGGGGAAGACTATGACCTACTCTATACTTAAAGGATCACTTTGGCTACATCGAAGACAGATTTACTGGGATGGAATTAGAATTCCTAGAACTTAGCTGATGACCCCTGAGGTTATTGACTTGACTCGAATGTGTAGTGCTCACTCGGGCTGCACGTGAGAATCAACTGGGAAGTTAGTAAAACCTCAGTGCCATGTCTGTACCTGAAACCAATTAAAATCAGAGCCTCTGAGGTATGTCCTGGGCATGAGTGCTGTGCAGTCAAATTGTACCACAGTTTTTAACAGAAAGAAACCCCCCTTGGATGCTCATTGAATTGTGAGTTGCTAAAGGAGAGGGACCATTTCTTATATTTGGTTGTATCCATGGCACGCATTTGGCACATCATTGAGATAAACTAATTCATGAAAAATCAATTTCACTGAAGTGGAAACCCAGAATACTGATGGAAGTGTGAGGTCTTCCCAACCCAGAACTCATAGAGAGGCTTCTGAAGAATTCTCAAAAATGGTGTTTGAACAGAAACTTCAGTATTGACAAGAAAGAGAGAGAAAGGAAGGAAACAGAGATAGACAAGAAAAAAAGAAAGAAAACAGAGAGATAGAAGGTTAAAAAAGTAAGGAAGGAAGAGAGAAAAAAGAAAAAGAAAGTTTTGCCTCAGATATGAGTGTGCCAGAGGTTTGGTGATGCTAAAGGCCTTGTAACTTGTCTTGGCTAAGAAGCTAAGAGACCTGGGTGCAGAACACGGCTGGGGGTTTTCTCAGTTTCCCTGTGAACTCAGAATTGCCCTCAGAAGGGGCTTATTGGCTCAGAGAGGCCAAGGCCCCCTCCAGCCCACAGATGAGAGCTCCCAGCTGCTGCCACCACCTGTTCCCCACTGTGGCAGCATTGCGAAATCTCAGCTTAGGTTATCCTGTTGGGTTCATCCCAAGGTCACGCTTCCTCCCCAGGAATGCAGTCCTTCTGTGGAGGTCTTTCACAGCTCACAAGGCCGCTTGCTGATCTTCACCAGCTCTGCACAGCGGCGCCAAGCCTGCTGGGTAAATATCATGTATCCAGGTGTCTAAGACCATCTGCCCACTCTGGTGGCTGGTTGTTCTCCAGTGTTCACCTGGTTTTCCCAGGGTCTGGACTGACACGTGTTCAGGATGCAGAGAAGAGTCGCAGTCCCAGCACACAGGACCACAGGTAGGGGCTGGTCTAGATCCGTGCTATTTGATACGGAGCCATTGACCTCACGTACCCACCAAGCATTTGAAATATGGCCAGGGCAAATGAAAAAAACTGGCTTCATTTTGTTGAAAATCAAATTGAATAACTGATACTTGATTCAGTTATTGAACATTTCTACGTATGTTTAAATATGTTTGGAACAGCTTAGGTCTTCAAATCTACTTTTTCCACTGTTAATTTTGTGAAATCTAAGTACAGATCAAGAAAACTGTAACATTTAAATTGAGATGAACTGTAAGTGTAAAGTACACACCAGATTTTGAAGACTTTACAAAAAATGGAACATGAAATATCTCATTAATACTTTAATATTGATTACAGCTTGAGATGGTAATAGTTTTGCTATCTTGGGTTAAATAAGCATACTGTTAAAATTAATTTCACCTGTTTCTTTTTTGTTTGTTAATGTGGCTACTGGAAAATCTAAAATCACATTTAAGGCTCACATTATATTTCCAATGGACAGCATCCAATTGTCTAGGGAGGAAGACTTCCCACCATCCCTGAGCAGATGGAGGATGGTCTCAGTGGATCTATCAGAGCATGAAACAGACCAAGAATAAACCAGTTCAGGTCTAAGAAACTCCTTCCTTAGGTAGAAATTCCTGTTTCCTTTGTCCCACTTCCCAAATCCTGTTGGTTTCAAATGGATATGGATATGGAGGTTGGTTATTTCCAGCATGAAGTCTGCCTTGGATATCGGTGAAAAAAATCAGAAGTGTCACCCAAGGGGTTCCTGCTACCTACCTCATGGTGGCTACTTTAAATTCATACTTTTTTTTTGACACTTTACTTGGGCCATTAAAAAATCCTGACAACATATTTAAGTAGTATGTAAATAAAACTGTAAAAAGATACCATTTATAAATAAACTTTATGTCTTTAATTCTTGTACATTAATGTCATAGTTTTCAATGCACTGATCTGAGAGTTGCTTTTTTGAATTAGCTTTACAGCAGATTTTCTCACATCACGCCAAATGGAGTCCCATTATTCTTTTGACCATCCACTCAATCTTCCATTGTATAGATATACTTTATTTTTTCCAATTAATGACTGTTTAATTTTCCATTTTCTTTCATACTGCAAACAATACTATAGTGAACATTCTTTTACTTACTTCTTTTGAAATATACGTGTTTCTTACTTTAGGATGGCTAAAAGGGACATGCTGGGCCAAGGTTAGTCATGTTTTTCCTTTCATTCTAGTAAAGTGCCTATTTATTCACATTCCTACCCACATTTTATCAGTCTTTTCTTTTTCTGTTCAAATGGGTGTTCATCATTGGTACTTGGGGACATATTTTCTGGTTTCTAGTGAAACTGAGGGATTCTGCCTATGTATACTGGCCGATTGTATATAGCATGTGACTTGTTTATTATACTTGTAACCCATTTATCTTTCAGATGGTTTGTCTTTTCTGTTTAGAGGCTCTTCATATATTTTGGGCATCAAACTTTTGATGGTATAAATGTAGTATTTTATCTCAACCTATCACTTCTCTTTTTTTTTAATTTACTTTTTAATTGAAACATAAGACAAATGTGGAAAAGTACAGAAATTAAAGTGTTGGGCTCAAGCAATTATCATAAAGTAAACATATCCGTGTAGCCACAACCTAGGCCAAGAAATAGAACGTTTACACACCCAAGAAGCCCCTCTTTCACACCTCCTTCATCACCATCTGGTTCCTCTACCCAAAGCAGCAGTAACTATCACACGATGAATTTTGCCTTTGGAAAATTTATATAAAGGAATTGCGCTGCCTCTGCTTTTCTGTGTCTGACTCTTTGCTGTGGTTGGTCAGTACAATGCTTGTGAAATTCATCCACATTGTGCCATTTGTCTGTTTTCCATTTTTGCTATTGTATATATAGTACTGCATTGGAGAACTATGCCATATTGTGTTCACCCACTACTGTTTTCCTATTGGTATTTAGAATTGATGTACAATAGTATATAAGTTATCAGTACATAAGATAATGATTCACCATTTTTCTTTTTTTATTTTGGCCTCTTTCATTGGTTTTTTTACTGGTTTATTTTCACCCATCTTTATTCTTTGGCCTGTGTGGGCCTCCCATTGCAGTGGCCTCTCTTGCTGCCAGAGTACTGGCTCTGGGTGCATGCACTCCAGAGCGCTAGCTAGTAATTGTCTCCTAACTGGATTGGTGGGTCCAGGTGCTCTGTGGCATGTGGAATCTTCCCGGGCCAGGGATTGAACTGGTACCCCTTGCACTTCAAGGTGAACTCTTTACCCACTGGGCCACCAGGGAAGCCTTGATTCACCATTTTTAAAGGTTATATACTCCCTTGATATTTCGTAAAAAATATTGGATATAGTCCCTGCTCTGTACAATATATCCTATAGCTTATTTATTTTATACTTAGCAGTTTTTCCCTCTTAATGTTCTTCCCCATTTTTTCCTCATTCCATTGGTAACCACTAGTTTTTTTTCTTACTCTCTGTGAGCCTGTTTCTTTTTTGTTTCCTTTATTCTTTTACAGATTCCACATAAGTGATGATCATATATTTGTCTTTTTCTTTCTGACCTACTTCACTAAACACAATACCCTCCAAATTCATGCATGTTGTTGAAAACAGTAGAATTTCACTTTATGGCTATGTAGTATTCCAATAAGATTCCCAGGTGGCTCCATGGTAAAGAGTCTACCTGCCAAGCAAGTTTGATTCCTGGACTGGGAAGAGATGATCCCCTGGAAAAGGAATTGACAGCCCACTCCAGAATTCTTGCCTGGGACATCCCTTGCACAGAACAGCCTGGTGGGCTACAGTCCATGTAACCTCAGAAGAGGTGGACACGACATAGCAACTAAAAAACAAGTATTCCCTTGTATCAAGTGTGTGTGTTTGTGTGTGTGTATGTGTGTGCATGTGTATTCAGTTGCTCAGTCTTGTCTGACTCTGCACATCTTTTTATCTATTCATGTGTCAGTGGACACAGGTTGCTTCCATATCCTGGCAGTAGTAAATAATTCTGCTAGGAACATGGGGGTGCATGTATCTCTTCAAATTAGTGTTTTGGCTTTTTCCACCGAGGAGTAGAATTGCTGGTTGTATAGTAGTTCTATTCAGATCCTGAGATGATACAGCTGTTGCAGAAACATGCCACATACCCCTGCAGTGGCCTCTCTTGCTGCCAGAGTACTGGCTCTGGGTGCATGCACTCCAGAGCGCTAGCTAGTAATTGTCTCCTAACTGGATTGGTGGGTCCAGGTGCTCTGTGGCATGTGGAATCTTCCCGGGCCAGGGATTGAACTGGTACCCCTTGCACTTCAAGGTGAACTCTTTACCCACTGGGCCACCAGGGAAGCCTTGATTCACCATTTTTAAAGGTTATATACTCCCTTGATATTTCGTAAAAAATATTGGATATAGTCCCTGCTCTGTACAATATATCCTATAGCTTATTTATTTTATACTTAGCAGTTTTTCCCTCTTAATGTTCTTCCCCATTTTTTCCTCATTCCATTGGTAACCACTAGTTTTTTTTCTTACTCTCTGTGAGCCTGTTTCTTTTTTGTTTCCTTTATTCTTTTACAGATTCCACATAAGTGATGATCATATATTTGTCTTTTTCTTTCTGACCTACTTCACTAAACACAATACCCTCCAAATTCATGCATGTTGTTGAAAACAGTAGAATTTCACTTTATGGCTATGTAGTATTCCAATAAGATTCCCAGGTGGCTCCATGGTAAAGAGTCTACCTGCCAAGCAAGTTTGATTCCTGGACTGGGAAGAGATGATCCCCTGGAAAAGGAATTGACAGCCCACTCCAGAATTCTTGCCTGGGACATCCCTTGCACAGAACAGCCTGGTGGGCTACAGTCCATGTAACCTCAGAAGAGGTGGACACGACATAGCAACTAAAAAACAAGTATTCCCTTGTATCAAGTGTGTGTGTTTGTGTGTGTGTATGTGTGTGCATGTGTATTCAGTTGCTCAGTCTTGTCTGACTCTGCACATCTTTTTATCTATTCATGTGTCAGTGGACACAGGTTGCTTCCATATCCTGGCAGTAGTAAATAATTCTGCTAGGAACATGGGGGTGCATGTATCTCTTCAAATTAGTGTTTTGGCTTTTTCCACCGAGGAGTAGAATTGCTGGTTGTATAGTAGTTCTATTCAGATCCTGAGATGATACAGCTGTTGCAGAAACATGCCACATACCCCTGCAGTAAGGGCGAAGTTTTCTGCGGCCACTTTAGAACCAAGAGAGCCTGACACAGCCTTAGGGATGCAGGGAAGCCATGGTCCTCTCTGTTGAGCTCATCACCAATAGGGGCAAATCTAGAAGAAGAAAAAAAAAAGACCCTGGTCTCTCCTCCACCACTGCAGACTCCTTCAGAGACCCCTTCTGGCAGAACCTGACACAGAGCCCCCTGGCAAATCAGAAATGGGGTATGCAGACCCCAATTCCAGGATTACAAAGTAGGGGGGTAAGAGAGTAATTTTGAATCAAGAGACACTAAATTAGTAATTGGTACAGATGTATGTCATTTTGTATTGATTTGCAGAGCTTCTTTATATATTCTGGCAACAAGTTGTTTATTGGCTATTTGCATTACAAATATATTCCCCCACTCTATGATTTATATTTTAGACTTTTCATGATGTCTTTTAAAGAACAAATCTTTTAATGTAGCTCAATTTATCAATCTTTTTTTTTATGGTAGGACTTTGGATGTCTTATTGAAGTCTTCTCTACCCTAGGCTATACGAATACTCTCCAGTATTTTCCTTCGAAGTTTTATTGTTTTGTTTTCATGTTTAGATTTACAGTCTGCCTGGAATTGAGTCTTGTATAGCTGATGTGGGGTAGGGAGGGAATCAAGTTATCTTTTTCCCCCATAGTGTTATCCAGTTGACCCAGGAGGATTTCTTGAAAAGGACATTATGACCCACTGCAGCCTGCCCTTTATCTTCAGGCAAGTGTCCACAAACACCTGACTTTCTTTCTGGCCTATCTTCCATTGCATTGATCCATTTGCTCAACCTTCCATCCACACTACAGTCTCAATTGCTATAACTTTATCATAACTCTGAGTAACTAATTGAATCAGTTCTCCCACCTTCTTTTAAGGAGTATTTTGGTTATTCTTCACCCTTTATCTTTTCAGTAAAATTTAGATCACCTTGTCATATTCTTAAAAAGAAAAACCTAGTTTTTTATTGGGTTGCATTATACGTGTGGATCATTTGCAGAGAGTTGATAAAGCTGAAATATTGAGTCCTTCAACCTTTGAACATAATGTATAGATCCACTTATTTAAATCTTCTATATGTTCAGTAATACATTTTCCTGTGTGAAGCCTGATCAGGTTTATTCTCTGGATGTAGACATTTAATGCTATTGCAAATAAGTTTTTTCAATTTCAATTTCTGTTTTTATTGGTATATGACTGGAAATATAAGCACTGTTATGTTTCAAATGAGCCCAGAAATGGCTCTCCTCCACCACTGCAGACTCCTTCAGAGACCCCTTCTGGCAGAACCTGACACAGAGCCCCCTGGCAAATCAGAAATGGGGTATGCAGACCCCAATTCCAGGATTACAAAGTAGGGGGGTAAGAGAGTAATTTTGAATCAAGAGACACTAAATTAGTAATTGGTACAGATGTATGTCATTTTGTATTGATTTGCAGAGCTTCTTTATATATTCTGGCAACAAGTTGTTTATTGGCTATTTGCATTACAAATATATTCCCCCACTCTATGATTTATATTTTAGACTTTTCATGATGTCTTTTAAAGAACAAATCTTTTAATGTAGCTCAATTTATCAATCTTTTTTTATGGTAGGACTTTGGATGTCTTATTGAAGTCTTCTCTACCCTAGGCTATACGAATACTCTCCAGTATTTTCCTTCGAAGTTTTATTGTTTTGTTTTCATGTTTAGATTTACAGTCTGCCTGGAATTGAGTCTTGTATAGCTGATGTGGGGTAGGGAGGGAATCAAGTTATCTTTTTCCCCCATAGTGTTATCCAGTTGACCCAGGAGGATTTCTTGAAAAGGACATTATGACCCACTGCAGCCTGCCCTTTATCTTCAGGCAAGTGTCCACAAACACCTGACTTTCTTTCTGGCCTATCTTCCATTGCATTGATCCATTTGCTCAACCTTCCATCCACACTACAGTCTCAATTGCTATAACTTTATCATAACTCTGAGTAACTAATTGAATCAGTTCTCCCACCTTCTTTTAAGGAGTATTTTGGTTATTCTTCACCCTTTATCTTTTCAGTAAAATTTAGATCACCTTGTCATATTCTTAAAAAGAAAAACCTAGTTTTTTATTGGGTTGCATTATACGTGTGGATCATTTGCAGAGAGTTGATAAAGCTGAAATATTGAGTCCTTCAACCTTTGAACATAATGTATAGATCCACTTATTTAAATCTTCTATATGTTCAGTAATACATTTTCCTGTGTGAAGCCTGATCAGGTTTATTCTCTGGATGTAGACATTTAATGCTATTGCAAATAATTTTTTTCAATTTCAATTTCTGTTTTTATTGGTAAATGACTGGAAAATATAAGCAGCTGCATTTACGGTTGTTTTTAAATTTCTATATGGTAAAATCTGATTATTCATTTTGTTGATGTTTCTGGGTTTTCTCTTTTGGTTTCGAAGGCCGTTCTTACCCAGGCCTATAAAAAATCCTGTATTTTAATTTTATACTTGTAGAGTTTTGTTTTTAAATGTGTAAATTTATAACCCACTTGCATTTAGTTTTATTAATGAAAAATGGATTCAGTTTTATTTTTATAATATTCTAAGTTTTTACATATATATGTGTCCATTCCCAGTCTTTTTTCACTAATATATTTGTGGTATCTTATGTAAGAATATACTATAATTGCTGTATTTAAATATGTTTTAATTTCTTGTGTAATGGTATATGTTGATGACATAAAGCCCTCATTACTTTTCTCCAGAACTGTCTTGCCAATTCTAGGCATTTTATTTCTTGTATGAACATTAGAATAACATTGTGAGATCATATATGTTAAGTGAAAATGAACTGACTAATTAATTTCGGAAGAATTGACACCTTCAAAGACTTTCCCTAGAGGAACATAATATATCAATTTATTCTTTTAAGCTTCTTCTATGTCTCCAATAGAATTTCATAGATCTTTAAGTCTATTTTTCATTGTTTCATTTTTGAAATTAAGTTTAGACAAGGGATGCATCAACATGATCTAAAAATTAAAATTTATGTAAAAAGGTACACCCAGGAACTCACACTCCTGTCTCAGCCTCAGTTACCTACAAAAAATTATTTTTATGATTTTCTTATTTATACGCGTAGTACCCTTTGAGCAGAAAGTAGAAACTACATTAAAAGCAGCTTGTGTGCATGTAAAGTCACTTCAGTCCTGTCTGACTCGTTGTGAACCCACCAGGCTCCTCTGTCTGTGGGATTCTTCAGGCAAGAATACTGGAGTAGGTTGCCATGCCCTCCTCCAGGAGATCTTCCTAATGTCGCTTATATTGAGAAATGGGTTCTTTACCACTAGCGCCACCTGGGAAACTCTAAAAGCAGTGAACTGTGAGCATGATTTAACTGTGCTTTTTGTTAGTAATATTAGCTCAGCCTCTTCATTCCTTTTCCCGGCTGTATACTGTTCAACTTGTGTGGATATGACAGGATTTTTTTTAACCTTTCTCTTGTAAATGGATACTGTATTATTTTAAGCTTTGTACTATTACAAGCTTTCCTTGTAAATTTACCATTTTGTACACGTGCAGGTATGTCTGTGGGATAAACTCCCAGTAGTGAGGTCGTTGGATCACAGGGAATGTTTATTTTTCATTTTGATAAATACTATCCAGTTGCCCTCCAAAAGGGGGCATTGTTTTGCCCTGAACCAACAATACTCTTTCTCCTCAGAACCTCTCCAAGAGCACGTGCACTCCAACTGTTGGATTTTCCAATTGGAGAGGTAAAAACAGGTGTCTCTGTGTAGCCCTCATTTGCCTACGTCTTGTTATGAGTGAATTTGAGTGTCTTCATGTTGCAGAATTGTCCATGATTCTTTATCTACCCACAATCAGTCTGTTCTCATCTGTTTTCTACCAGGCTCCTAAGGGGATTTGTTTCTCAGAACATGATCTCCTTCATTCCTCACAATTCCCCTGCACTGTGGTCTTTGAAACAGCCATTATGCAGATAGGAAAGGTAGGCTTAGAGAGTTTAGACAACTTGTAGGAGATCATGCAGCTAACTTGCTAATGGGCTAACCCTTTTCTGATGTCTGAGTCCTACTGCAGGACCCCAGGTCCAGAGTCAGGCAACCTGTGCTTCAGTGTCTCTAGTGACAGGACCCAAGCAACCTGTTCCACTCTCTCTTCCTATTTTGATAAAATATGCATGGTATAAAGTCGACCATTTTAACTTTTCTAACTGTCCATTTCACTGGCATTAAGTCCATGGACATTCTTTTGGTTTTTTGTGTGCAATCAAGTTATGGGGCTACCATAATCAAATTCACCTTTTCTTTTTTTTTTTTTTTTTGCCTCTAAGTCATTATTTGTTTTCATCCATCTGTATTCTTTGGCCTGTGTGGGCCTCCCATTGCAGTGGCTTCTCTTGCTGCAGAGCACTGGCTCTGGACACATGGGCTCCAGAGCTCTGGTTTGCAATTGGACCTACCAGTCCAGCCACTTCGCAGCATGTGAGATCTTCCCAGACCAGGAATCAACCTGTGCCCCTTGCACTGCAAGGCGAACTCTCTACCCCTTGGACCACCAGGGAAGCCTCCATGGACATTCTTGTGCAACCCCCAGAACCACCCATCTCCAGAACTTTGTCATCAGCTCAGACTGAACCCGAACCTATCAAGTATCTCCCATTGCTCCTCTCCCAGCCCCAGGGAAATACCCTTCTTCCTACCTCTATCAATCAAGTTCCTCATGTAAATGGAATAATACAAATTTCTCCCTTGGTAAGGAATTTATTTCAGTTAACACCATGTCTTCAAGGTTTATCCATGTTATATTATGTCTCACATTTTCCTTCCTTTTAATTTATTTATTTATTTTGAATTTTTATTTTACTTTTACAGAGTTTTGTTGTTGACAGCTATACATAAATCCAAATCAGTCATAGGTGTACCCTTGACCCCTCCCACCTGAACTCCCCTCCCAGTCCCTCCTCATCCCACCCCTCCAGGTTGTTGTGTAGCCCCCATATAACCTTTTAATTTATTTTTGGCTATGTTTTCAATGCTCATTTCTTATTTTGTTTTTTTTTTTTTATTTTTTTCACAATCACAGGTTTTTTTGCTTCTCTTTTTTGATTTTACAGAGTTTTGTTGTTTACAGATATGCATAATTCCAGATTAGTCATATATATATATCCCATATTTTTTATAATTTTTATTTTTTACTAGAATATAGTTGATTTGCAATATTGTGTTAGTTTCCAATCAACGACAAAGTGATATAGTTACACATATGCATATACTAATTCCTTTTCAGAGTCTTTTTCTGTATGGGTTATTATGGACTATTGAGTAGAGTTCCCTGTGTTATACAGTAGGTCCTTGCTGATGATTAATTTATAACTGACAAATTAATGTGTGTACATGTTAATCCCAAATTCATTCCTTTTCAAGGCTAAAAAATATTCCACTGTATTTATAGATCACATTTTATTTACCCATCATCTGTTGATGAACACAGGGGTTATTTCCACATTTGGGCTATTGTGAATTATGCTGCATGAACATTGATATACAAATGAAATCACTCTTCAAGTCCTTGCTTTTAACTCTTTTGGGTGCACATGCAGAAGTGAAATTGCTAGACCATATGGGAATTCTGTGCCTAATTTTGGGGGGAATCTCCAGATTCATCCTCTTTGAACTCTCTAATTTCCATGGCACTAAACACACCTCCATCCCTCATCCATGTACCACAGTAACACTGACTGCATTCTCAGAGTCCTCCCTGGATCTTGAAGGAACCCAATGTTTGTCAAGGAAAATTCAAACCCTTCACAAGCCTTTTCTCTCAGGAAAGATGTTATACCCTTGACACTTACACCTTGTAACTTTGGCTTTGCCCACCTGGCATCCACATCTCTATCTTCTGGAGAAAGCACCCTGTTTGTCCCTTGGGGAGATACCCTTGTAGGCTTCCTCTTCCCTAGTCAAGACCTAGGCACATGGAAGGGCCCCCTCTCTCTATTTTTCTCTCTCTCTTTCCCCATCTCTAAGGAAAACACATGGCCCTCATGCCATGATATCATATCAGCAGAGTTCCCTGCAATAGCTGTCTATTCTTTCCTGTCATTTGGATCTTGAATTCTCCTGTCCTTTTCACATTCTTTCATCTTTCTTATGATTTTACCAATAAACCCATATTTTTTGTAAGATATCCCATGAGCTGACTCACACGGAGCTCGCAGCCAGAGAGGGGAAATGAAAGGCATGTGGACTCTTGTTCAAATACTGTCCTGCAGGGCATGGTTCTGTGCTCCTTGGTGGCTCCGGCAGTCACTTGCCCTCATTCTAGACCTGTGCAATGAACAGAGCTGACAGCAGAGGTGCTACTCCCTGTTCTATCACCAAGAGAAGGCACAGGCTTATAGTTGATTTGCAATATTGTGTTAGTTTCAACCTGATATTCTGACTAGGATTAACCTGTGTTATACAGTAGGTCCTTGCTGATGATTAATTTATAACTGACAAATTAATGTGTGTACATGTTAATCCCAAATTCATTCCTTTTCAAGGCTAAAAAATATTCCACTGTATTTATAGATCACATTTTATTTACCCATCATCTGTTGATGAACACAGGGGTTATTTCCACATTTGGGCTATTGTGAATTATGCTGCATGAACATTGATATACAAATGAAATCACTCTTCAAGTCCTTGCTTTTAACTCTTTTGGGTGCACATGCAGAAGTGAAATTGCTAGACCATATGGGAATTCTGTGCCTAATTTTGGGGGGAATCTCCAGATTCATCCTCTTTGAACTCTCTAATTTCCATGGCACTAAACACACCTCCATCCCTCATCCATGTACCACAGTAACACTGACTGCATTCTCAGAGTCCTCCCTGGATCTTGAAGGAACCCAATGTTTGTCAAGGAAAATTCAAACCCTTCACAAGCCTTTTCTCTCAGGAAAGATGTTATACCCTTGACACTTACACCTTGTAACTTTGGCTTTGCCCACCTGGCATCCACATCTCTATCTTCTGGAGAAAGCACCCTGTTTGTCCCTTGGGGAGATACCCTTGTAGGCTTCCTCTTCCCTAGTCAAGACCTAGGCACATGGAAGGGCCCCCTCTCTCTATTTTTCTCTCTCTCTTTCCCCATCTCTAAGGAAAACACATGGCCCTCATGCCATGATATCATATCAGCAGAGTTCCCTGCAATAGCTGTCTATTCTTTCCTGTCATTTGGATCTTGAATTCTCCTGTCCTTTTCACATTCTTTCATCTTTCTTATGATTTTACCAATAAACCCATATTTTTTGTAAGATATCCCATGAGCTGACTCACACGGAGCTCGCAGCCAGAGAGGGGAAATGAAAGGCATGTGGACTCTTGTTCAAATACTGTCCTGCAGGGCATGGTTCTGTGCTCCTTGGTGGCTCCGGCAGTCACTTGCCCTCATTCTAGACCTGTGCAATGAACAGAGCTGACAGCAGAGTTGCTACTCCCTGTTCTATCACCAAGAGAAGGCACAGGCTTATCTTCCAGGGGAGACCCCTCAGCTTCCTCTTCCCTATGCCACCCTTCTCGTGTTGGACAAGCCTGCTGAACTGTGGTAAATGTTGATTGAATTAACTTGCAGAGAAGTGGGTAAGATCCTATGAAATTTGGGTTTTCCTCTGTCTAAGCCAACAGTCAACTGGATAATTAACTGATCCAAGAACTGGGGGATTGACAGCAATTTTGAAAAGCAGAAACTGACAGAAGCTAGACTCAGATGAATGGAAAGGGCATAAGCTTTGTTGAACACTTCTCAAGGTATTACAGAGAAAATATTTTAAATAACTCTAGAAAGTTCTCTGGTGCCAGGCCAAGACCTAGGCCTCTGCAACACTGAAAGACTGTTGATTCTTGCTCCTGCCCGTAGTCACTTCAGTCATGTCTGACTCTGTGTGATTCTATGCACTGTGGACCACTAGGCTCCTCTGTCTATGGAATTCTCCAGGCAGGAGTAGTGAAGTGGGTGGCCATGCCTTTCTCCAGGGGATTGTCCCAATCTAGGGATTGAACCTGGGTCTCCTGTACTGCAGCCAGAATCTTTACCACTGAGCCACCAGGGAAGCCCCCCGATGCCAATGTGCCCTTCCTTAGTAAACAAATGTATGACAACAGACTTAACTGTGGAGTAGCAAGTGGTTGAGGGAATTAGCTAAGATATTATGTGGGAAATTTTGAGCCCTAAGGTCCACCAGAAAAGGACCAATGAGAGGTAATCTTCATAGTTGTTATCATCACTATGGTGGACTCACATGCAGAGGTAATTTCCTTGCAATAGCTGTCTATTCTTTCCTGGATCTTGAATTCTCCTGTCCTTTTCACATTCTTTCATCTTTCTTATGATTTTACCAATAAACCCATATTTTTTGTAAGATATCCCATGAGCTGACTCACACGGAGCTCGCAGCCAGAGAGGGGAAATGAAAGGCATGTGGACTCTTGTTCAAATACTGTCCTGCAGGGCATGGTTCTGTGCTCCTTGGTGGCTCCGGCAGTCACTTGCCCTCATTCTAGACCTGTGCAATGAACAGAGCTGACAGCAGAGTTGCTACTCCCTGTTCTATCACCAAGAGAAGGCACAGGCTTATCTTCCAGGGGAGACCCCTCAGCTTCCTCTTCCCTATGCCACCCTTCTCGTGTTGGACAAGCCTGCTGAACTGTGGTAAATGTTGATTGAATTAACTTGCAGAGAAGTGGGTAAGATCCTATGAAATTTGGGTTTTCCTCTGTCTAAGCCAACAGTCAACTGGATAATTAACTGATCCAAGAACTGGGGGATTGACAGCAATTTTGAAAAGCAGAAACTGACAGAAGCTAGACTCAGATGAATGGAAAGGGCATAAGCTTTGTTGAACACTTCTCAAGGTATTACAGAGAAAATATTTTAAATAACTCTAGAAAGTTCTCTGGTGCCAGGCCAAGACCTAGGCCTCTGCAACACTGAAAGACTGTTGATTCTTGCTCCTGCCGCGTAGTCACTTCAGTCATGTCTGACTCTGTGTGACTCTATGCACTGTGGACCACTAGGCTCCTCTGTCTATGGAATTCTCCAGGCAGGAGTAGTGAAGTGGGTGGCCATGCCTTTCTCCAGGGGATTGTCCCAATCTAGGGATTGAACCTGGGTCTCCTGTACTGCAGCCAGAATCTTTACCACTGAGCCACCAGGGAAGCCCCCCGATGCCAATGTGCCCTTCCTTAGTAAACAAATGTATGACAACAGACTTAACTGTGGAGTAGCAAGTGGTTGAGGGAATTAGCTAAGATATTATGTGGGAAATTTTGAGCCCTAAGGTCCACCAGAAAAGGACCAATGAGAGGTAATCTTCATAGTTGTTATCATCACTATGGTGACTCACCAGATAATGCTCAAGCTGGGATGCTGAGGAGGGGCCACCATAGGCCAGTCGGCTCTGACTCTTCCCTGAAGAGTATTTTCTGGATGCTCAGGTGAGTGACTGTGACCAGCAGTGTTCTGGTGCTGCTGCCGCCTTCCCACCAGGCTCCCCCAGAGGCAGGCCACGGAGTCCTAGATCTCAGATTCCAGCTCTGACATCGGTCATCCTCAAAGGCTTCCTGGAGAAGAGAAGCATGGCAAGAGTTGACCCAGCATATCCAGAAGGGTTAAAGTAAATAGACCCCCAAAGAGTCTGTGGTTGGGGCTGTGTGCACACAGCAGGGTGCAGAAGGGATGCATGGGGTTGGGACTGTGCAGATGACCAGCAGCCTAAATCCTGGTTCTTTTAATTCCTTACAGAAGTCATTCAGCCCCTCTGAACCTCAGTTTCCTTCTCTAAAATGAGGGATTAAATCTTTGCCCTGAAGAGTTATTATGAGGATTCAATGAGACAACATATTTTAAAGGCTCTGATAGGCTCCAATATACAGAAATTGCTTCATAAATATTGATCCTTATTCTTCCCTAACTCATCAGTTCTGTGGCTCAGATCTTACAACAACTGAGTCTAGCTTTCAAAATTCTGGCATCACCAGGGGAGAGTTGGGACTCACAGAGAACAGCCCAAATCAGAGACTACAGTGATGGGTTCAAGACCATTTGCTTCCATGCTTCTTAGCTTGGATGGATCTCCCTCAGAAGGGCAGTCCTTGGTGAACAGCAGCCACTGAACAGGGGGCCAGGGGCAGAGAGTACGAATGGCCAACCATGCTGCCCTGAGGGAGGACACCATAGACACCAGGCCTGGAAGGGTATCTTGGAAAGGAACTGCTCAGAGGACCTTGCCCCAGCCCCCAATCTCAAGTAGCCTTGATGGTTAACTTTGCACATTGTCTTGACTGGGCTAAGGGATGCCCACATAGCTAGTAAAATATTATTTACAGGTGTGTTTGTGAGGCTATCCTTGGAAGAGATTAGCATGTTTTTCTAACACAAGTAGTACCTCTATCAATATCTATTGACTGCATGGACCAACATAAAATCTGTTGAAGGAATTTGATTGACTGTCACAGGTAACTTGGCATGATGGTTGGCATCATGGGTTGCTTCTGCAAATGGTAAAGAAGAGAAAGATCTGTGTTTACTTGGATTCTGCAAGGGATAGAGTTCAGTGTAGACCTTTGCAGGTGGTTAGAGTTTGGATAGGGTGAAGATGTAGAGTTGACTTGCCAAGCAAATAGAAGGAAGTGGCCACGAATGAACAGAATATTTATGAAGAGTAGACAATGTGGCAAAGGGCCTGCCCAAGGGAATAAAGAGAAACCTCTCTGAGATTTCTTCCCCAAAGAGTCTGTGGTTGGGGCTGTGTGCACACAGCAGGGTGCAGAAGGGATGCATGGGGTTGGGACTGTGCAGATGACCAGCAGCCTAAATCCTGGTTCTTTTAATTCCTTACAGAAGTCATTCAGCCCCTCTGAACCTCAGTTTCCTTCTCTAAAATGAGGGATTAAATCTTTGCCCTGAAGAGTTATTATGAGGATTCAATGAGACAACATATTTTAAAGGCTCTGATAGGCTCCAATATACAGAAATTGCTTCATAAATATTGATCCTTATTCTTCCCTAACTCATCAGTTCTGTGGCTCAGATCTTACAACAACTGAGTCTAGCTTTCAAAATTCTGGCATCACCAGGGGAGAGTTGGGACTCACAGAGAACAGCCCAAATCAGAGACTACAGTGATGGGTTCAAGACCATTTGCTTCCATGCTTCTTAGCTTGGATGGATCTCCCTCAGAAGGGCAGTCCTTGGTGAACAGCAGCCACTGAACAGGGGGCCAGGGGCAGAGAGTACGAATGGCCAACCATGCTGCCCTGAGGGAGGACACCATAGACACCAGGCCTGGAAGGGTATCTTGGAAAGGAACTGCTCAGAGGACCTTGCCCCAGCCCCCAATCTCAAGTAGCCTTGATGGTTAACTTTGCACATTGTCTTGACTGGGCTAAGGGATGCCCACATAGCTAGTAAAATATTATTTACAGGTGTGTTTGTGAGGCTATCCTTGGAAGAGATTAGCATGTTTTTCTAACACAAGTAGTACCTCTATCAATATCTATTGACTGCATGGACCAACATAAAATCTGTTGAAGGAATTTGATTGACTGTCACAGGTAACTTGGCATGATGGTTGGCATCATGGGTTGCTTCTGCAAATGGTAAAGAAGAGAAAGATCTGTGTTTACTTGGATTCTGCAAGGGATAGAGTTCAGTGTAGACCTTTGCAGGTGGTTAGAGTTTGGATAGGGTGAAGATGTAGAGTTGACTTGCCAAGCAAATAGAAGGAAGTGGCCACGAATGAACAGAATATTTATGAAGAGTAGACAATGTGGCAAAGGGCCTGCCCAAGGGAATAAAGAGAAACCTCTCTGAGATTTCTTCCCCCAACCTGCAGCCTCTCTGAAAGCCAGTCCTCCTTCCCACCAAAGGTGTCAATGTCCTGGCTGACATGTCTCAGAAGATTTATTGACGTAATAGACATGATTCTAAAGACTTGGCCCAGGATCACACATCAAAACTACAAGTTTGAAAGGATTAGAAACATACTTTGGACACATATTTCATCTTGACTCTAGACTTAATTAAGATATTGCCAGAGCAATACCATAGACAAGCAAAGAACTAGCACTTTATCCAGCCATCCTCCATCCTTGTAAAAAATAAACGTGAATTGCATGGAGTGAGGTATTCATAATTATTTCATGCTGTTAAAAAAAAACCTGAATGAAAAAGTATCAGCGGCTTGTGTCATCAATTTCACAGATCTAGGCTTAATCAGAGCACCTTACAATGCTAAAACACCAGCCTCTTTATTCTAAGATGTTTGTAGGTATCATCAAATCAATATCAGTTGAAATACTCTTTAATGATGTGATCGTTTCAAAATTAGACTAATTTTAATTAGCAACAAAAGCATTTTGGGAACAGAAAACCTGTAGCTTTCTCAGCTGATCCGTGCTTCTGCTAACATTTAGAATTTTCCTAAGGGTAAAAAGGCAGGATTTAACTTCCAATGAACATTAATCTTGATTTTTCGTAGCACCCAAGTTACTCTCAGGTAGTAAGTTAAGTTCTTTAGAAAGCTCTTGACCTTTTAAAGGTCTCTGAGGTGCTACTGGGGGCCCCTTGAAATCTATTCCACATGTTATTCCCAGGCAGTCATGAGATGGAAGAACAAAGACACAACAAGTTTCTCATTCCAGAGTTCTTGACCATCCTGATTGTCCTTCTCCAATGGATTCCATTCCCTCATAACCTCTTTCATTCCATAGCCCCAGAAACCCCAAACTGGAGATCCAATGTCTACCTTCAGCTCTTAGAGATTGTGTTACTTGGATCTGCACAGGGATGAGAGGTTGCTTCTGCAAATGGTAAAGAAGAGAAAGATCTGTGTTTACTTGGATTCTGCAAGGGATAGAGTTCAGTGTAGACCTTTGCAGGTGGTTAGAGTTTGGATAGGGTGAAGATGTAGAGTTGACTTGCCAAGCAAATAGAAGGAAGTGGCCACGAATGAACAGAATATTTATGAAGAGTAGACAATGTGGCAAAGGGCCTGCCCAAGGGAATAAAGAGAAACCTCTCTGAGATTTCTTCCCCCAACCTGCAGCCTCTCTGAAAGCCAGTCCTCCTTCCCACCAAAGGTGTCAATGTCCTGGCTGACATGTCTCAGAAGATTTATTGACGTAATAGACATGATTCTAAAGACTTGGCCCAGGATCACACATCAAAACTACAAGTTTGAAAGGATTAGAAACATACTTTGGACACATATTTCATCTTGACTCTAGACTTAATTAAGATATTGCCAGAGCAATACCATAGACAAGCAAAGAACTAGCACTTTATCCAGCCATCCTCCATCCTTGTAAAAAATAAACGTGAATTGCATGGAGTGAGGTATTCATAATTATTTCATGCTGTTAAAAAAACCTGAATGAAAAGTATCAGCGGCTTGTGTCATCAATTTCACAGATCTAGGCTTAATCAGAGCACCTTACAATGCTAAAACACCAGCCTCTTTATTCTAAGATGTTTGTAGGTATCATCAAATCAATATCAGTTGAAATACTCTTTAATGATGTGATCGTTTCAAAATTAGACTAATTTTAATTAGCAACAAAAGCATTTTGGGAACAGAAAACCTGTAGCTTTCTCAGCTGATCCGTGCTTCTGCTAACATTTAGAATTTTCCTAAGGGTAAAAAGGCAGGATTTAACTTCCAATGAACATTAATCTTGATTTTTCGTAGCACCCAAGTTACTCTCAGGTAGTAAGTTAAGTTCTTTAGAAAGCTCTTGACCTTTTAAAGGTCTCTGAGGTGCTACTGGGGGCCCCTTGAAATCTATTCCACATGTTATTCCCAGGCAGTCATGAGATGGAAGAACAAAGACACAACAAGTTTCTCATTCCAGAGTTCTTGACCATCCTGATTGTCCATCTCCAATGGATTCCATTCCCTCATAACCTCTTTCATTCCATAGCCCCAGAAACCCCAAACTGGAGATCCAATGTCTACCTTCAGCTCTTGCTTAATTATGCTTAGCTGAGTCACACATTATTGACCATCATGGAGTTTTTAGGAAAAAAATATGTCTTTACTTGAAATTATGAGATTTCATCTAAAATCCAGATTTCTTATTTCTTTTGATAAGCTATAAGATTTGAGTAATGACACCATTTGTCTCTTACCCTATGCTTTTCTTCTCTTTCCACATTTCCAACAGAGCCCCAGATCTGTATGATTATTTTCCTACCTTTCTTCAATTATTGATCCCAGATCTGGGAAAGCATCTGATTTTCTAAGCCAATCAACACACTTCACTCTTTTAGAGTCTGTTATTAGTCCAAGAATGACAGGTGACCTGGGAGTGTCCAATCAGAATAAAGGAAACGACATATAGCCTGTGGTTAGAGAGAGAGCCTGTGATAATAAAAGATACCAACATCAAAGATAATAAAAGAAAGCAAGCAGCCCCAGCTGTTATGGCCCACCAGTCCAGCAATCATGAGAACAGTTAGGCAGAGGAGAAAGTCAAAGGGGACTAAAGAGAGGAGGCAGAGAGAAAAGGAAGAAAGGTAGGGGGGAAAGAGAGAGACAAAGACCCAAACTCTTGATGAAACTGTTGCTGGAGTATGCGCAAGCCCAGTACCTCCCAGTGTTCAATTATATGAGAATCGTTCAAAATTAGACTAATTTTAATTAGCAACAAAAGCATTTTGGGAACAGAAAACCTGTAGCTTTCTCAGCTGATCCGTGCTTCTGCTAACATTTAGAATTTTCCTAAGGGTAAAAAGGCAGGATTTAACTTCCAATGAACATTAATCTTGATTTTTCGTAGCACCCAAGTTACTCTCAGGTAGTAAGTTAAGTTCTTTAGAAAGCTCTTGACCTTTTAAAGGTCTCTGAGGTGCTACTGGGGGCCCCTTGAAATCTATTCCACATGTTATTCCCAGGCAGTCATGAGATGGAAGAACAAAGACACAACAAGTTTCTCATTCCAGAGTTCTTGACCATCCTGATTGTCCTTCTCCAATGGATTCCATTCCCTCATAACCTCTTTCATTCCATAGCCCCAGAAACCCCAAACTGGAGATCCAATGTCTACCTTCAGCTCTTGCTTAATTATGCTTAGCTGAGTCACACATTATTGACCATCATGGAGTTTTTAGGAAAAAAATATGTCTTTACTTGAAATTATGAGATTTCATCTAAAATCCAGATTTCTTATTTCTTTTGATAAGCTATAAGATTTGAGTAATGACACCATTTGTCTCTTACCCTATGCTTTTCTTCTCTTTCCACATTTCCAACAGAGCCCCAGATCTGTATGATTATTTTCCTACCTTTCTTCAATTATTGATCCCAGATCTGGGAAAGCATCTGATTTTCTAAGCCAATCAACACACTTCACTCTTTTAGAGTCTGTTATTAGTCCAAGAATGACAGGTGACCTGGGAGTGTCCAATCAGAATAAAGGAAACGACATATAGCCTGTGGTTAGAGAGAGAGCCTGTGATAATAAAAGATACCAACATCAAAGATAATAAAAGAAAGCAAGCAGCCCCAGCTGTTATGGCCCACCAGTCCAGCAATCATGAGAACAGTTAGGCAGAGGAGAAAGTCAAAGGGGACTAAAGAGAGGAGGCAGAGAGAAAAGGAAGAAAGGTAGGGGGGAAAGAGAGAGAGACAAAGACCCAAACTCTTGATGAAACTGTTGCTGGAGTATGCGTCAAGCCCAGTACCTCCCAGTGTTCAATTATATGAAACAACTCCTACCTCACAAATCCTACTCATAAACCCAGCACACATGCGTTCCACTGGTAGAGCAAACACTAACA
>JAIOJX010000031.1:111971742-112029242 GCA_022376925.1 Tragulus kanchil | reverse complement strand
CACGTCTGTTTCTTTGATGAAGTGAGACTCATAGGTGCGCCTCTCTTCCATCACACAAAGAATTGCACTTTCAGGAGGCTTTTCACAATGTCACATCATATTTGAAAAAACAACAGGAAAAACATAAACATTTTCCCCCAGTTTTCATCCTTCCTTTCTCTCTCTTATTCTTAAAACAAAATCTTTTAAACCAACTGCCTGCTTCAAAGGCCGCCTGGAAGTTTTCCACTTTGGAGAAATTAATTAAACATAAAATAAGTGTTTAAATACAAAGTTCAATGCAGCAAGGATTATTGCATCGTGGCTGCATCTATCTGTCAACCTCGCTAACTGTTTCACTGCCTGTTGGAGGCAGGGTTACTGACTTGGAATATTCGCAGCATCTTGGCCATTCAAACACAAAGACGTTCGGAAAGTATTCATATTAACAGAGGCACGCTTTGCTTCATAAATTTTATCGTCAGCTGGCGATCCAATTGCCTTAGTACAAAGTTCTCCAAGTCCTCCGTGGAAATATTTCGGGGGTACTGTGGGAAAAGGGAGGAGGGAAAAATTAAAACTTGCGACTCTGGAATAAGAAAGGTAAAATCCAGACAGGAAAGGATGCCTCTCTCCTTCTCGCTGGTCAGGAGGCGCCTGGGTCTACGGCCACTGCCCAACTTTTTCGGGTCTGGCTTTCGATCATGGAACTTCATCCCTGGAACTTCAAAACAGTATTTTTTTCTCATTCACAGATTCATATGGAAGCCCCTTTAGTCCCTTCAGAAGCTCATCTGTGCTTGTGGGAAGAACAATTTCTTGGATCTGATGGGCCCACCACCGCAGGGAGCCAGGGCTCGCCGTTAGATGTTCCTGAGTGACATTTACAGGTGAAAACTGCACTGGCAAAGTGACTAGTTCAGAGGGCTTTCTAGCTTAAAGTAGAAATTTGGTTCCTGCCAGAGCCAAAATGAATTCTGTGGAATTAGCTCATAGGCTGTCCTCGGGAAATACTCACCGTGCATCACTTTTCTTGGAGATAAGACATTTCCTCATTCCCCCAAGGTGCCAGGATCTCTAAGTCGACATAATGCTGCACAAATCACTCTGGAGGTGTAACATAGAGTGTCCCAATCCCCTTTGGACCCTGGCCTTTGTAACTGGGCCATCACTCACTTAGTT
Organism: Tragulus kanchil; assembly: GCA_022376925.1. Classification (NCBI taxonomy): domain Eukaryota; kingdom Metazoa; phylum Chordata; class Mammalia; order Artiodactyla; family Tragulidae; genus Tragulus; species Tragulus kanchil. The sequence goes on along the minus strand of JAIOJX010000031.1, from coordinate 112,028,081 downwards.
TCACCTTATCTTAAATAAATGTAACCAGAAGGGACTTGTTCGCTCGCCACCTCTTGAGTGATGTGAATTATTTATACAGTCTTCATACGCATTCGTTAAGCTGCATACAGCCTAAAACTTGCATCATTCAGAAGGGTAAGACTGCAAGTGGAGGAGAAGTCATCTAATTTAAACATAAAATTAAGTTTTGTTTAAATACAAAGTTCAATGCAGCAAGGATTATTGCATCGTGGCTGCATCTATCTGTCAACCTCGCTAACTGTTTCACTGCCTGTTGGAGGCAGGGTTACTGACTTGGAATATTCGCAGCATCTTGGCCATTCAAACACAAAGACGTTCGGAAAGTATTCATATTAACAGAGGCACGCTTTGCTTCATAAATTTTATCGTCAGCTGGCGATCCAATTGCCTTAGTACAAAGTTCTCCAAGTCCTCCGTGGAAATATTTCGGGGGTACTGTGGGAAAAGGGAGGAGGGAAAAATTAAAACTTGCGACTCTGGAATAAGAAAGGTAAAATCCAGACAGGAAAGGATGCCTCTCTCCTTCTCGCTGGTCAGGAGGCGCCTGGGTCTACGGCCACTGCCCAACTTTTTCGGGTCTGGCTTTCGATCATGGAACTTCATCCCTGGAACTTCAAAACAGTATTTTTTTCTCATTCACAGATTCATATGGAAGCCCCTTTAGTCCCTTCAGAAGCTCATCTGTGCTTGTGGGAAGAACAATTTCTTGGATCTGATGGGCCCACCACCGCAGGGAGCCAGGGCTCGCCGTTAGATGTTCCTGAGTGACATTTACAGGTGAAAACTGCACTGGCAAAGTGACTAGTTCAGAGGGCTTTCTAGCTTAAAGTAGAAATTTGGTTCCTGCCAGAGCCAAAATGAATTCTGTGGAATTAGCTCATAGGCTGTCCTCGGGAAATACTCACCGTGCATCACTTTTCTTGGAGATAAGACATTTCCTCATTCCCCCAAGGTGCCAGGATCTCTAAGTCGACATAATGCTGCACAAATCACTCTGGAGGTGTAACATAGAGTGTCCCAATCCCCTTTGGACCCTGGCCTTTGTAACTGGGCCATCACTCACTTAGTTTCACCTTATCTTAAATAAATGTAACCAGAAGGGACTTGTTCGGCTTGCCACCTCTTGAGTGATGTGAATTATTTATACAGTCTTCATACGCATTCGTTAAGCTGCATACAGCCAAGTGGAGAGAAGCTGTTGGTCTCATTCATTCAGAAGGGTAAGACTGCAAGGTCGGGGAGTGTAGCAAGCACGTCTGGGAGGCTCTCACTGACTGGGTCGTATAGAGGATGAATCACCTGTTGTCTTTCTTTGTCAGGCTCCGGGTTGGCTGAGCTTCTGAGGGAGTTACTGAAGCTGCCTGCCCACAGGAAAGGGTGGGAGTCACACATCCAGCCCACTCTCTGCCTGGCCTGTAGCAATGAGCCCCAGAAGACAGGCTCCGAAATACAGACTCCTGCCGGGGGAAAATCGTATAACTAAGAAAAGGACTTGCTGAAGAAGGCTTACACTCCAGGCTAGTTTTCTATGGAGACCATCAGTCTCAGGTGATCTTCAAGACAAAAGCATGTCCTGGTGAACTGGACATTCTGGTTAATAAAGCTCTAGCACATGGTGTTGAGAGAAGAATGAGACCGGAAGTTGACAGTGCTGGGCTAGAGCCGTTCAGCCTCTCTGGGTTTCATCCACCCACCTGGCCCATTGCCCACCTCTGACAAATTTTGCAGCGAACAGAAAATAAATGCAAAACTATGTTCTAAGTGATGAGATGCTACAAAATCATCAGTTAGACACTGACACAAATTTTAAACTATAAATCTGAAGACCCTTGGATGAAAGTGTTCTTTTTCTTCGGAATCCAAAGGTATTTCCCCAAGCCACTAGTCCTCATTGTGAGCAGTAACTGGGGCCACATAAATTTCCTGGGTGTTTGGGATTTGGGTTTATCGGGAACTTACTCTGCTTTGCATGGAACAATGGAATACTCAACCTGGAAAGGACATGAAGGTCAAGAGAGCAGAACTTACAAACAGATCAAATATTTGGGGGAGCCTGCTGGAATTTACCATGGGGTAATACTCTCTATACCGGACATCTTAAGCCCTGCTGTCTGCAGGAACCTGGCAGGTGACCTCAGGAGCAAGATGAGGTTGGCAAGAACAGGTCAAGTAAGTAAATGTCCATAAAGGAGACCTCTGCCATCAATCTTTCTGGGACTACAGCCCTCTGAGATCCCATCTCTCTGTTTTTTATAAGAAGCGTGAGATCCAACTTTCCATATGATATCTCCTGAATTTCAACCATATTCAACTTTGAAAACCTATGCAGATCAAATACAGTTCACCAGAAGATTGCATCCGACCCTTAAACCATAGGTTTGCTACTTATTTTTGTACCTAGAGTTTTGAGTACTAACCCTCTCACAATCGTTCCCGCTTCAGCGTCATGTCCAGATAAGGATATCAGCTTGTCCATATCTGTCCAGAACTTCTCAGTTTTGGCACTGAAAGTCCCATGTCCTGAGAACCCTTTAGTCTCCAGCCAGCCAGGGCAGCTGGTCACCCTGCTACCCCAGAGATGTCAGTGTGTTCAGCTAACTGTTTCTGAGAAATGATGACTCACCTGTTTTGGCATGAAAGTCACCTGTGGCATCAGACAGAAGTTGGATTAAGTTCCCTTTCTGTCACCACATGGATGAGACTTTGGACATGTGCCTCAGCCTCTCAGAGACTCAGATCCTTGTAGGTAAAAAACAATATTAATAGCATCTGTCTCCAGGGATGTTGAGATTATGTGGGATGCTGGCCATTAAAAGGGCAAGCCCAATACAGATAGTCATTATCATCACTGACGAATGTCAATGGCGTGAGACTGTTGGTCCTGACCAAAGACCCTGGGACCTTCCCGACTGTCCTCTGACAACTGACCATCCATTTCATCTCTGGCCCCTCGTCCACGTCCTCTGTGGTTCAGAGTCTAGAATGTCAGTGATACTGAATTAGGAAAGGAAGCTGTACCTGCTTATGGGCTCTTCTGAAGGGCTTTACTCAGTAGAAGGACCTCTGTCTCCCACACCTGCTTGGCTGTGTGTAAGGGACTGCACCCTGTTCCTCCAGCCTCTGTCAAGGTGCTGACCTGAACATGGGAAGTTTTGCCTGGACCATCTTCTTGCTCCCTGGAAACTTCAAGGAGAAGGGGCTGGCCAGCAGGCCTGCTGACAACATGTACAGTGTCTCCTCTGTCAAGGTAAATTGAAGTTACAGGAAATTTCTCCCACAGCTTCTAATACATTTACCATAAGTACTCTGCCTTAGAATATTGTGTTACAGACTCTGGGCCAAAGCAAAGAACTGATGTGTATTTAAAAGGACAAAAGAGAGTGATATTTTTGTGAGTATGTGTTTGTTTCCTGATAAACATCAAGTCTGTTGAATCATGGCTTCCTGTTGACCGGAAGTTGTTCTTAATAGCATTCTATGATGTAACACTCAGTTCCCCAGATTTACCAGCTGAAAAAGAGGAATTGTCACAGAGATTCACTCCATATTTAAGGAGCAATTTGGAGATGTTGGATCTGTATTACAGGGGTTTCAAACTCAGTATTAAATAAATATAAGGAGCAATCTCCGTTTTGAGAACCCTTTAGTCTCCAGCCAGCCAGGGCAGCTGGTCACCCTGCTACCCCATAGATGTCAGTGTGTTCAGCTGACTGTTTCTGAGAAATGATGACTCACCTGTTTTGGCATGAAAGTCACCTGTGGCATCAGACAGAAGTTGGATTAAGTTCCCTTTCTGTCACCACATGGATGAGACTTTGGACATGTGCCTCAGCCTCTCAGAGACTCAGATCCTTGTAGGTAAAAAACAATATTAATAGCATCTGTCTCCAGGGATGTTGAGATTATGTGGGATGCTGGCCATTAAAAGGGCAAGCCCAATACAGATAGTCATTATCATCACTGACGAATGTCAATGGCGTGAGACTGTTGGTCCTGACCAAAGACCCTGGGACCTTCCCGACTGTCCTCTGACAACTGACCATCCATTTCATCTCTGGCCCCTCGTCCACGTCCTCTGTGGTTCAGAGTCTAGAATGTCAGTGATACTGAATTAGGAAAGGAAGCTGTACCTGCTTATGGGCTCTTCTGAAGGGCTTTACTCAGTAGAAGGACCTCTGTCTCCCACACCTGCTTGGCTGTGTGTAAGGGACTGCACCCTGTTCCTCCAGCCTCTGTCAAGGTGCTGACCTGAACATGGGAAGTTTTGCCTGGACCATCTTCTTGCTCCCTGGAAACTTCAAGGAGAAGGGGCTGGCCAGCAGGCCTGCTGACAACATGTACAGTGTCTCCTCTGTCAAGGTAAATTGAAGTTACAGGAAATTTCTCCCACAGCTTCTAATACATTTACCATAAGTACTCTGCCTTAGAATATTGTGTTACAGACTCTGGGCCAAAGCAAAGAACTGATGTGTATTTAAAAGGACAAAAGAGAGTGATATTTTTGTGAGTATGTGTTTGTTTCCTGATAAACATCAAGTCTGTTGAATCATGGCTTCCTGTTGACCGGAAGTTGTTCTTAATAGCATTCTATGATGTAACACTCAGTTCCCCAGATTTACCAGCTGAAAAAGAGGAATTGTCACAGAGATTCACTCCATATTTAAGGAGCAATTTGGAGATGTTGGATCTGTATTACAGGGGTTTCAAACTCAGTATTAAATAAATATAAAAGTCCCCACGAGGCAGAAATGGCTCCAAAGAGAGTTGCCCCAGGGTCCCAAGATCTGTAAATCGAGATAATTCTACCCATTGCTACCCGAGTATGGAAATTATCAACAAAAGAAATTAAGAGCAAGAACGCATGATTAGACTAATGCATTGATCAAGGCATTCTTGTCGGTTTCACTGGAGGTTCGGCACGTAAATAACATGTGGGCAATTACTGTGAGTAAATTATATGTGCTTTATAACCTTCCATGAACATTTTTTCTTTAAAAAACAGATAAAGCAAAACAAAAAATATACCTCAGGGGCATTGAGTATCAGAGAAAAGATGCTCAAATATGTTATAAGGTTTTTCTACGGGTGCAAAAATGGAGCTCGGCCAGGCAAGCCCAGCAAAAGGGTTGAGCTGGAGTTTGGTTTCCTACATGGACTTTAGGTGAATCTGGAACTCTCTCCTTCCTGCATGCTTTTCTTCCCAAGCTTCATCATTGCCCCTCTTTCCTACTGTATGTGTTTTCCTTTCCTTTTCCTCCTCTTTGTCTCAGTCTCACTTGACCTTGAGATCAAGATCTCTCCTTTGCACTTCAGAGTAAGACTTTTCCAATCTCAGCACATGGCACCAGAGGCCCAGTCATTAGTCAGTGTGTGGGGAAACAAACCAGTGAAGGTTTTTGCAACTTTTGCCAAACTAGGAGAAAATCATCTTGGAAATAAAAAGAACTAAGAGAAAAACAAGTCAATTTGATTCACAAGGGCTCATTAGCTGGGTCATACTGATCAGCAACAGGTAGGAGATCTGTTGTGGACTTGGATTGCTAGGTCTATGCAGACTCCTTAACTTCTTGCTGGTCTAGGTACCCTCCAGCTCTAGTGCACTCTGCCTTAGAATATTGTGTTACAGACTCTGGGCCAAAGCAAAGAACTGATGTGTATTTAAAAGGACAAAAGAGAGTGATATTTTGTGAGTATGTGTTTGTTTCCTGATAAACATCAAGTCTGTTGAATCATGGCTTCCTGTTGACCGGAAGTTGTTCTTAATAGCATTCTATGATGTAACACTCAGTTCCCCAGATTTACCAGCTGAAAAAGAGGAATTGTCACAGAGATTCACTCCATATTTAAGGAGCAATTTGGAGATGTTGGATCTGTATTACAGGGGTTTCAAACTCAGTATTAAATAAATATAAAAGTCCCCACGAGGCAGAAATGGCTCCAAAGAGAGTTGCCCCAGGGTCCCAAGATCTGTAAATCGAGATAATTCTACCCATTGCTACCCGAGTATGGAAATTATCAACATAGAAATTAAGAGCAAGAACGCATGATTAGACTAATGCATTGATCAAGGCATTCTTGTCGGTTTCACTGGAGGTTCGGCACGTAAATAACATGTGGGCAATTACTGTGAGTAAATTATATGTGCTTTATAACCTTCCATGAACATTTTTCTTTAAAAACAGATAAAGCAAAACAAAAAATATACCTCAGGGGCATTGAGTATCAGAGAAAAGATGCTCAAATATGTTATAAGGTTTTTCTACGGGTGCAAAAATGGAGCTCGGCCAGGCAAGCCCAGCAAAAGGGTTGAGCTGGAGTTTGGTTTCCTACATGGACTTTAGGTGAATCTGGAACTCTCTCCTTCCTGCATGCTTTTCTTCCCAAGCTTCATCATTGCCCCTCTTTCCTACTGTATGTGTTTTCCTTTCCTTTTCCTCCTCTTTGTCTCAGTCTCACTTGACCTTGAGATCAAGATCTCTCCTTTGCACTTCAGAGTAAGACTTTTCCAATCTCAGCACATGGCACCAGAGGCCCAGTCATTAGTCAGTGTGTGGGGAAACAAACCAGTGAAGGTTTTTGCAACTTTTGCCAAACTAGGAGAAAATCATCTTGGAAATAAAAAGAACTAAGAGAAAAACAAGTCAATTTGATTCACAAGGGCTCATTAGCTGGGTCATACTGATCAGCAACAGGTAGGAGATCTGTTGTGGACTTCGGATTGCTAGGTCTATGCAGACTCCTTAACTTCTTGCTGGTCTAGGTACCCTCCAGCTCTAGTGCACCCTTTCCATTGGGAAGATAATGTAAGTGACTTAGAGTCATGGGGATAATTATTGATCAGGGCTGTGACTGATTCCTAGCCCGTGTTAATATCATTCCCTGCAAACACTTGGCTGCTTAAGCTCTCAATAAAAGCAGACTGGTGAGTGTGCTTAGAGCCTTGACCCAAGAGGTCTTGAGCGCCCATTCCCATCCTTTGTCTCTGTCTATATGTCTGTGTGTATTTCTTAAAGTCTCGTCACACCTGCTATTCTCTATGCACCCAGCTGACATGATGTGGCATCAGTGGATTACAAGGGTGGGCAATGAGGCCACTGCTTACTTCTTTCTCCTTGGGCTTTTGATGCTTCTGCTGCATTGGAAGGAATGTCAATTGCAGGAAGGAACTTCCTTATGGACTGGCCAAACAGCCCAGGGCCAGGGCTCACTCTCCTGCTGCATTGTCCTGCAGTAGATCAGCACAGCCCACCCCATCCACCAATCCGGAGAAGGAGCCCAAGGAAGCCACTGTGCCAGCAATTCGCTCTGCTTTGGAGCATGTGGAGATGAGCATTCTATTCTGGATGCCCATCCCTTTTTGGAGCACTGGGTCCAAGTTGTATCCTGCTTTTCCTACCCCATCACAGTCTCAAGAGGGCATCCACTTTATCTCTCCAAAACACTTCTGCCACAGCCATGGTGCCAGACTTAGTCCTGGCCGTCAAACAGTGTGCTGCCTAGTGGGGAAGACAAAAGTACAGACACTCACTGTCACACATCATCAAGGGTTGGGTGGCCCCTGTGCCTGTACAGGACCTCTTACCCTGCCTCCTGGTATCTGGGGAAGTTTTTTGCAGATGGTTATATCTAAGCTGGAATACTCCAAACGAGGCCCAGTCATTAGTCAGTGTGTGGGGAAACAAACCAGTGAAGGTTTTTGCAACTTTTGCCAAACTAGGAGAAAATCATCTTGGAAATAAAAAGAACTAAGAGAAAAACAAGTCAATTTGATTCACAAGGGCTCATTAGCTGGGTCATACTGATCAGCAACAGGTAGGAGATCTGTTGTGGACTTCGGATTGCTAGGTCTATGCAGACTCCTTAACTTCTTGCTGGTCTAGGTACCCTCCAGCTCTAGTGCACCCTTTCCATTGGGAAGATAATGTAAGTGACTTAGAGTCATGGGGATAATTATTGATCAGGGCTGTGACTGATTCCTAGCCCGTGTTAATATCATTCCCTGCAAACACTTGGCTGCTTAAGCTCTCAATAAAAGCAGACTGGTGAGTGTGCTTAGAGCCTTGACCCAAGAGGTCTTGAGCGCCCATTCCCATCCTTTGTCTCTGTCTATATGTCTGTGTGTATTTCTTAAAGTCTCGTCACACCTGCTATTCTCTATGCACCCAGCTGACATGATGTGGCATCAGTGGATTACAAGGGTGGGCAATGAGGCCACTGCTTACTTCTTTCTCCTTGGGCTTTTGATGCTTCTGCTGCATTGGAAGGAATGTCAATTGCAGGAAGGAACTTCCTTATGGACTGGCCAAACAGCCCAGGGCCAGGGCTCACTCTCCTGCTGCATTGTCCTGCAGTAGATCAGCACAGCCCACCCCATCCACCAATCCGGAGAAGGAGCCCAAGGAAGCCACTGTGCCAGCAATTCGCTCTGCTTTGGAGCATGTGGAGATGAGCATTCTATTCTGGATGCCCATCCCTTTTTGGAGCACTGGGTCCAAGTTGTATCCTGCTTTTCCTACCCCATCACAGTCTCAAGAGGGCATCCACTTTATCTCTCCAAAACACTTCTGCCACAGCCATGGTGCCAGACTTAGTCCTGGCCGTCAAACAGTGTGCTGCCTAGTGGGGAAGACAAAAGTACAGACACTCACTGTCACACATCATCAAGGGTTGGGTGGCCACTGTGCCTGTACAGGACCTCTTACCCTGCCTCCTGGTATCTGGGGAAGTTTTTTGCAGATGGTTATATCTAAGCTGGAATACTCCAAACAAACAAACAAGTGAAAAATACCAGGAAGTACACTGTGTGTGGGACTTTTCCAGCCCATGTCACCCGCCTCCATGTTCTGTCTCTGCTTTGTCCAAGTGCCAACAGCATTGCCTTCTACCCTCTGTGCTGGCTGGGGACCTTGCAGTTCCGGGCAATGCTGACAGTTCACTAGACACCCCCAGAATGGGAAGGATCACAGCTTCCCCAACAAGCCAAATCAGGCTTAGTTCCCAAATAAACCAAAGTGTTTCTCTCAATGAAAGTTCCACGCCACTTGTCTCTACATTTTAAAACATTTGGACCCATTTTGGCAACATGTAACCACTACTAGACATTCAGAGGCCACCCTATCAGTTGGACCTGTGGTTCAGAAACTGACACCAGAGGTCCTCTGTGAGCCCTGGCAACTCTCTTGAGGTTGTGGGCTTCAGAACGAGGTGGATCCAGGTTCCAGTTCTGGTTTTGCCTCTCCCAGTATATGCACATGTGAGAGCATTCTAAGCATCTGGTCCCTCATCCATAGGAAGTGGTGATCAAATATATAGCTCACTGTGATATCAAGTTCAGTCAGGTCCAGGAAGCACCTAGCCCAGCTCCTGGAACATAGTAGGTGGCCAGGACATGGATGCAAATTCCCTTCATCTTTCTTTGTGTGTATGTGTTAATCACTCAGCCATGTCTGACTCTTTGGGACCCCATGAATTATAGCCCGCCAGACTCCTCTGTTCATGGGATTCTCCAAGCAAGACGACTGGAGTGGGTTGCCATTTCCTTCTCCATCTTATTTCTTTAATCCACATGCAAAATGTCCTTTCACTTTCAGGGATGAGACTAGATTCATGAAGAACATGAGCCTTCAGCGACCAAGGACCTGCCAAGTCTTCATGCTGACCTCCCTGGATACCACCACCTTTGGGCCCTGTGGCTTCCACCTTTCTCTTTCTCCAAAACACTTCTGCCACAGCCATGGTGCCAGACTTAGTCCTGGCCGTCAAACAGTGTGCTGCCTAGTGGGGAAGACAAAAGTACAGACACTCACTGTCACACATCATCAAGGGTTGGGTGGCCCCTGTGCCTGTACAGGACCTCTTACCCTGCCTCCTGGTATCTGGGGAAGTTTTTTGCAGATGGTTATATCTAAGCTGGAATACTCCAAACAAACAAACAAGTGAAAAATACCAGGAAGTACACTGTGTGTGGGACTTTTCCAGCCCATGTCACCCGCCTCCATGTTCTGTCTCTGCTTTGTCCAAGTGCCAACAGCATTGCCTTCTACCCTCTGTGCTGGCTGGGGACCTTGCAGTTCCGGGCAATGCTGACAGTTCACTAGACACCCCCAGAATGGGAAGGATCACAGCTTCCCCAACAAGCCAAATCAGGCTTAGTTCCCAAATAAACCAAAGTGTTTCTCTCAATGAAAGTTCCACGCCACTTGTCTCTACATTTTAAAACATTTGGACCCATTTTGGCAACATGTAACCACTACTAGACATTCAGAGGCCACCCTATCAGTTGGACCTGTGGTTCAGAAACTGACACCAGAGGTCCTCTGTGAGCCCTGGCAACTCTCTTGAGGTTGTGGGCTTCAGAACGAGGTGGATCCAGGTTCCAGTTCTGGTTTTGCCTCTCCCAGTATATGCACATGTGAGAGCATTCTAAGCATCTGGTCCCTCATCCATAGGAAGTGGTGATCAAATATATAGCTCACTGTGATATCAAGTTCAGTCAGGTCCAAAAAGCACCTAGCCCAGCTCCTGGAACATAGTAGGTGGCCAGGACATGGATGCAAATTCCCTTCATCTTTCTTTGTGTGTATGTGTTAATCACTCAGCCATGTCTGACTCTTTGGGACCCCATGAATTATAGCCCGCCAGACTCCTCTGTTCATGGGATTCTCCAAGCAAGACGACTGGAGTGGGTTGCCATTTCCTTCTCCATCTTATTTCTTTAATCCACATGCAAAATGTCCTTTCACTTTCAGGGATGAGACTAGATTCATGAAGAACATGAGCCTTCAGCGACCAAGGACCTGCCAAGTCTTCATGCTGACCTCCCTGGATACCACCACCTTTGGGCCCTGTGGCTTCCACCTTTCTCTTTCTCCTCTGGAGACAAAGGAGGCCACCTATGATACTTAGAGCTCCCATTTCTTGGTAATTTTTCCTTTTGGAACATTTTTTGAGGTCCTTAATGTAAGAATAAGTCATTTTCTCTCATGACTCAGAATCTGCACTTGCCCCTAGCTACGGAGGGCAGGATGCGCTTACCTTCTCAACCTTTCAGCATCCCCTCCAGCCAGGTATCTTCCCTCCCTTCCAGAAGGACCTTTCCTGCCTTTCTGAGGTAGAGTCCAGAGTTCAGCCTCTCCACTTCTCCCTGTGCATTCTGGCTGACTGAACCAAAATACAAAAATCTTGATTTAAGTATTTTTGTATTCAAGGATCATACACAAGTCTTCATTTGAAGGTTCAGTGGCATTTTGAAATGAGGACATCACATATAAAGATGTCAGCGATGGAGCCTCCCACCGTGAGGTTGAAAGAGAGAGAGGAACAAAATGAATAGAGGAGTTCCTGGCATCCAAGAGATTTTAACATCTCATTATTTAGATTACTCTACATATAATTTTCCAATATTTGGTATTATAGACTTTTGAAGGTATTGGTTAAAATTACTTCATGCCTGACATCAATTTAGTCTTATTCATTATCTAGCTAAAATAAAACCTTAAAAATAGCTGATTAGAGTAAGTAAGCAATTTTCTGATAAATGCAAATTCCCCACCATTTTCAAAGGCATGCTGACAGCAGACAGAAATAGAAAGGGCCATGGGGTAATGGTCCTCCAGGGTTTTAGCATTCCGCCATGGATCCATGTGGATTCAAAGATGCTCCTGCTGCTTGCAGGATTTGACTGTGTTTGGAAGGTGCCCAGCTCTCCCCAGAGCCTCTTGCTCCCATGATAACTGAATGCTGTGGCCTGCACCCCGAACCCACTAGGGTGATTGTGGTGTGATCGCCTTGTGTACTCAATTGCTGCTTATGCCACTTGTGAACCAGGGAACCATAGGATGGATATATCCCTTTCATCCCAGATAGGACATGAATAGAGTCATCTCCATGTATTATCTGGGTAGTTATTTGGGGGCTCCCTCCACAGCCTCACAAGGTACCCAGTCACCTTCTCAAAACTCATGGTTCCTCAACCTGGTTGAACTCCATATTGAACACCACTGACCTGGACCTCCAAATCACAAATCCTGCTACCTGCCTGTCTAGCAGCTCCAGATGCCATCTACAGAGCATGCTCATTCTGGAATGATGCGGTCTTGGCAGGAGAAACCATCATCCTAGACAAACTCAGTGGCTAGAGTCAGTCTCAGTCTTCATGTGGACCCTCCTTTGGCTGTTGCTCAACGTTCCCAGTGCTTGCATTCTTGGCCTCATCAGTCCTTCCATCCCCTCTGCCCTCTGCCTTCTCTTAGTATCCACCATCCTTCTTCCCTTCTTGATCTAGCTCTTTTCAAATTTTCCCTACTCTCCTCAAACTCTTGACCATACCATCTATTTATTCACTCAGAAGTGATGCTGCAAAATGTGTTACAAAAAAAAAAGGGAACAACCATTTTGAAGGTTCAGTGGCATTTTGAAATGAGGACATCACATATAAAGATGTCAGCGATGGAGCCTCCCACCGTGAGGTTGAAAGAGAGAGAGGAACAAAATGAATAGAGGAGTTCCTGGCATCCAAGAGATTTTAACATCTCATTATTTAGATTACTCTACATATAATTTTCCAATATTTGGTATTATAGACTTTTGAAGGTATTGGTTAAAATTACTTCATGCCTGACATCAATTTAGTCTTATTCATTATCTAGCTAAAATAAAACCTTAAAAATAGCTGATTAGAGTAAGTAAGCAATTTTCTGATAAATGCAAATTCCCCACCATTTTCAAAGGCATGCTGACAGCAGACAGAAATAGAAAGGGCCATGGGGTAATGGTCCTCCAGGGTTTTAGCATTCCGCCATGGATCCATGTGGATTCAAAGATGCTCCTGCTGCTTGCAGGATTTGACTGTGTTTGGAAGGTGCCCAGCTCTCCCCAGAGCCTCTTGCTCCCATGATAACTGAATGCTGTGGCCTGCACCCCGAACCCACTAGGGTGATTGTGGTGTGATCGCCTTGTGTACTCAATTGCTGCTTATGCCACTTGTGAACCAGGGAACCATAGGATGGATATATCCCTTTCATCCCAGATAGGACATGAATAGAGGCATCTCCATGTATTATCTGGGTAGTTATTTGGGGGCTCCCTCCACAGCCTCACAAGGTACCCAGTCACCTTCTCAAAACTCATGGTTCCTCAACCTGGTTGAACTCCATATTGAACACCACTGACCTGGACCTCCAAATCACAAATCCTGCTACCTGCCTGTCTAGCAGCTCCAGATGCCATCTACAGAGCATGCTCATTCTGGAATGATGCGGTCTTGGCAGGAGAAACCATCATCCTAGACAAACTCAGTGGCTAGAGTCAGTCTCAGTCTTCATGTGGACCCTCCTTTGGCTGTTGCTCAACGTTCCCAGTGCTTGCATTCTTGGCCTCATCAGTCCTTCCATCCCCTCTGCCCTCTGCCTTCTCTTAGTATCCACCATCCTTCTTCCCTTCTTGATCTAGCTCTTTTCAAATTTTCCCTACTCTCCTCAAACTCTTGACCATACCATCTATTTATTCACTCTCAGAAGTGATGCTGCAAAATGTGTTACAGAAAAAAGAAACCATCTCAAGGGGACCTCTTCACTGACCCCTTCACTTTTCTGACATTCTCTTTCTTAAGAGTGAACCCTTTCTTTTTTTCCCTTCTCTTCCATTGTGATAGAAGAAGTGCCTTTCTATCTGCCTAGAGCAAACTCCTCCCCCTGTGCCTGGGATTCTGTTCCCTCCCTTTTCGTCAAGATTTCTTTCCACTTCTCATCCCTTGAACCTTTACTTCATCTCTTCCCTTCACTGACTCCTTCCTGTGATCCTTGGAGAAAGTTCAAATCCTATCTCTCCCATGTAAAGTCAACACTGTCTCCAAATCTTCACCCCTCCACCTCCATCCCCCTTTTTTTCTTTCCCCATTCCTACTCCTATTCCCCTTCTGTGCTTCCCAAGAATGTGACTGGATGTTTCTTGTGAAGGTGCTTTTTCATTTGTGCAGATGTCAACTCAGTCTTTTTCTGCTTCTGACTGTTTCTGCCAATCCCTGCACTTTCATACCTGTGCCTGTTGTCCCGTGGTATTGGAGTCTGTGGCTTCTGCTGCTGTGTACCACCACAAGGTGGACATCCACCATCATGACACACCTTCTGCCTCCCAGAGGTGGAGGCCCAAATTACTTCCAGCTCCCCATTGCTACGAGCAAGGCTGCAATAGACTCCCTGGCTGAAGGCCTTCTGTTGGACCTGTGTGAGAATTTCTTAGAGATGTGGTCTGAAGAGCAGAATTGCAGCATCAGAGAGGATGCAGAGTACTGTTCTGACTCACCTCTGCCCAACTGTTTTCCAAAGCACTTGTGCTGATCCACATCCCTACGCACTGCCTATAAGAGTTCCTGAAGGCAAATATCCTGTCATCATCCAGCTGCCTAATTCACACTGGTCCAATTGATATAATGGGTATCTCCTCATTGTTTTAATTGGTATTTCTTTGACTACTCACAGTTCCAAACATCTCTTTATATGTTTTTTTAACACTTGGATTTAGTATCCACCATCCTTCTTCCCTTCTTGATCTAGCTCTTTTCAAATTTTCCCTACTCTCCTCAAACTCTTGACCATACCATCTATTTATTCACTCTCAGAAGTGATGCTGCAAAATGTGTTACAGAAAAAAGAAACCATCTCAAGGGGACCTCTTCACTGACCCCTTCACTTTTCTGACATTCTCTTTCTTAAGAGTGAACCCTTTCTTTTTTTCCCTTCTCTTCCATTGTGATAGAAGAAGTGCCTTTCTATCTGCCTAGAGCAAACTCCTCCCCCTGTGCCTGGGATTCTGTTCCCTCCCTTTTCGTCAAGATTTCTTTCCACTTCTCATCCCTTGAACCTTTACTTCATCTCTTCCCTTCACTGACTCCTTCCTGTGATCCTTGGAGAAAGTTCAAATCCTATCTCTCCCATGTAAAGTCAACACTGTCTCCAAATCTTCACCCCTCCACCTCCATCCCCCTTTTTTTATTTCCCCATTCCTACTCCTATTCCCCTTCTGTGCTTCCCAAGAATGTGACTGGATGTTTCTTGTGAAGGTGCTTTTTCATTTGTGCAGATGTCAACTCAGTCTTTTTCTGCTTCTGACTGTTTCTGCCAATCCCTGCACTTTCATACCTGTGCCTGTTGTCCCGTGGTATTGGAGTCTGTGGCTTCTGCTGCTGTGTACCACCACAAGGTGGACATCCACCATCATGACACACCTTCTGCCTCCCAGAGGTGGAGGCCCAAATTACTTCCAGCTCCCCATTGCTACGAGCAAGGCTGCAATAGACTCCCTGGCTGAAGGCCTTCTGTTGGACCTGTGTGAGAATTTCTTAGAGATGTGGTCTGAAGAGCAGAATTGCAGCATCAGAGAGGATGCAGAGTACTGTTCTGACTCACCTCTGCCCAACTGTTTTCCAAAGCACTTGTGCTGATCCACATCCCTACGCACTGCCTATAAGAGTTCCTGAAGGCAAATATCCTGTCATCATCCAGCTGCCTAATTCACACTGGTCCAATTGATATAATGGGTATCTCCTCATTGTTTTAATTGGTATTTCTTTGACTACTCACAGTTCCAAACATCTCTTTATATGTTTTTTTAACACTTGGATTTCTGTTTTTGTAAATTGCTTGCTTCACATCCTTTGTCTCTTTCTTGGGTTGTTTCTTTCTTTTTTTACTTGTGGGCATTCTTTGCATTGTCTACCTATATCCCCTTGCTGGTCAAAGAAACTGCAAATATCTTTTCTTAATCTGTCGTTTGTCTCCCAACTTTATCCACAGTTTCTTTAATCAATGATAAGCTGACCTATAATCACTGTCACGTCACCTCTTTGATTGGCCCTGGAACATACCTCTGCTTCCTCGTTTGTACAAAGGAGATACCAAGGGTACCTCCTTCACATGGCAATTTTGAGGATTCAAGGAGACGGCATATGTTTTAACAAGTCTGATGGCGAAGCTCAAGAAGAACAGTGGGTATCATTGTCATGGTGTTAGTACTATTGGTTTTTCTTTGAGGTTTAGGGGTTTTTCAATGACAGCTTAAGAAATGGCATAAGTGAGGCAATAGCTAATCGGATGCCACATTGATCTGTCACATGCTCTCTCTCCAACCAGAACCATCCTGGGTCCTAGGTAACGCAGTAGTCCCACATGGTGCTGACTTTACCTTGTCCATGCAGTGCATACAACCAATACATTTCCCAAGTGTCTATCACAAAAGTACATCTTCCCTAAAGACCATTCATACTATGAGCTATGGAAAACATATGACCCTGCTGAGTTGTTTTGCAAAGTTCCAGAACCATTGAGAAAGCCTTTGGTGTGTGGGTGCCTCCTATTCTGTCTCTGTGGATCAGATGAGCAGTGAGACTCCCTTGTTAGGAGAGATGACTTCAAAAGGTTGTTTGGAGGGGACCGCCCTTGACTGCGTTAAAGTGAATCAGACTCACACACATTTCAAGTCTCCCCCTAACAGACTTGGAAATTAAAGGCAGAAATCTTTGTCAAAATGCATTGCAGTTGTGAGAAGAGACAAGAGGCCACTGTGAGATATTGGAGCTGTTTTAACCAAGCGGATCTCTCCGGAAGAGCGGAAGTCTTTGTGTGGAAGAGGAGGCTCTGAACACCAGGCAGTTGCCCCAGAGGTGTCTCCCACTGGCAAAGGAAAGAGCCACCCATCAGGCCCAGACCAGAGTCCGCTCTAGGCGAAACCTCCATCTTTCTGCTCCTCCATACCATGGAAATCCTTACTCCGCAAGGCCCTTCTGTTGCTTCCCAGGGAGCAGAGATGATTTCATTTGATTTAGCCACTAAGGTGGAAAGAAGTCACACTATCCACCTACTTTATTCAACAGACAGGAAACTGAAGCTGCAGACAGAAGTGAGACCCTTCAATGGCACAAAGCTGGTCAGTAGGAAATTCAGCAATAGAGCCCAGGTCATTTTCTTACACTTTCAAAGAGAATTGTCTATCAGGAGGCAACTTCAGGGACAAAGTGTTAAGGAGATACCAAGGGTACCTCCTTCACATGGCAATTTTGAGGATTCAAGGAGACGGCATATGTTTTAACAAGTCTGATGGCGAAGCTCAAGAAGAACAGTGGGTATCATTGTCATGGTGTTAGTACTATTGGTTTTCTTTGAGGTTTAGGCGTATTTCCATGACAGCTTAAGAAATGGCATAAGTGAGGCAATAGCTAATCGGCTGCCACATTGATCTGTCACCTGCTCTCTCTCCCACCAGAACCATCCTGGGTCCTAGGTAACGCAGTAGTCCCACATGGTGCTGACTTTACCTTGTCCATGCAGTGCATACAACCAATACATTTCCCAAGTGTCTATCACAAAAGTACATCTTCCCTAAAGACCATTCATACTATGAGCTATGGAAAACATATGACCCTGCTGAGTTGTTTTGCAAAGTTCCAGAACCATTGAGAAAGCCTTTGGTGTGTGGGTGCCTCCTATTCTGTCTCTGTGGATCAGATGAGCAGTGAGACTCCCTTGTTAGGAGAGATGACTTCAAAAGGTTGTTTGGAGGGGACCGCCCTTGACTGCGTTAAAGTGAATCGGACTCACACACATTTCAAGTCTCCCCCTAACAGACTTGGAAATTAAAGGCAGAAATCTTTGTCAAAATGCATTGCAGTTGTGAGAAGAGACAAGAGGCCACTGTGAGATATTGGAGCTGTTTTAACCAAGCGGATCTCTCCGGAAGAGCGGAAGTCTTTGTGTGGAAGAGGAGGCTCTGAACACCAGGCAGTTGCCCCAGAGGTGTCTCCCACTGGCAAAGGAAAGAGCCACCCATCAGGCCCAGACCAGAGTCCGCTCTAGGCGAAACCTCCATCTTTCTGCTCCTCCATACCATGGAAATCCTTACTCTGCAAGGCCCTTCTGTTGCTTCCCAGGGAGCAGAGATGATTTCATTTGATTTAGCCACTAAGGTGGAAAGAAGTCACACTATCCACCTACTTTATTCAACAGACAGGGAAACTGAAGCTGCAGACAGAAGTGAGACCCTTCAATGGCACAAAGCTGGTCAGTAGGAAATTCAGCAATAGAGCCCAGGTCATTTTCTTACACTTTCAAAGAGAATTGTCTATCAGGAGGCAACTTCAGGGACAAAGTGTTAACCTTGTCAATGGTTCACATTGGAGAGTGAGTTCTTGAGGACTCAGCTACAGGAAAGAGGGAGTCAGGAAAAGGCCCATCACCAGAACATTTGGAGAACTTGGCCTGAGGCGGTGCAGCAGGAAATAACCTTTGTCCGCATGCTTTCTGTGAGGGAGGCACTGCCCCAAGCCATCCTTTGTATCTTACCTCACCTTGTGAGATAGAATGTTAAGTGGCAGTGTTGAAATTCAAAACAGTTCTCTCGAAAAATAAAGCTGGACCGCTTCCTAACATAATAATCCAGGATGAAATGGAAATGAATTAAAGACTTAACTATCAGAATTACAACCATAGAACTGATGTGAACTACTTATTGGTGAGTAACAAATCACCCCCAATAATAATGGCTTAAAACACATGCATTTTTTTTTGTAATTTTTTTTTTTGACCACTTCTATTGGTCTTTCATTTATTTATTTTCATTCATCTTTGTTCTTTGGTTTGTGTGGTCCTCCCATTACAGTGGCCTCTCTTGCTGCAGAGCACCGGCTCTGGGCACATGCGCTCCAGAGCTCTGACTCAGTAGTTGGGCACATCGGTCCAGCCGCCCCACGGCACGTGGGATCTTCCCAGGCCCGGGATCGAACTGGAGCCCCTTTCTCTGCAAAGTGGTGTCCTTACCCACTGGACCACCAGTGAAGCCCAAAACGCATGCATTTTAATCCCCATGAGTCAGAACCTGGGTGGACATTAGTTGGGGCTTCTCCTACAGAGTCCCTCATGATTGCACTTGCAGTGTCTTCAAAGTTGCAGACATCAAGTCCAGATTGAGGAAGACACTGCTTCCAAGCTCATATGGATATTGGCAAAGTTCAGTTCTCCACTGACTGTAAGTCTGAGGACCCCAGTTCCTCACTGAGTATTGGCTGGAGGCTCTTGTTTTTCTTGCAACAAGGGCCCCTCCAACACAGTTGCTTCCTTTACCAGCAGAGTCCCCCAGAAGATGGAAAGTCATGATCTTTCACAGTGCAATCACGGACTGACATCTCATCCTCTTTGGTTAGAAGTGAGTCACTAAGTCCAGCCCAACCTCCAGGGAGGAGATTTCACAACCATGTTTGGGGTCTTAATAGCCTTCCTATCACAGAACTATAGAAAAAGAAATAAGCACTGTTTAACTGACGACATGACAGTTAATAGGCAAGGATGGAATGAGAGGAGATCATGGTTCCAAAATGGACAAGGATTTCCTATAAATTAACAAGAAGAGGTTAGCAGCCCTAGAAGGGGAAAAAAAAAAAAAGTACAAAAAAGCTAATTAATAAGCACATAAAGAGATGCTCACATTTATTAGTATCTTACCTCACCTTGTGAGATAGAATGTTAAGTGGCAGTGTTGAAATTCAAAACAGTTCTCTCGAAAAATAAAGCTGGACCGCTTCCTAACATAATAATCCAGGATGAAATGGAAATGAATTAAAGACTTAACTATCAGAATTACAACCATAGAACTGATGTGAACTACTTATTGGTGAGTAACAAATCACCCCCAATAATAATGGCTTAAAACACATGCATTTTTTTTTGTAATTTTTTTTTTTGACCACTTCTATTGGTCTTTCATTTATTTATTTTCATTCATCTTTGTTCTTTGGTTTGTGTGGTCCTCCCATTACAGTGGCCTCTCTTGCTGCAGAGCACCGGCTCTGGGCACATGCGCTCCAGAGCTCTGACTCAGTAGTTGGGCACATCGGTCCAGCCGCCCCACGGCACGTGGGATCTTCCCAGGCCCGGGATCGAACTGGAGCCCCTTTCTCTGCAAAGTGGTGTCCTTACCCACTGGACCACCAGTGAAGCCCAAAACGCATGCATTTTAATCCCCATGAGTCAGAACCTCGGTGGACATTAGTTGGGGCTTCTCCTACAGAGTCCCTCATGATTGCACTTGCAGTGTCTTCAAAGTTGCAGACATCAAGTCCAGATTGAGGAAGACACTGCTTCCAAGCTCATATGGATATTGGCAAAGTTCAGTTCTCCACTGACTGTAAGTCTGAGGACCCCAGTTCCTCACTGAGTATTGGCTGGAGGCTCTTGTTTTTCTTGCAACAAGGGCCCCTCCAACACAGTTGCTTCCTTTACCAGCAGAGTCCCCCAGAAGATGGAAAGTCATGATCTTTCACAGTGCAATCACGGACTGACATCTCATCCTCTTTGGTTAGAAGTGAGTCACTAAGTCCAGCCCAACCTCCAGGGAGGAGATTTCACAACCATGTTTGGGGTCTTAATAGCCTTCCTATCACAGAACTATAGAAAAAGAAATAAGCACTGTTTAACTGACGACATGACAGTTAATAGGCAAGGATGGAATGAGAGGAGATCATGGTTCCAAAATGGACAAGGATTTCCTATAAATTAACAAGAAGAGGTTAGCAGCCCTAGAAGGGGAAAAAAAAAAAAAGTACAAAGGCTATAAATAGTCAACTTGCAGAGAGATTAAAAAGGCTAATTAATAAGCACATAAAGAGATGCTCACATTTATTAGTAATTAGAAAAATGCCATTAAAGCAAGATAGCACTTCACACCTTTTCACTGGCAAAATAGACAGCTGGATAATGCCATGTGTTGGCAGGCAAATGGGACTCTTCGCACTGCTGGTGGCAGTGGAATGAGCCACCTGGTCCCTCCTACTCAAACTGAATATATGTGTATGCTCAAATCCAGCGACTCTGCTGCTGGACAGGTATCCCAAAGAAACCCTCGCCCACTCCCAAAAGGACGCTCCTTACAACAGGGCAACCCAGTTGCTGCCTGGTCGCCCCATCCTGGGTGAACGGATGAGCATCATTTTCCAGATGACAATAGGTCCCAAAGCATCACGTCGCGTTTTTACAGGGCAACATAGGTACACGTCAGAATCATGGTGCTTCAGGAAACAAAAAAGACACGGAATGAGATAAATAACAATGTCAATTCATAGGTTAAAACATGCAAACTAAATAAAAATGGACACAAAACAAAATTTAACCATTTCCTATAGGAACAGGAATAGCATGAAGGGGTGAAAGGGCCTAAATACAAAATCTAAGAAAGAGATCACGTACAGACCAGTGATAATAAAGCTCGAAGAGCTGAGGAAAGTGAAGACTTCACCCTCTGTCCCCAAGGAGAGGACAGCTCCAACCAAAGAGAACAAAAATTCTGCACAACTGTCCAGTCCATTCTGTAGAGTGTGGCACTCTGCGGTAGGAAAGCCCCTGATTTAGTTTCCTCATCTGAGTGCTGTGCCAGCTCTTTTGACCCCAGTACTGTTTTTCTGACGTGAGACTTACTAAGAATTGCTAGAATTTGTGCTCCTTGGCATTGCTTTAGAAAAATATAGTTTATGATAAATCAACCCACTGATGTTGCCTTCTCTTTATTGTTTCAGGAACTCTGTGTGTATTTACTCTTATGTGAGTGTGGGTGTGTATGAGTGTGTGTGTGTGGGAGGGGAGTTGTAGCCAAATGATGATGATCTCTCCTGGTAATTAATGACTTTGCCCATTGATGCATTTTTTTTTTAAAGATTTATTTATTTATTTATTTTGGGCGGGGGTTGGGTTGGGGAGGGAGGGGAGCGGGCGGGCCACTTCTATTCGTCTTTCATTTCTCCATTTTCATCCGTCTTTGTTCTTTGGCTCCTGTGGGCCTCCCATCGCGGTGGCGTCTGTCGTTGCAGAGTGCCGGCTCTGGGCGCACGTGTTCCAGAGCTCTGGCTCGGTGATTGGACACATCGGTCCAGCCGCTCCGCGGCATGTGGGATCTTCCCAGGCCAGGGATCGAACTGGCTCCCCTTGCACTGCAAGGCGGTGTCCTTACCTACTGGACCACCAGGGGAAGCCCCCCCATGATGCATTTTTAAGAACTGCTCAAAGGGTTAATTTGGCCAGACATGAACTCTTTCATGGTGTCTAACTCTAAAGCCACTATTTCTCTATTTTTATCTTTTCCCATTTTTCTCAAACAGCATCTCCAAATAGCAATTAGTGATCAATACTGGACACTAAATAATTAAACATTGGGTTAAATTCAGAAATAGAAGGTGTGAGGTCTGATGTGTGGGGAGCACATCAGACCTCACACTACACACAGGCTATCCAGCTTCCCAATGAAGTTCTAGCTTCTAATATTATCAGCACCTGGCAGGATGAGACTATTTTATGTAAATGGATTCATTATTATTAATTTCTGCCGGCACTGAACGATTTATGAACTGCTTTTCGAATGTAGAAAAGTGGTTCATGAATCAGAAGGAAAAATGTTCCCCAAAACCAGAATCGATAAATAACGACTTTTACTCATAGATCCCGCCCATGGTGTCTTTTATCTTCAGTCAGAATAGAATGGAAATTACCAAATCACTTCAGCGCTGGGGGTCAGGGACAAACAAGGAAGCAAGGGTCAAAAAATTGGAGAGGTGGTTCTTGAGACAGTGCCAACGGGTGGGGAGAAGGGGTGGGAATGGCTGCAATTGCCCTCCTAGGGCTTCTGCTCCCTGGGGCCATCTCCCCTTCTCCCCCTATCTCTCTCATTCCCCTGGAATTATGCACCAGATTAAATCAGCTTTCCATTGTTCCATCTTCAGTGGATTTGTTGTCTCAAGACAGAGGACAGCAGAGAGTCATGCACACCTGAGTGGCAGCTAAAGGTGCCAAGTCCAGGCGTTTGTCTGAAGACTGCTTTGGACATACTGGGTAAGGGCAAGAATTAGGGACTATTCAATACATACCACTTGATTCCACAGGATCCAAAGTCAGCAGCAACAGTTCTTTGGCACCAGCTTTACAGATTCTGCCAATCAGAAAGGACTTTAGATACTGCTGAACTGCTGCCTTTTGCTATCTCAGATTTGATAACCTGCAAGGCAGGTGGGCCAGGGTTTCCTAGCATTGGGAGAGAGGAGATCTGAGGTTGTTCCTGGAACACTAAGACATCTGTCAACTGCAAGAGGTGTCCAAGTGAGTCATCCCCTCAGCTGCCTTCAGTTAGGATGTTGTTGTTGCTTTTCAGTGGCTCAGTCATCTCCAACTCTTTGCGACCCCATGAACTGCAACATGCAAGGCTTCCCCATCTCCCAGAGCTTGCTCAAACTCATAGCCATCGAATCAATGATGCCATCCAACCATCACATCTTCTCTTGCCCCCTTCTCCTCCTACTCTCAATCTTTCCCAGCATCTGGATCTTTTCCAGTGAGTTCTTTGCATCAGGTGGACAAAGTATTCAAGCTTCAGCTTCAGCATAAGTCTTTCCAATGAATATTCAGAGTTTATTTCCTTTAGGACTGACTAGTTTGATCTTGCAGTCTGAGGGAACTCTAAAGAGTCTTCTCCAGCACCACAGTTCAAAGGCATCAATTCTTTGGCGCTCAGCCTTCTTTATGGTCCAACACTCACATCCATACATAACTACTAGGAAAACCATAGTTTTGACAATATGAACCTTTGTCAGCAAAGTGATGTCTCTGCTTTTTAATACACTGTGTAAGTTAGTCATAGCTTTTCTTCTAAGAAGTAAGTGTCTTTTAATTTCATGGCTGTAATCACCATCCACAGTGATTTTGGAGCCCAAGAAAATAATGTCACTGTTTCCATTTTTTTTCTCCATTTATTTGCCATAAAGTGATTCTCATGTTGATTGCCAACGGGTGGGAGAAGGGGTGGGAATGGCTGCAATTGCCCTCCTAGGGCTTCTGCTCCCTGGGGCCATCTCCCCTTCTCCCCCTATCTCTCTCATTCCCCTGGAATTATGCACCAGATTAAATCAGCTTTCCATTGTTCCATCTTCAGTGGATTTGTTGTCTCAAGACAGAGGACAGCAGAGAGTCATGCACACCTGAGTGGCAGCTAAAGGTGCCAAGTCCAGGCGTTTGTCTGAAGACTGCTTTGGACATACTGGGTAAGGGCAAGAATTAGGGACTATTCAATACATACCACTTGATTCCACAGGATCCAAAGTCAGCAGCAACAGTTCTTTGGCACCAGCTTTACAGATTCTGCCAATCAGAAAGGACTTTAGATACTGCTGAACTGCTCCCTTTTTGCTATCTCAGATTCGATAACCTGCAAGGCAGGTGGGCCAGGGTTTCCTAGCATTGGGAGAGAGGAGATCTGAGGTTGTTCCTGGAACACTAAGACATCTGTCAACTGCAAGAGGTGTCCAAGTGAGTCATCCCCTCAGCTGCCTTCAGTTAGGATGTTGTTGTTGCTTTTCAGTGGCTCAGTCATCTCCAACTCTTTGCGACCCCATGAACTGCAACATGCAAGGCTTCCCCATCTCCCAGAGCTTGCTCAAACTCATAGCCATCGAATCAATGATGCCATCCAACCATCACATCTTCTCTTGCCCCCTTCTCCTCCTACTCTCAATCTTTCCCAGCATCTGGATCTTTTCCAGTGAGTTCTTTGCATCAGGTGGACAAAGTATTCAAGCTTCAGCTTCAGCATAAGTCTTTCCAATGAATATTCAGAGTTTATTTCCTTTAGGACTGACTAGTTTGATCTTGCAGTCTGAGGGAACTCTAAAGAGTCTTCTCCAGCACCACAGTTCAAAGGCATCAATTCTTTGGCGCTCAGCCTTCTTTATGGTCCAACACTCACATCCATACATAACTACTAGGAAAACCATAGTTTTGACAATATGAACCTTTGTCAGCAAAGTGATGTCTCTGCTTTTTAATACACTGTGTAAGTTAGTCATAGCTTTTCTTCTAAGAAGTAAGTGTCTTTTAATTTCATGGCTGTAATCACCATCCACAGTGATTTTGGAGCCCAAGAAAATAATGTCACTGTTTCCATTTTTTTTCTCCATTTATTTGCCATAAAGTGATGGAGCTGGATGCCATCATCTTAGTTTTTTGAATGTTGAGCTTTAAACCAGCTTCTTCACTCTCTTCTTTCACCTTCATCAAGAGGAACATTAATACTACTTCTCCAGATTGCCACTTTCATTATTTAAATGCTTCTCTGTTCTCTTAGTTTTACTTTTTTATTTTGTATGATGAATGTAAAGTTTTTATCTCATGACTTGTTTTTGCATTTATATGTGTGGGTAGGATGCTATAAAGTAAAAATTGTTATTTTTGTTAAAAAAAAAAGAGGCTTTTTAGTTTCTCTTTGCTTTCAGCTGTTAGCATGGTGCCATCTGCATAACTAAGGTTGTCCATATTTCTCCTGGAAATCTTCATACCAGCTTGATGGTGCTCAGTTGGGATGATGCTTAGCAAGTCCTCCAGGACGTTGGAGTCCACCAACTGTCTGCTTCACCTTCCAGAGGAGAGGAATCAAGCTCTGGGTCATCAAAAGAAGCCTGAAGTTACAGGGGAGTTAGCACTGTTGGACTGATGCCAACACATACACACTTGGGCAGCATGGGAGCCAGAGAGAGAAAAGGCACAGGTGAAGCAGCAGACCACTCTATCTGCTGCTTGCCCAGTCTGCTATGCCCAGAAACAAGCATCAAATGGGACCCTGAATTGACTGCCCCTCTGGGTCTTCTTCATACATGTCTTTCTTCGGGTGGCCACCTTGTGGTGTGTGATTCCCATGCTTTAAGATACTCATTTTTATGATAACTGCTAAATCTAGTATTCAGAAGCATAGATCTGTTTTGGAGCCAGAGAATAAATAAATTTAAAAAATGGGTTGCTGAAGTTGTAGAAGTTTGCACAGACACCCCAAAAGGATACGTCACCATACAAAGCAACTTTACATCCCCATCTAACACATGGCCTTGCAGCCAAGGTCAGTTGGTTTTCTGGATTAATAAGTTCTTGCCTCCTGATCTGGTAGATAAATAAATAAATAAATAATTTTGTTCTGCTCCATTTTACAGTCTTTCATCAGTGCACCATTTCTGGGTAGCAAATAAACATCATTCTCCTTATTGAAAGGAAGAGAAACTGAAATTCAAAGACAACAATTATTCTACAAAACTGTGAGAAGAAGTTGGAACCAAGTCAAGATGGAAACTTTCCTTTTCACCTTCATCAAGAGGAACATTAATACTACTTCTCCAGATTGCCACTTTCATTATTTAAATGCTTCTCTGTTCTCTTAGTTTTACTTTTTTATTTTGTATGATGAATGTAAAGTTTTTATCTCATGACTTGTTTTTGCATTTATATGTGTGGGTAGGATGCTATAAAGTAAAAATTGTTATTTTTGTTAAAAAAAAAAGAGGCTTTTTAGTTTCTCTTTGCTTTCAGCTGTTAGCATGGTGCCATCTGCATAACTAAGGTTGTCCATATTTCTCCTGGAAATCTTCATACCAGCTTGATGGTGCTCAGTTGGGATGATGCTTAGCAAGTCCTCCAGGACGTTGGAGTCCACCAACTGTCTGCTTCACCTTCCAGAGGAGAGGAATCAAGCTCTGGGTCATCAAAAGAAGCCTGAAGTTACAGGGGAGTTAGCACTGTTGGACTGATGCCAACACACACACTTGGGCAGCATGGGAGCCAGAGAGAGAAAAGGCACAGGTGAAGCAGCAGACCACTCTATCTGCTGCTTGCCCAGTCTGCTATGCCCAGAAACAAGCATCAAATGGGACCCTGAATTGACTGCCCCTCTGGGTCTTCTTCATACATGTCTTTCTTCGGGTGGCCACCTTGTGGTGTGTGATTCCCATGCTTTAAGATACTCATTTTTATGATAACTGCTAAATCTAGTATTCAGAAGCATAGATCTGTTTTGGAGCCAGAGAATAAATAAATTTAAAAAATGGGTTGCTGAAGTTGTAGAAGTTTGCACAGACACCCCAAAAGGATACGTCACCATACAAAGCAACTTTACATCCCCATCTAACACATGGCCTTGCAGCCAAGGTCAGTTGGTTTTCTGGATTAATAAGTTCTTGCCTCCTGATCTGGTAGATAAATAAATAAATAAATAATTTTGTTCTGCTCCATTTTACAGTCTTTCATCAGTGCACCATTTCTGGGTAGCAAATAAACATCATTCTCCTTATTGAAAGGAAGAGAAACTGAAATTCAAAGACAACAATTATTCTACAAAACTGTGAGAAGAAGTTGGAACCAAGTCAAGATGGAAACTTTCCATTTCTGCATATTCCTCCCAGAAACATATCCATTCAGTCATTGAGTACCTTCTGTGTCCCAGCCTCATGCAGGGCCACAGCAAGATTGAAAAAGCCCCTGCTCACCCACAAAGAATTTGCATTCTAAGGAGAGGAGATGCCTAAAATAAAATGCCACAATGAAATAAAATTGGATGATGGAGAGGTGGATATTTTTCTAAAAATTGCCATGGTCAGGGTAGGCATCTCTGAGGAACAGAGATCCAATGGGGGGAAAAATGAATGTGGCAATGGGAAGAACTGAGAAAGAGTTCAGATAGAAGGGCCAGGGTAGACCTGAGCATGACATGCTCAAGGTACAAGCAAGCCCAACCTGGATGTGGCAGGAAGAAGGGCAGAGACAGATGTAACTAGAAAAGCAAATTGAGCCAAATCCTGTGGAACCTATGGAGAAGTGCTGGGATTTCATTCCAAAGGCCATGGGATACTTTGTTAGATGAGTGACTAGGAAGACTAATTTCAATTACTTTATTGCCACAGAACTCCATTGAAGAAAGCACACTTTAAAAAATGCAAACAAACATATTTTCTCCACCTATTGGCAAACCCAGTCCTCAAAGAGGCAAGAGTGGATTGGCTGTCACTGGGAGCTGAGTAAATCACCTACTGCCTTCAAATGTCTCCTCTGGTCTGGTTGCTCCCACATAAGCCAAACCTCTTTGCTGCTCGGGACACCAAAGGTTGTCCAACTCTGAAGAAGCAAGGGTTGAAAGAAAAGGCATTTGGGAATTAAATATATGCTTCAATCAGTTGAACTTTTATTCAGATTGACTGCAGTGAAAAATTAGAGCTTTGTGTAATCCAATAGAGTAAAATCAAATGCCCCAAATAAATAAATAGTTGTCTGTTTTTATTAGCTTTCCATCACCCCAGATCCATTTGTAAGTTGCATTGTGTCACCTCTCTCTTCATTGGCAATGTTGCCTCTGAAAACTGTTCTGTTTATTTGAGCTCAGCAATCAGGCTTAAATGTACCAATATATATTGTTCTAAAGTGTATATTTTTTCTGTCTCCCAAAGACATAGTGAGGACTCCTTTTATGGGAAACCAGTTATTAATCCAGTAAGTCTGCATGAATCAATATCTTTGTGAAATGACACCATGTTCAACTTATTTTATGTTATGTTGATGGTTAGCTAATTTTGGAATGGAGACATTTCTTCAAGAAATAGACATAGCATAATTTAGTGGTGAAAACGTCAATCACTATAGGTTGTATGTCTTTGTCCAGACAGAAGAGGACAGATTTATTGAAGTAAATGTAGCTATATATTCCTTGTGGCACTCTGACCCAAAACATCCATTTTGCTTATAATTTTGTTTGGCAAAATGACATCAACTGCAATCACTAATAGAAAGACAATGCCAAAAGCCATTGTTTTTGGACTCTGATTCAACAGCCTGACTTCAGGACAATGTAGCCACAACCCCAACAAGGCACCAACATGATGATGTTTTCTCTGATGACAAATCTACAAAGGAAAATATGCATAGTACTAAGCAAGTTTGTAAATTTTAGTCTAGGAAACACTGCTGAATAACTATTTTTTACTAGTATCTAACAACCCACAGACAAGGGTGTGTCCTTGGATCCTCTGAAGTTCCTTGAGAGATCTTCTTCCTCAAGGTAATTCTCTCTTTTGCTTGTCTTTCCCATCCCACTTTAGACCAAAACAAAGGGTAGGGGAAGGAGAAAAGGGGGAATTCACTGGACACAGGAGTGGAGGGACAAGGCAATAAGAATATAAGGAGACACAGATATTGTGATAACTGCTGACAAGGTTGGACAAAGAAAATCCATAAGCACATCTCAATTAAATATCCTTTAGATACTAAAGTGGACAGTGTTTTAAGTGAATTATGGGTAAAATGGTAGCCTCGAAACATATTTCTGGTCCTAAGTGACACAAGAGCATGTCTTTATCAAGATTTGGTGTAAATATATGCTTCAATCAGTTGAACTTTTATTCAGATTGACTGCAGTGAAAAATTAGAGCTTTGTGTAATCCAATAGAGTAAAATCAAATGCCCCAAATAAATAAATAGTTGTCTGTTTTTATTAGCTTTCCATCACCCCAGATCCATTTGTAAGTTGCATTGTGTCACCTCTCTCTTCATTGGCAATGTTGCCTCTGAAAACTGTTCTGTTTATTTGAGCTCAGCAATCAGGCTTAAATGTACCAATATATATTGTTCTAAAGTGTATATTTTTTCTGTCTCCCAAAGACATAGTGAGGACTCCTTTTATGGGAAACCAGTTATTAATCCAGTAAGTCTGCATGAATCAATATCTTTGTGAAATGACACCATGTTCAACTTATTTTATGTTATGTTGATGGTTAGCTAATTTTGGAATGGAGACATTTCTTCAAGAAATAGACATAGCATAATTTAGTGGTGAAAACGTCAATCACTATAGGTTGTATGTCTTTGTCCAGACAGAAGAGGACAGATTTATTGAAGTAAATGTAGCTATATATTCCTTGTGGCACTCTGACCCAAAACATCCATTTTGCTTATAATTTTGTTTGGCAAAATGACATCAACTGCAATCACTAATAGAAAGACAATGCCAAAAGCCATTGTTTTTGGACTCTGATTCAACAGCCTGACTTCAGGACAATGTAGCCACAACCCCAACAAGGCACCAACATGATGATGTTTTCTCTGATGACAAATCTACAAAGGAAAATATGCATAGTACTAAGCAAGTTTGTAAATTTTAGTCTAGGAAACACTGCTGAATAACTATTTTTTACTAGTATCTAACAACCCACAGACAAGGGTGTGTCCTTGGATCCTCTGAAGTTCCTTGAGAGATCTTCTTCCTCAAGGTAATTCTCTCTTTTGCTTGTCTTTCCCATCCCACTTTAGACCAAAACAAAGGGTAGGGGAAGGAGAAAAGGGGGAATTCACTGGACACAGGAGTGGAGGGACAAGGCAATAAGAATATAAGGAGACACAGATATTGTGATAACTGCTGACAAGGTTGGACAAAGAAAATCCATAAGCACATCTCAATTAAATATCCTTTAGATACTAAAGTGGACAGTGTTTTAAGTGAATTATGGGTAAAATGGTAGCCTCGAAACATATTTCTGGTCCTAAGTGACACAAGAGCATGCTCAATTATGATGACAAAGATTTGGCTCTGTTAACCCAATAATTACCATCAAATTTAGGACTATGATAATAAAGACATTGTGGTAAACTATTCCATTAGTGGCCCCAATGAGTCAGACCTCCCTGTTCCAGGCCCTCCCACATTGACTCTGGGCTTGGCCACATCAATTGTTTTGACTAACAACTCATCAGTGAACATGAGTCAAACACAAGGTTGCACATTTGGGCTGCCCTGTTGGATAACTGCTGGTTATGAAATAATCATAATGGATAATATCTAAACACAATTTTTTTGAAAGGTTAAAACATTTGATTAATTATTTATCCTTACATAGCCCTCTGGATTATTAATGTTACAATGCCCATTTTGTAGGTGAGAAAGCTGAGGAACAAAGATATGAAGAAGTAAGTGACTCCCATAGCATCATACAATAGACAATTGATGGACCAGACACAGGCAAGGATGGATGGAGTTGAGTCTGGGTAATAGCCTGATTCAGAGCAAGGTGAGAATTGTGAATCACCATCCTTTCCACACTTTTCCTGGCAACGTTCCTGCCCACACCACCCAAACAAGTGTGAAAACTTAATTGCTCTTAAGCCAAGAAACTTGGGAGAGTTCCCTATTTCTGGACTCTGGTCCTTTCCCCTAAGCTCTCTGTTTCCATGGGCCTTCCTCATAGTGCTCCAAAAGACCACATCAGAACATTAGTGACCAAAGGAAACTTAAAGAATGGGTTTGGTTAACGTGGCTGCCAAAGACACAGGGGTGAAGATTTGAGAGATGTGCCTTGGGAGTGCTGAGAGGTACTGGGACACCCATATTTTGTAGTTGGAGTGGGATAGTTTTTCACTGATGCCTAACAGAACATATTGAAATGAGATTTCCCATCCCAACTTTAAGACCAAAACAAAGGGAAAAAAACACACGGAGTGGACAAGGCAATAAGAATATAAGGAGACACAGATATTGTGATAACTGCTGACAAGGTTGGACAAAGAAAATCCATAAGCACATCTCAATTAAATATCCTTTAGATACTAAAGTGGACAGTGTTTTAAGTGAATTATGGGTAAAATGGTAGCCTCGAAACATATTTCTGGTCCTAAGTGACACAAGAGCATGCTCAATTATGATGACAAAGATTTGGCTCTGTTAACCCAATAATTACCATCAAATTTAGGACTATGATAATAAAGACATTGTGGTAAACTATTCCATTAGTGGCCCCAATGAGTCAGACCTCCTGTTCCAGGCCCTCCCACATTGACTCTGGGCTTGGCCACATCAATTGTTTTGACTAACAACTCATCAGTGAACATGAGTCAAACACAAGGTTGCACATTTGGGCTGCCCTGTTGGATAACTGCTGGTTATGAAATAATCATAATGGATAATATCTAAACACAATTTTTTTGAAAGGTTAAAACATTTGATTAATTATTTATCCTTACATAGCCCTCTGGATTATTAATGTTACAATGCCCATTTTGTAGGTGAGAAAGCTGAGGAACAAAGATATGAAGAAGTAAGTGACTCCCATAGCATCATACAATAGACAATTGATGGACCAGACACAGGCAAGGATGGATGGAGTTGAGTCTGGGTAATAGCCTGATTCAGAGCAAGGTGAGAATTGTGAATCACCATCCTTTCCACACTTTTCCTGGCAACGTTCCTGCCCACACCACCCAAACAAGTGTGAAAACTTAATTGCTCTTAAGCCAAGAAACTTGGGAGAGTTCCCTATTTCTGGACTCTGGTCCTTTCCCCTAAGCTCTCTGTTTCCATGGGCCTTCCTCATAGTGCTCCAAAAGACCACATCAGAACATTAGTGACCAAAGGAAACTTAAAGAATGGGTTTGGTTAACGTGGCTGCCAAAGACACAGGGGTGAAGATTTGAGAGATGTGCCTTGGGAGTGCTGAGAGGTACTGGGACACCCATATTTTGTAGTTGGAGTGGGATAGTTTTTCACTGATGCCTAACAGAACATATTGAAATGAGATTTGGGCATCTCCTGGTCTTCCTTCTCCCAAAGCAGACTTCTTGTCCTGGAATTGTGGTCCCACGGGGATGCTGAGTATTCAGTTGCATCATCACAACCTAGACAGGAGTGTTCCCTCTGGCTCCTTCTGGTTCAAAGTCCACTTCACCTCATTCCCATTACACTTTGTAAAGGTGCTCATGAGCATTAGGGGCTCCAGAAATTAGAAAAGGCAATACAAGATGGAGAGACACCAAGAAATAGACCTCAAGAGCACAGAGTAATCAAATCAAGGGCAAGGCTAGGGTTTTCATCTGCTACTGTCCTTACCCTGTAGTTCTGGGGAGAGACGTCCTAGCACAGGATCTACAACAGGGCACACAGCACCTCCTGCTGTCTGGAGGAGAAAACGAGGGCTGGGCCACAGCTGCAGTGCTTCCGCTTATACCCAGGTGGAGCTAAGAGCAGCTGGGGTTGAGGAAGAGTAGCAATCGTGGACATGTGGATAAGGGGCTGGCTGGAGGCTGGGGTGGAAGGCAGAGCAGGGTGGAAGGCAGAGCAGCCGGTGACCTATCTTCCTACCCTCCAACACAATTTTAACTCTGTTGCGCATTCCTGCCAACAAAGTTCTACCAGTACTCCACAGACTGACAATATCCATCCCCATAGAGATACTGAATCAAATGTCACCTACCAGAGGCAAAGCCTCTATGGCTGACATTTAGTGATTACAGCTCAGGGAGCTGCAGGAGGAGGAATGGGCTCACGGAGAGAGCTAGGGTAGAGAGGGGGCACCTTCTCCCTCCTGTCTGATGTCTCTGCATCTGCCGGGAAGGGAATTTTATCCCAAAAAGTTCAATTGCTCTTAAGCCAAGAAACTTGGGAGAGTTCCCTATTTCTGGACTCTGGTCCTTTCCCCTAAGCTCTCTGTTTCCATGGGCCTTCCTCATAGTGCTCCAAAAGACCACATCAGAACATTAGTGACCAAAGGAAACTTAAAGAATGGGTTTGGTTAACGTGGCTGCCAAAGACACAGGGGTGAAGATTTGAGAGATGTGCCTTGGGAGTGCTGAGAGGTACTGGGACACCCATATTTTGTAGTTGGAGTGGGATAGTTTTTCACTGATGCCTAACAGAACATATTGAAATGAGATTTGGGCATCTCCTGGTCTTCCTTCTCCCAAAGCAGACTTCTTGTCCTGGAATTGTGGTCCCACGGGGATGCTGAGTATTCAGTTGCATCATCACAACCTAGACAGGAGTGTTCCCTCTGGCTCCTTCTGGTTCAAAGTCCACTTCACCTCATTCCCATTACACTTTGTAAAGGTGCTCATGAGCATTAGGGGCTCCAGAAATTAGAAAAGGCAATACAAGATGGAGAGACACCAAGAAATAGACCTCAAGAGCACAGAGTAATCAAATCAAGGGCAAGGCTAGGGTTTTCATCTGCTACTGTCCTTACCCTGTAGTTCTGGGGAGAGACGTCCTAGCACAGGATCTACAACAGGGCACACAGCACCTCCTGCTGTCTGGAGGAGAAAACGAGGGCTGGGCCACAGCTGCAGTGCTTCCGCTTATACCCAGGTGGAGCTAAGAGCAGCTGGGGTTGAGGAAGAGTAGCAATCGTGGACATGTGGATAAGGGGCTGGCTGGAGGCTGGGGTGGAAGGCAGAGCAGGGTGGAAGGCAGAGCAGCCGGTGACCTATCTTCCTACCCTCCAACACAATTTTAACTCTGTTGCGCATTCCTGCCAACAAAGTTCTACCAGTACTCTACAGACTGACAATATCCATCCCCATAGAGATACTGAATCAAATGTCACCTACCAGAGGCAAAGCCTCTATGGCTGACATTTAGTGATTACAGCTCAGGGAGCTGCAGGAGGAGGAATGGGCTCACGGAGAGAGCTAGGGTAGAGAGGGGGCACCTTCTCCCTCCTGTCTGATGTCTCTGCATCTGCAGGGAAGGGAATGTTCATCCCAACTAGGCCAGGGTCCACAGTCCAAACACTGGAGCCAGGGCAAAGTCAAAAATGACATTCAGCAGCAGGTTCTACTGTCCCAAGAGCTTTCTCCCAAGCCTGAGCACCTCTGAGACTCCTGACTCTTTCATGATTGACACTCATTTCCTGGGGAGAGAGGGGAGTGAGTGGAGGAACTGCTCCTTCCAACCAGTTCCAGAAGTTTGCTCCATGTGGAGGCATTTAAAAATATCCACTAGTCCAAGGCACCCCTGACCTCGAGAACTTGACTCCTTGGTCCAAGCAGCTGGGGGGCTTCAGTTCCAGGAAAAAGTATCTTCCTAGTTTCTCAAAGACACTTGGAAAGTCCCACGTTGGTGGAGAATGTGGGGATTGGTATTTCTCAGGAGGCTTTGTCCAGGCTTCTTTGCCCCAGGTATGCTCATCTGCAGGTTTGACAGTGAAATCTCCCAGGGGCCCAGTCTCAATACCACTCAGATGCATTGCCCTCCTTGCCTCTCTTTGGGATTCTTTCACAAAATGTTCTCCAACCCAGACAGGAAAACCATTTCCCTGCAAAATACAAAATCTATGGCTGAGCAGTGCAATGAGAATTAACCTTGATTACCACAGTAATTTCCTAATCAAAACTGGAGACCTGCTAATCAAGCTGGAATTGCCAGCTGCTTGATTTTTATAGTAACATAACCAAAATTGAGCATTTGGTAAACAAGGGGTGCGGCTGTGGTGGGGAGACTGCAAGAGGGTTAGGCAGGGCCAGAGCCCGCTGTGCTGGGAAGAGGCCGACCTTCGCTCTGCTGACCTGTCGGCAGGTGCGGCAAAAACAGATGGGTGAAAATGCCAAAAGCACTCCTGAATGGGACAGGATGGCCATGGAAACACACACACGGGGTGACGTGGGCCAGAGCCAGATTCTTCACTTATGTCTTGTCTCAAGTTGTGTGGTAAAGCCTCTATGGCTGACATTTAGTGATTACAGCTCAGGGAGCTGCAGGAGGAGGAATGGGCTCACGGAGAGCTAGGGTAGAGAGGGGCACCTTCTCCCTCCTGTCTGATGTCTCTGCATCTGCAGGGAAGGGAATGTTCATCCCAACTAGGCCAGGGTCCACAGTCCAAACACTGGAGCCAGGGCAAAGTCAAAAATGACATTCAGCAGCAGGTTCTACTGTCCCAAGAGCTTTCTCCCAAGCCTGAGCACCTCTGAGACTCCTGACTCTTTCATGATTGACACTCATTTCCTGGGGAGAGAGGGGAGTGAGTGGAGGAACTGCTCCTTCCAACCAGTTCCAGAAGTTTGCTCCATGTGGAGGCATTTAAAAATATCCACTAGTCCAAGGCACCCCTGACCTCGAGAACTTGACTCCTTGGTCCAAGCAGCTGGGGGCTTCAGTTCCAGGAAAAGTATCTTCCTAGTTTCTCAAAGACACTTGGAAAGTCCCACGTTGGTGGAGAATGTGGGGATTGGTATTTCTCAGGAGGCTTTGTCCAGGCTTCTTTGCCCCAGGTATGCTCATCTGCAGGTTTGACAGTGAAATCTCCCAGGGGCCCAATCTCAATACCACTCAGATGCATTGCCCTCCTTGCCTCTCTTTGGGATTCTTTCACAAAATGTTCTCCAACCCAGACAGGAAAACCATTTCCCTGCAAAATACAAAATCTATGGCTGAGCAGTGCAATGAGAATTAACCTTGATTACCACAGTAATTTCCTAATCAAAACTGGAGACCTGCTAATCAAGCTGGAATTGCCAGCTGCTTGATTTTTATAGTAACATAACCAAAATTGAGCATTTGGTAAACAAGGGGTGCGGCTGTGGTGGGGAGACTGCAAGAGGGTTAGGCAGGGCCAGAGCCCGCTGTGCTGGGAAGAGGCCGACCTTCGCTCTGCTGACCTGTCGGCAGGTGCGGCAAAAACAGATGGGTGAAAATGCCAAAAGCACTCCTGAATGGGACAGGATGGCCATGGAAACACACACACGGGGTGACGTGGGCCAGAGCCAGATTCTTCACTTATGTCTTGTCTCAAGTTGTGTGGTAGGTTCCAGAAGCCAGTCCTTAGATGAGGACACCATGTGGGAGGTCATCCCAGGAAACAGGAGTGAGGAAGCAGGGGAGGGAGGCAGGTCCTCCCTCCTCTTGCAGGAGGATCCATGGGCTGGTTGCTGCTGTGGGAAAGGGGACTCAGGCCAGATGAACGGGTACCCTGTGTAGATGAGCCAAATGGGTGAGGGCTTTTCCTGGGAGTGTAAGCTTCCTGGCACTCCAGCACGTCTCACCTGCAGATACAGGCATGGTCCTGGGCCAGGAGGGGCTTGTAGTAAAAGCACAGCATGTGAGCATCCTTGAGGATGCAGTGATGTGGCTCCTGCCCATGTCCACCACACCATGTGGCTCTTCTTTGACCTCTACCCTCACAGGAGGCCTCAGCCTCTCTGAGATCCACCTTTGGAAGAAGGCATCAAGATCCCTCACATGTCTGTGCTTGTGTAGCATGAACACTTTGCTGGGGATGTGGGGATGGGGTCAGCTAAGGAGACTCCCTGAGAAGAGGGTGTGTGTGTGCTCAGAGCAACGTTCCTTTCCTGCCTCAGTAGCACCTGCACTCTGCTCTTCAAAGTCTATTTCTATCCTCTCCGGATAGATGGAAGCCTGAATTGTATCCTTCTCTGCCTTCTGCAAGCCTAGAAGAATCCCTGGCACACAGTGAGTTCTCAATAAATTCTTGCCGGTCAGGTGATCTTCCTTTGGGATTCTTTCACAAAATGTTCTCCAACCCAGACAGGAAAACCATTTCCCTGCAAAATACAAAATCTATGGCTGAGCAGTGCAATGAGAATTAACCTTGATTACCACAGTAATTTCCTAATCAAAACTGGAGACCTGCTAATCAAGCTGGGATTGCCAGCTGCTTGATTTTATAGTAACATAACCAAAATTGAGCATTTGGTAAACAAGGGGTGCGGCTGTGGTGGGGAGACTGCAAGAGGGTTAGGCAGGGCCAGAGCCCGCTGTGCTGGGAAGAGGCCGACCTTCGCTCTGCTGACCTGTCGGCAGGTGCGGCAAAAACAGATGGGTGAAAATGCCAAAAGCACTCCTGAATGGGACAGGATGGCCATGGAAACACACACACGGGGTGACGTGGGCCAGAGCCAGATTCTTCACTTATGTCTTGTCTCAAGTTGTGTGGTAGGTTCCAGAAGCCAGTCCTTAGATGAGGACACCATGTGGGAGGTCATCCCAGGAAACAGGAGTGAGGAAGCAGGGGAGGGAGGCAGGTCCTCCTCCTCTTGCAGGAGGATCCATGGGCTGGTTGCTGCTGTGGGAAAGGGGACTCAGGCCAGATGAACGGGTACCCTGTGTAGATGAGCCAAATGGGTGAGGGCTTTTCCTGGGAGTGTAAGCTTCCTGGCACTCCAGCACGTCTCACCTGCAGATACAGGCATGGTCCTGGGCCAGGAGGGGCTTGTAGTAAAAGCACAGCATGTGAGCATCCTTGAGGATGCAGTGATGTGGCTCCTGCCCATGTCCACCACACCATGTGGCTCTTCTTTGACCTCTACCCTCACAGGAGGCCTCAGCCTCTCTGAGATCCACCTTTTGGAAGAAGGCATCAAGATCCCTCACATGTCTGTGCTTGTGTAGCATGAACACTTTGCTGGGGATGTGGGGATGGGGTCAGCTAAGGAGACTCCCCTGAGAAGAGGGGTGTGTGTGTGCTCAGAGCAACGTTCCTTTCCTGCCTCAGTAGCACCTGCCGCACTCTGCTCTTCAAAGTCTATTTCTATCCTCTCCGGATAGATGGAAGCCTGAATTGTATCCTTCTCTGCCTTCTGCAAGCCTAGAAGAATCCCTGGCACACAGTGAGTTCTCAATAAATTCTTGCCGGTCAGGTGATTTGAGCAATGAGCCTGGCTGAGCAGCTACAGAGGCAATCTCTCTGGTGGTGGAAGCCCTTTCTCTTGCTGGATCCACTCCACCCTCTGACAGCCCACATGATGGGAAAGATAGGGGGTTATAAGGCATATCACACACAGGAGGAAATGGAAAACCTGGGTTCAGTCTAGACTCAGCTCCCTGGGACATCCACTCAGAGGCTTCAACACTCTAGGAAGCTGGGCTGAGAACTGAAGGGGGACATTCTGACTCAGAGCCACGGATGCCTGGGCCACAGAGCATCCGCCTCTGTGTGACTCCAGCCTGGGTCTCTTGGCTCTGGGGACCACATCCATCTCTCTTCCCGGCTACAAGTTGGTAAACAGAGTGGCAGGTAAAGGTAGGTACACCAGCATTCATTGTGCACTGCTCTGTAGCCTGGGTTCTCAGTAAGTCTTTGGTAATTAGCAATGGCAGTCAAGGACACTTGTACTCAGCATCTCTCTCAAAGCAGTCTTCTGGGTGGCTGTGCAGGAAACAGGCTAACAGGGGCAATACTGGTGGTGAGTAAGTCTCTCCAGGGGCCTGCAGAGATGACAACAGTGTAAATGAAGGGAAGAAGGGTGAGTACAAGCAAGGTCATGGAAGTCCAAGTGCCAGAGATGGCAGGAGACTTCCCAGGAGCCTCCCAAAGCCTGGGTGATGTGAGTCCTATAAGGTGTTGTGTTCCCTGCCTGCCCTATATCTCCATCTGCATGAATATGGCTTCAAGCAGTATCCAAGAGGGATGCTGCAGACCGCCCTCTGAGGGATCAGTTTCTGATGGAGCTCATAACAGTGGTAGGCAACGGACCCAAGGGATTCTGTGGTGGACCAGTGGTAAAGAATCTGACTGCCATGCAGGAGCCACAGGAGATGCAGTTGTGATGACTGGGTTGGGAAGATCCCCTGAAGGAGGGCATGGCAACCCACTCCAGTATTCATGCCTGGAGAATCCCATGGGCAGAGGAGCATGCTGGACTGCATTTCATAGGGTTGCAAAGGGGCAAACCTGACTGAAATGACTTAGCATGCACACAGGCATGCAGCTTCCAGACTCTCGCCTTGCATCCAGAGGACACTTTAGTAGGATCTCTCTGGTGGTGGAAGCCCTTTCTCTTGCTGGATCCACTCCACCCTCTGACAGCCCACATGATGGGAAAGATAGGGGGTTATAAGGCATATCACACACAGGAGGAAATGGAAAACCTGGGTTCAGTCTAGACTCAGCTCCCTGGGACATCCACTCAGAGGCTTCAACACTCTAGGAAGCTGGGCTGAGAACTGAAGGGGGACATTCTGACTCAGAGCCACGGATGCCTGGGCCACAGAGCATCCGCCTCTGTGTGACTCCAGCCTGGGTCTCTTGGCTCTGGGGACCACATCCATCTCTCTTCCCGGCTACAAGTTGGTAAACAGAGTGGCAGGTAAAGGTAGGTACACCAGCATTCATTGTGCACTGCTCTGTAGCCTGGGTTCTCAGTAAGTCTTTGGTAATTAGCAATGGCAGTCAAGGACACTTGTACTCAGCATCTCTCTCAAAGCAGTCTTCTGGGTGGCTGTGCAGGAAACAGGCTAACAGGGGCAATACTGGTGGTGAGTAAGTCTCTCCAGGGGCCTGCAGAGATGACAACAGTGTAAATGAAGGGAAGAAGGGTGAGTACAAGCAAGGTCATGGAAGTCCAAGTGCCAGAGATGGCAGGAGACTTCCCAGGAGCCTCCCAAAGCCTGGGTGATGTGAGTCCTATAAGGTGTTGTGTTCCCTGCCTGCCCTATATCTCCATCTGCATGAATATGGCTTCAAGCAGTATCCAAGAGGGATGCTGCAGACCGCCCTCTGAGGGATCAGTTTCTGATGGAGCTCATAACAGTGGTAGGCAACGGACCCAAGGGATTCTGTGGTGGACCAGTGGTAAAGAATCTGACTGCCATGCAGGAGCCACAGGAGATGCAGTTGTGATGACTGGGTTGGGAAGATCCCCTGAAGGAGGGCATGGCAACCCACTCCAGTATTCATGCCTGGAGAATCCCATGGGCAGAGGAGCATGCTGGACTGCATTTCATAGGGTTGCAAAGGGGCAAACCTGACTGAAATGACTTAGCATGCACACAGGCATGCAGCTTCCAGACTCTCGCCTTGCATCCAGAGGACATGTATGGTGCTTGTGGGTGGGAAGTTATTGTTCTTACTGTCCTTAGTCTCTCCATCAATGTGATTGAATGCGTATGTGTTGCTTAGAGGTAAACAATACGTACTATGCCTGCTTACTCTCTGCTTATCTATGTCCTTAGTGATGGGCAATTTGGTTAATTTCAGTTTCTGCTACTGCTGCACCAAGTGTAAGCATCCTTGTATGTTACTTTTCAGGCAAAGTTTTACTGAAGTGTATACCCGAGGTTGAGAAGCTGGAAGGCAGGAAGGTCTGCACATCTTATTATCATCTGAGAGATGACCAGTTTGTTCTAAGGGACTGTACAATGCATAGCCCCACTCAGTTCCCACATTTTCCCAGCCTTTCGTGTCATCAGATTGAAAAGTTTGGCCAATTTGGAACACTGGATGCTGTTTTATTTTGTATATCATGGACAATTGTTGAAATTGAGCAGTTCTTGGTTTTGAGCACCTGATTGCATCTAAGAAGTCCTAGTTTTGCCCATTTTTCTATTGAGATGTTTTTACTATTTATTTGTATTTATGTATGTGCTTACACACACAAACACACATATTCTGAATTTGAATGCTTTTAGTTGTTAGATGCTACAAGCTATGGAGATCTTTTCCCCCTCTATCAGCTTCTCTTCTTTTTTCCACCTCCCCTCCTTTTGAGGGGGTGGTGAATCCAGGTACAGGTAAGAAAACATCTTTACCTGTGGCACCTTTAGGGGACTTCTTCCCACCCTGCCTCTGCAAAGTGAAAAGCCCCATACTTGGAACTGCTGCTTAAGAAGAGAAATAGTCTTGCCATCTGCTTCCTTGGAGCTTTGTGCTTAATAAAAACCACGAATTCTGATGATTCTGAAGGGCAAAGGTGCCAAGGATTACGCATGCCCACATGTCTTCTCTCGGGTGAGACATGACTAACAAATCAGTGAAACTCCTCTCCCTGAGCCTAGATACAGCCTTGGAATCCTTCCTAATAGTAGAGGCCACCAGGCTCAGTTGGAACAGGCATGTAAATGTAAGAAAATCTATATGCTGTCCCTGCCTCCACATAATAAAGTACATTTTAATCATTCCTGTCAACAGGGGATTCAAAGCCTTTCTACCTCACCATGATTATCTTATCAGAATTTTCATTAAAAAAACAAAACAAAACAAAACAAAAACCCAGTTAATTGGTTTGACCTCACCATTTAGGAAAATGATAATAATAACAAGCTAATATTTATTGAGTGGTTACTATGTGTCAGACACGGTGTAAAATACTTCACACGTATTTTCTCATTGAATCTGACAGCAGCTACGTAAGTGGAAGAGTGCCATGTCCCTGGATAGAGGCAAAATTGGTCCCTCGGTTGCTCTCAAGTTCACCCTTTTGTCTTCTTAGTTGGGGGCGGCAAATTGTCAGCTCTTCTTTCTACCAGAACCATTATTATGTGGCCTGGTTTCTTCTGAGATGTTTGAAAACTTACTGGAGCACAGTGAGGTTTCTTGCCTTCATGGGTCTGGAGTGTAGCTCTCAGCTCAGCGGGGAAATGTCAGGAGATTTCACCGGTTGGTGGTGCCCCGCCAGGCCCACCTGTACTGGGCTGTGACTCCTAGCTCAAGCCACTGTGGATACCAGTGTAACAAATACTTGCATCTCCTAAGACCATCCTCAGCCCTGGGGAGTCACCTCACTTGAGAATATCACGGAAGTGGCCCAACCCATGGCAGACTAAAGCAGGAATCCAAAAGTCCAGACCTCTCAGGGTGGGACAACTCTTGGTGCCATTAACACTCCGGAGCTCCCACAGACCTGGAGGTGGGCCAGCTGACCCGGTATCATTGTCTGGCATCTTCCCTTCTCCTCTTCCACTTTCTTCTCGCCCACCGTGTTACTTAGGATGGCCCTGCCTTCATGAACCCTTGCCTGAATGATCTAGGGGCTCTTGGTTCCAGAGTTGAAACTTCTGAATTTCTTTGCTTTGAAACCACGAATTCTGATGATTCTGAAGGGCAAAGGTGCCAAGGATTACGCATGCCCACATGTCTTCTCTCGGGTGAGACATGACTAACAAATCAGTGAAACTCCTCTCCCTGAGCCTAGATACAGCCTTGGAATCCTTCCTAATAGTAGAGGCCACCAGGCTCAGTTGGAACAGGCATGTAAATGTAAGAAAATC
Source organism: Tragulus kanchil (assembly GCA_022376925.1). Taxonomy (NCBI): domain Eukaryota; kingdom Metazoa; phylum Chordata; class Mammalia; order Artiodactyla; family Tragulidae; genus Tragulus; species Tragulus kanchil. The sequence continues at coordinate 111,985,475 of JAIOJX010000031.1, read as the reverse complement.
TATATGCTGTCCCTGCCTCCACATAATAAAGTACATTTTAATCATTCCTGTCAACAGGGGATTCAAAGCCTTTCTACCTCACCATGATTATCTTATCAGAATTTTCATTAAAAAAACAAAACAAAACAAAACAAAAACCCAGTTAATTGGTTTGACCTCACCATTTAGGAAAATGATAATAATAACAAGCTAATATTTATTGAGTGGTTACTATGTGTCAGACACGGTGTAAAATACTTCACACGTATTTTCTCATTGAATCTGACAGCAGCTACGTAAGTGGAAGAGTGCCATGTCCCTGGATAGAGGCAAAATTGGTCCCTCGGTTGCTCTCAAGTTCACCCTTTTGTCTTCTTAGTTGGGGGCGGCAAATTGTCAGCTCTTCTTTCTACCAGAACCATTATTATGTGGCCTGGTTTCTTCTGAGATGTTTGAAAACTTACTGGAGCACAGTGAGGTTTCTTGCCTTCATGGGTCTGGAGTGTAGCTCTCAGCTCAGCGGGGAAATGTCAGGAGATTTCACCGGTTGGTGGTGCCCCGCCAGGCCCACCTGTACTGGGCTGTGACTCCTAGCTCAAGCCACTGTGGATACCAGTGTAACAAATACTTGCATCTCCTAAGACCATCCTCAGCCCTGGGGAGTCACCTCACTTGAGAATATCACGGAAGTGGCCCAACCCATGGCAGACTAAAGCAGGAATCCAAAAGTCCAGACCTCTCAGGGTGGGACAACTCTTGGTGCCATTAACACTCCGGAGCTCCCACAGACCTGGAGGTGGGCCAGCTGACCCGGTATCATTGTCTGGCATCTTCCCTTCTCCTCTTCCACTTTCTTCTCGCCCACCGTGTTACTTAGGATGGCCCTGCCTTCATGAACCCTTGCCTGAATGATCTAGGGGCTCTTGGTTCCAGAGTTGAAACTTCTGAATTTCTTTGCTTTGAAACCGATTCAGCTTTTGCTTTTGTTGCTGTTCAGTCACTAAATGACGTCCAACTCTTTGCGACCCCCATGGACTGCAGCTTGCCAGGCTCCCTGTTCTTCACTATCTTCCAGAGTTTGCTCAAATTCATGTCCATAGAGTCAGTGAGGCTACCTAACCATCTCACCCTCTTCGGCCCTCTTCTCCTTTTTCCCCTTTTTTTCATCTTTATTTAAGTATAAATTACCTGATAACCACCCCACCCTACGTTTGAGTGGTTATCTGGGTAATTTACTCAGATACACCCACTTTTGCCTGTGTAAAGGCACTCTTAAAGCTAGAAGAGTTCTTGTATTTCTCAATCTCATCTTGCCTATTAAAATAGGAGGCCAAGGGCATTGGACCCATTTCTGACATGGAAAAATCAAGTCACAGAGCTCTGTCCAGCAAATATCATGGCTCACTTGATTTTTGAGTCTCACTTGATTTTTGAGTCAAATATAGATTTCTCTTGAGCTGCTCTGAGTTTCCATCTGAACCTTCGTCACCTTTCCCTCATCTCCCTGGGTCAAAAGTCAGGGTCTGTCCTAATAGACAAATGAGAACCACCCATCTCAGTCCAGTCAAAATCACAGGAGTTTTCTGGATGCTCTTCCTGTTCCAGGGGCTTCAAGATCATACATCCAGGGAGCTGACTGAGCAGTAGGTCAGCATTCTCTGACTTCCCTCTTGCCTTTCCAGCTGACTTGTGGGCAAACCCATATTTAATTTACCCTGTGGTCTCCCTCGAAACCTGAAGAGTTACCCTAAGACAGGGCTTCCAGTCAGTTGGTCCTCTCCTGCTCCCAGACTGGGAGAGGTGCCTTTTTTCGAATTTCACTTGGAGGTGCCAAGCCACCTCTAAGTTTCCAGGTAAAAACTCATATCAGAAATACATGTTGCCACTTCCTTCTCTCTCCAACACTCCGGAGCTCCCACAGACCTGGAGGTGGGCCAGCTGACCCGGTATCTTCTGCCCCCCCACTTTCTTCTCGCCCACCGTGTTACTTAGGATGGCCCTGCCTTCATGAACCCTTGCCTGAATGATCTAGGGGCTCTTGGTTCCAGAGTTGAAACTTCTGAATTTCTTTGCTTTGAAACCGATTCAGCTTTTGCTTTTGTTGCTGTTCAGTCACTAAATGACGTCCAACTCTTTGCGACCCCCATGGACTGCAGCTTGCCAGGCTCCCTGTTCTTCACTATCTTCCAGAGTTTGCTCAAATTCATGTCCATAGAGTCAGTGAGGCTACCTAACCATCTCACCCTCTTCGGCCCTCTTCTCCTTTTTCCCCTTTTTTTCATCTTTATTTAAGTATAAATTACCTGATAACCACCCCACCCTACGTTTGAGTGGTTATCTGGGTAATTTACTCAGATACACCCACTTTTGCCTGTGTAAAGGCACTCTTAAAGCTAGAAGAGTTCTTGTATTTCTCAATCTCATCTTGCCTATTAAAATAGGAGGCCAAGGGCATTGGACCCATTTCTGACATGGAAAAATCAAGTCACAGAGCTCTGTCCAGCAAATATCATGGCTCACTTGATTTTTGAGTCTCACTTGATTTTTGAGTCAAATATAGATTTCTCTTGAGCTGCTCTGAGTTTCCATCTGAACCTTCGTCACCTTTCCCTCATCTCCCTGGGTCAAAAGTCAGGGTCTGTCCTAATAGACAAATGAGAACCACCCATCTCAGTCCAGTCAAAATCACAGGAGTTTTCTGGATGCTCTTCCTGTTCCAGGGGCTTCAAGATCATACATCCAGGGAGCTGACTGAGCAGTAGGTCAGCATTCTCTGACTTCCCTCTTGCCTTTCCAGCTGACTTGTGGGCAAACCCATATTTAATTTACCCTGTGGTCTCCCTGGAAACCTGAAGAGTTACCCTAAGACAGGGCTTCCAGTCAGTTGGTCCTCTCCTGCTCCCAGACTGGGAGAGGTGCCTTTTTTCGAATTTCACTTGGAGGTGCCAAGCCACCTCTAAGTTTCCAGGTAAAAACTCATATCAGAAAGGAAGTGGAGCAGTAAGGATTGAAACCCAAGGTTTCCTCCTCTCCTGTGTATCTGTTTTTGGGGCAATGACTCCCTAGAGAGGCAAGGAGGACACTTTGCCCTTAGAAGTGACATTGGGGGCTAGACCTTCAAAATGGCAGAGCTCAAGAAGTAAGACTACACAAAGAGCTTCCGTGTTGCTGCAGGGTGGTTTCCAAGTTCACGCCAATTTATTCCACAATCAAGAGCAATCTGCCTCCCTTTGCCAAATCATGCAATCGTCCTCTCCTCGTTACATCAAGAAATGGGAGATGGCAACATGCAGCATTACGACGTCACAAATCAATTTTATCGAGAATGTATTAGGTTTCAGTAAAACTGAAGGATCCGACGCGAGAGGAGAGGAAGCCAGGGGAGAGGAGACAGCGTACCAAGATTTACTTCTGAGTGCTACAAAATATTGAACTAAAAATAACATTAAAGATGAAATTTGTAATGAATCTCAAGCTGCTAAATTCCCCAAGGCTGGGTCTGCCAAAGGCTTTGCAGCAATCCTCTGTTCTTTGCTGTCTTTATTTAAATATTTTATACAGTTGTCTATGTTCATGTGCAGGGTGAACTGTCATTTATATTTCAGTCCACTCGAAAATGGATCTTAGGCTGCGTCAAGCTGAGCGCTGCTCAGAGTGGGTCTGAGCAGAGAGGTGGGAAGGAATGGTGATGCTAAATGAAGACAGATACTTAATGTACTTTGGGTGTGCTTAGATTTGGCTGTCACACTGTAAGTAGGTGTAACCACCCATCTCAGTCCAGTCAAAATCACAGGAGTTTTCTGGATGCTCTTCCTGTTCCAGGGGCTTCAAGATCATACATCCAGGGAGCTGACTGAGCAGTAGGTCAGCATTCTCTGACTTCCCTCTTGCCTTTCCAGCTGACTTGTGGGCAAACCCATATTTAATTTACCCTGTGGTCTCCCTGGAAACCTGAAGAGTTACCCTAAGACAGGGCTTCCAGTCAGTTGGTCCTCTCCTGCTCCCAGACTGGGAGAGGTGCCTTTTTTCGAATTTCACTTGGAGGTGCCAAGCCACCTCTAAGTTTCCAGGTAAAAACTCATATCAGAAAGGAAGTGGAGCAGTAAGGATTGAAACCCAAGGTTTCCTCCTCTCCTGTGTATCTGTTTTTGGGGCAATGACTCCCTAGAGAGGCAAGGAGGACACTTTGCCCTTAGAAGTGACATTGGGGGCTAGACCTTCAAAATGGCAGAGCTCAAGAAGTAAGACTACACAAAGAGCTTCCGTGTTGCTGCAGGGTGGTTTCCAAGTTCACGCCAATTTATTCCACAATCAAGAGCAATCTGCCTCCCTTTGCCAAATCATGCAATCGTCCTCTCCTCGTTACATCAAGAAATGGGAGATGGCAACATGCAGCATTACGACGTCACAAATCAATTTTATCGAGAATGTATTAGGTTTCAGTAAAACTGAAGGATCCGACGCGAGAGGAGAGGAAGCCAGGGGAGAGGAGACAGCGTACCAAGATTTACTTCTGAGTGCTACAAAATATTGAACTAAAAATAACATTAAAGATGAAATTTGTAATGAATCTCAAGCTGCTAAATTCCCCAAGGCTGGGTCTGCCAAAGGCTTTGCAGCAATCCTCTGTTCTTTGCTGTCTTTATTTAAATATTTTATACAGTTGTCTATGTTCATGTGCAGGGTGAACTGTCATTTATATTTCAGTCCACTCGAAAATGGATCTTAGGCTGCGTCAAGCTGAGCGCTGCTCAGAGTGGGTCTGAGCAGAGAGGTGGGAAGGAATGGTGATGCTAAATGAAGACAGATACTTAATGTACTTTGGGTGTGCTTAGATTTGGCTGTCACAGTTTCTGCCTTAAACCTGATTTGTAATTCTATGGGTTTCATGACATTATGATAAGATGAGATGTGCCTAAGACTCCCATTTAGCAGGAACATTGATGGGTGTTTGAGTTAAAGAGAGTCGTTGACGGGAGTGAGGCAGGATTCGGACCCCACGGCTTAATGTTCAGCAGAGAACGGGCTCCATCCGGAGCTGTAGTATTTCATGCTTTTCTGTGCATTAGACTTTGCTGAAGTGAACTTTTGGAAGAATAAAACATCCCCAAGATAAATTCAATTTTTCCTCGTGTTGAACGTTAACTTTCCATGGCACTTGATGATTTACTTGAGTTTAGGGGAAAGTGTGCATTTTCCTGATCCGAACAAAGGCAGATGGGAAGGATTGAGCACACGCGGTGAGGCCAAGGAGGAAGTCAAGGAAAGAGGCATGCAGGACAGTGGTTGTGGAAACATTTGGAAGAAGGCCTTCTTGGACTCACCACATGAAAGCCTCTGTGCGTGTGTGTGCATGCGTGCGCATGTGTCTTGGGGATGTGGTCACGTCCCCGATGAATTTCCCTGTCTGGTCCTGCAGAGGAGCTGGCATATCAGAGCACCACAGACACAGTCTGATGACTGTCCAGTGTGGGGTGAGGGAACTGGAGGGAGGAGGGGCCCTGCACACCCTCTTCTCGTTTTCCAGCTGCTGGCCAAATGCCGCCTGGACTCAGCCATGACCCCTGGGAAGTGCCCCTCCTGGACTCAGCCATCACCCCTGGGAAGTGCCTCTCCTTGCAGCCTGGTGTGAGCCAGACAGCTTCATCTCCAGCCTTCCTGCTCCATCCTGCCCCTGGTCTTCACCCTTCCCCTGACTCATCCCTGGACCAACCCACCAACACTTTCACTTTCGAAAGGTCTCCCTCCAGTGCTCTGACACCTGTCTGTGCTGCCGGTGACATGGTTTCCGGAATCTGAGGAGTGTCTCTTAAATGAGTAAACAAAGTTTCTACCATGGCTTGTGCAAAAACACTTGTAAGGAAAGTTAAAGGATGTGGATGTCACCTGATCCCCTACACTGGCTTTTCTCTAACAGCCTGGATCTAGAATAAATACAATCATCTCTGTTTATTCTCAGCCCGTGGAGAGGATAGTCAGTGATGAGAAGCTTGTTCTCCCCTTGCCGCCCCCCTCCTCTTTCCCACCTTATGCTCCTCCCATATGTTCTTCGAACATTTACCTATACTTATACTCCTTCCATATGCTGGATCCTGTCTGGGCAGGAACCAGCACTCAGGCTGACCTGCTCCAACCTTCACTCAGATTCTCAGGGGTGTGCAACAATGAGAATGAGCCCACCTTGCCCAAGGGACTCAACTGGTGGACCTCAAAATGATGTGGCCACATTCTAACCCTCAGAATCTGTGAGTCCTTGTCTAGAAAAAGGGTCTTTGCAGATGTAATCAAGAATCTCAAGATGAGGTCACCATGGATTGCCTGGATGGCCCTAAATCCAGTGACAAGGGTCCTTATGTGACACAGAAAAGGAGACACAGGGAAGAGGAGAGGGTGATGTGAACACAGAGCAGATGGGCATGATGCTGCTGCAAGCCAAGGAATGCATAGAGTCACCAGAAAAGACAAGGGACAGATTGTCCCCAAGAGCCTCTGGAGTAGCGTATGCCTGATTTCAGGACACCTTGACCTCAGGCTTCTGACCTCCAGAAGTGTGGGAGAATACCAGTGTGCTTTCTGATCCTCAGGTTCCTTGTCTAAATGGGAAAGGGAGCTTTGTGTCTAAGGCAACTGTGAGGGCTTGGGTATGTCAACGTTATGGCTAGCTGTCACCACTGACTCTTGCGACGTTCCTTCCTACCCTGACCCCATGTGCTCTCTCTATAGCATCTGCATATTCTGGGATGATTTTCCTGGGTTTATTCCTACCCTCTGCTGGAAGGAACCCTGTCCCTCCTTCCAGTGGTGTATTTCACAAGGCCACTCAGGATGCCATCAGAGACTGTTCCCTTCTGATTGCCAGGTGTAGGGTTATTGACCTCAGGACAACAGGGTTCAGCCCCGGCCTCTGCTGGATGTCCCAAGAACAGCTGCCCATCCATCCAGGACCCTGGGGCCTCCACTCAGCCCAGAGCTGTGGCGTTAGCAAAGGTCCACATGGTTGAAGCCCATGGTCAGGGGTCCTAGGGCTGCAAGTAACAGGGGTCAGTCATTCAGCCTCAAGGAATCAAGTGCGCTCTGTCATTAGGAAGCAGAGACTCCAGCAGTGGAACCAAGGGCAGGAAGGATGTGTCCCTGGAACTGGGAACACTGCCAGGCCCCAAACTGGCATCTCCTCCCCTCTGCTTCCCTCTGTCTCCCTCTGCAGACCAGTTCTTGCTGCTTCTTTAGAACAGAAGATAGAAACCCATGGGTCCCAAGTCACTGTTTCCTGCACGTCGATGGGAGGAGGCTGGCTCCCAGAACTGGCCCACCCTAACTCCTTTCAAGGGAAAGATGACCACGCAGCCTGGGGCAGATGTCCACTCTGGCTTCACTCCACAAGGAGATAGCAGAAACCTGCCATGGCCCTGAGCATCAGCGTTGGCAACTGGGGTCAGTTCTCAGACATGGAGTTACAGAGAGAGAAGATTCCCTTTTTCCCCCGAGACAATCTTCAGCTGCTGCCCATCATTCTATCTGACCCCAGGCTGTACATCCAGATGACTGGCCAGGCCTCCACCCATGCTGGTTCCAGGCGCCTGCTTCTCTGCAGAGACTTGATGGTTCTGTAAGTCATAAGGAGGATTGTGGAGTTGGGGATGAAGAGGAGGAGCCTGGATTAAAACTTCAGCCTAAACGTCTGTAGAAATCCTCCTCCAAAGACCGACACCCCCAGCAGGATTCTCCTGGAGACCCTCGCCAGCTTGTGTGTATCCTGAGACTTCTCTGCTGTGCCAGCCATCTGCTTGGCTCCTGCAGCTCTCCAGGGCTTTGGAAGATGTGAGGGCAGAGGTCAAGGCTGGATGCCCCCAGAAAGACCTGAGGGGGGCCTCTTCCTCTCCCTTCTGCACATAGGCTTGTCCTAGACCAGAAGGCCAGCCATGAAAGGCACTCCTGCCGAGCGGACACTCTCCAGGCAGAGGGTCCACGCTCTGGGATCATTCTTCATCCTTCTCTCTTCCTGCATCCTCAACTGACCTCCCTGGGCCTCAGTCTCTTCCTCTGGAAAATGAACATGGTAAGGTCAGGCCCTGGTGGTCTTGAGCATCCTGTGAGATGCTTCCGGAAGGGAAGGCATGATATGAATGCAACACTACACGGAGACTCAGGACAGAGCAGGGCCCTTTGGCTTGCATATTAAGAAGGCAGGGTTTCCGATGGTAGGTGCAGAGTCAGGTGCTTGGGATGCAGGCTGGAGGAGATACCGTGAGCGGCCTGGTATCCCTTCTCAGACAAGAAGGGCCAGGCCCTGGGGGCAGGGAGGTCTGCCTGTCCAGCTGGGGTTCTGCTAGGTTGACTCCCAGCAGGAGCACGCCCTGCCCTGCCCTCTCTTTGTCCCTTTAATCTCTCTGTGTTTCCTCACTGACCCCAAGCGTGCACTGACTTGTGACCCTCTTGCTGCTCACAGAATGCGGGCATTCATATGGAGAGAGACAAGGCACTGATGAGCTCTCTCTGGAAACCTCAGGCAGGCAGGAGGCAGAGGACTGGCCTTCTCTGTCTCTCTCTGGAGGTAGGGAGGCGGGAGGGGGGCGGCGGTGGGCGGAGGGGCCACAGAGCTGCAACCTGACCTGTGACTCTGAGCTCTTCCTTAGCAAGGATGACACGTGTCCTGGGGAAGTCGGCCAGAAAGTGCCCTTTTTTCATCTCTCTGGGGAGAGGGAGCAGCAGCGTAGGGGGTAACTCATAGGATTGTGGAGTTGGGGATGAAGAGGAGGAGCCTGGATTAAAACTTCAGCCTAAACGTCTGTAGAAATCCTCCTCCAAAGACCGACACCCCCAGCAGGATTCTCCTGGAGACCCTCGCCAGCTTGTGTGTATCCTGAGACTTCTCTGCTGTGCCAGCCATCTGCTTGGCTCCTGCAGCTCTCCAGGGCTTTGGAAGATGTGAGGGCAGAGGTCAAGGCTGGATGCCCCCAGAAAGACCTGAGGGGGGCCTCTTCCTCTCCCTTCTGCACATAGGCTTGTCCTAGACCAGAAGGCCAGCCATGAAAGGCACTCCTGCCGAGCGGACACTCTCCAGGCAGAGGGTCCACGCTCTGGGATCATTCTTCATCCTTCTCTCTTCCTGCATCCTCAACTGACCTCCCTGGGCCTCAGTCTCTTCCTCTGGAAAATGAACATGGTAAGGTCAGGCCCTGGTGGTCTTGAGCATCCTGTGAGATGCTTCCGGAAGGGAAGGCATGATATGAATGCAACACTACACGGAGACTCAGGACAGAGCAGGGCCCTTTGGCTTGCATATTAAGAAGGCAGGGTTTCCGATGGTAGGTGCAGAGTCAGGTGCTTGGGATGCAGGCTGGAGGAGATACCGTGAGCGGCCTGGTATCCCTTCTCAGACAAGAAGGGCCAGGCCCTGGGGGCAGGGAGGTCTGCCTGTCCAGCTGGGGTTCTGCTAGGTTGACTCCCAGCAGGAGCACGCCCTGCCCTGCCCTCTCTTTGTCCCTTTAATCTCTCTGTGTTTCCTCACTGACCCCAAGCGTGCACTGACTTGTGACCCTCTTGCTGCTCACAGAATGCGGGCATTCATATGGAGAGAGACAAGGCACTGATGAGCTCTCTCTGGAAACCTCAGGCAGGCAGGAGGCAGAGGACTGGCCTTCTCTGTCTCTCTCTGGAGGTAGGGAGGCGGGAGGGGCGGCGGTGGGCGGAGGGGCCACAGAGCTGCAACCTGACCTGTGACTCTGAGCTCTTCCTTAGCAAGGATGACACGTGTCCTGGGGAAGTCGGCCAGAAAGTGGTAGAGAGGGAACAAGACAGCACATTTGTGAATACTTACAGCAACATCTCAAGGCCCCTCCTGCAGCCAAAGAGCACAGAAGCCACATGTGGCAGGTAGGACAATGGTTGCTGAAGACATCAAGTCTTGTCTCAGGCTGTTGGGGCTGGTATAACAAAGTATCAATCTGGCTAGTTTATAAAAAGGGAAATTTGTTTCTCACCATTCTGGAGGCTAGGAGTCCAAGATAAGGTACCTTCAGGGTAGACGTGATTATCTTGGTGGTCCTACATGCCATCTCACGGGACATTAGGAGAGGCAGGCAGAGGGCAATGTGACACAGGCAGAGGAGAAAGTGATGTGAAGATGGAGAAGACAGAGGTTCGAAGATGCTGGCTTTGAAGACTGAGAGGTCGCAGCCACAAGCCAAAGACTGCCAGCTGCCACCAGAAGCTGACGAGGTCAGGACTGATTGTCCCCAGAGCTTCCTGCTGGAGGAAGACCATACTCTCACCTTGATTTGGGACCAGCGATGCTGATTTCAGACCTCTGACCTCTGAAACTGTGAGAGAATAAATATCATTTTTTTAAAGATATATTGATGTGGGCTATTTTTAAAGCCTTTATTCATTTGTTAGAGTGTTGTTTCTGTTACATGGTTTGTTTATTTGGCCCCGAGGTATGTGGGATCTTAGCTCCCCAGCGAGCGATTGAAGCTGCACCTGCTGCATTTGAAGGCAGAGTCTTAAACACTGGGCCACAGGAAAGTCCCAGTGTCTGTTGTTCCTAATGACCAAGTTTGTGGCAATTTGATACGGCAGCCACAGGAAACTGATAGGTTGCATAAGATGGGTCTACCTCACAAGAGGATACAACAAGACCACCGCTTAGTGGGCCAGTTTCCAGGCTCACTAGGTGGGGTCTCGGTGTCCCCAAGGTCCAGAGCATGGATGTCAAAGTCAGCCCTCCAAGTCTCTTCCAAGGGTCACCCTCTCTGGTAGAATATGAGCTCCTAGGGATCCAAGGCTACTTGCTATGCATCCTTGTATGCCCCAAACTCAGCACAGCGCTTGGAACCAATGAATGGATATAAAGAATTAGTTTGCATTTTCAGCACAAGTAGGAAGTAATGAAAATGAGTTAGTAAATGAACAGACAGGGTCTGCCCAATGGATGGCAAGTATCTGAGAGCATCATCTTGTATTATTGTCTCCCTTGCATAGGCCTTATCAAATGCATACCTTGCCTTCCCAACAAGCCAAAAGGTTCCTGAAGGAAGGTAACTCCTCCCTCCCAGCAGGAACCTCAGCAGGCTTAGAACTCAGCAGATGCTCAGTGTAGACCCATTGACTGAATGACTGGTAATGGAGCAAACACCAGGATCTAACCATGTCTGAACTTGCAGTCCCTTTTCTGTGTTTCAACTAATCCAGCTGTAGCGTCTTTTACCTGCCACCAAAACTCACATCAACTGCACAATGAAGTGCAGAGTCCCAGGGCTGGAAGGGGATGTGAACCATATGTGGAACCACATCCAGGTGGAGGTTGAATACTCATTTCTCAAGGACACCTACCCATTGACTGAGGGTAGTCTGGACTCAGTCCAGTTTTAAAATGTGAATTACAAGGGTTTCAAACTTCAGAGTCTATAACTCTGGGAAAGGCTCAGGAAGCTGCTAAAAGGGTCTGGATCAAAGGCCGTCTATGGGAGACATGGACGGAGACCCTGCTGAAGTAGTAATCATGAAGCTTTACCACTTTTCATGGATCTGCCACTAAACTGGAAAGTGTGCTCTCTGCTTAATCATAGAAATGCTTTTTAAAATGCAAGAGAAATCAACAACAACAAATGATCTGGCTCCATTTGGGGAGGGGCCCAGCTGGACACCAATTAGGCTCTATCTGCATGTGCGGATGCTCCAGAACAAAAGCCATCACATGAAAATGCAGCACAGAGAAAATTGCAGCAAGACGCTGAGTGAACAGAGGGCAAACACACGGAGAAGTTTTGGTGTCAACATGTCTTTTTCTGAGGGTTGGCGATTATTTCTGAAAATTCTGGATTGCAGCACTTGCTTTGGTGGAAGCAGTTGTCACTGGAGAAGCCAGACTTGGAGGCAACAAAGATTGCCCTTCGAGCTGATAGTCCTTGTGTTTTGAAGATGAGCCCTGAGCCCTCAGCAGGGTTCTGACCACGTGTCCTATGCAGAGGACCACCCTCATGTTGCCTCTTTTTCTGGCAGAGTTAAACATCTGCCCTGGGTTCTCCCTTCCCTGCACAACATGCAGACTCCACTCACATTCATTTAAGAGTTTCTGTGGGGAATGGCGGAGATGAGGATGGAAACAAGGAAGAAACTGGACCTGGGAGCTGGGGATGTTGTTGGAGACGCAGGAAGGCTTCCTCACTGCTCTGGTCTCAGCCTCCCATCTGTCCAACTAGGACTCCATTGATAAGGATACTTAGTCATAAGAAGCAGCTTTGACCTGGCAGATGGACAACCCATGAAGGAATCGTAGACACTACAATGGCTGGTGAAATCACTTCTCAGTCTTCTGGCTAAGACAAGTCTAGTATGGGAGCTTTCCAGGTGGCACAGGGGTAAAGAATCCACCTGCCAATGCAGGAGACGCAAGAGACACAGGCTTGATCCCTGGGTCAGAGAGGTCCCCTGGAGTAGGAAGTGGCAACCCACTCCAGGATTGCTGTCTGGAAAATGTCATGGACGGAGGAGTCTTGTGCGCTACAGCCTATGGGGTTGCGCAGAGTTGGTACAACTGAGCAACAGGGGACGCACCACAGCGAGACATTTGCTGGTGTTTTATTTACTTTTTTTTTAATCACTCTGATTACAACAAAGACTCCTTTTGGTTTTGGGACATTTTAAACATCTTATACTGGCATTTTGCTCATCGTTTTCGACAAAAAAGGAATGTACCTGGGGCTTAGAGCTCTGAGCAAGTGGAAGCATCAGGCTATCTTTCTGTGAGGCTGTCTTCTTTTCATTTTATTCAAGGAGATTGTGGTCTCCTATCACAATATAAAGGTTCCTTTCAAATAATGTGTGTGGGGGCAAAGAATGGGACAAGTATGGCAGATGCATCTGTTAAATATCAATACAAGGGCGCATTTTAGGTTGTGGAGGGGTATCAGGTGCCTGATACCTGGGAACACCCGTCTCTCTCCATCCCTAGGAACCTTCCAGCTCACCTTCCTTTATGTCTCTTAAGAACCATTCTGTGTTCTCTGTTGACATTTTGCCTCCAGTTTCCATTCAGAAGCTAGATCTGCAATGACCATAGGCTGCACAGCACAATCACTGCCTTTCTTTTCCTGTGCAAACCCTCAAATCTACAGCCGTAGAAAATATCCTCTCTCTCTCATTTATGCCGCTGACATCTGCACCATCTTGGACTCCCTCGACACTCATCTTCCCATCGAAAGACATACATTTGGGTGTGTGCACTACATCAGAACCCAGAAAAATTTTCCTCCTGCCTGTTTACATTAAAAATACTCATTATGATTCAAATGACTTTCAAATTATGCTCATCTGGATTTCTGAGCTTTCTAAAGACTCCCATGCCTATCTCTTTCAGAGGTTATAAGTTAAAATATTTTTATTATGAGAGAAATCGTTTTAGAGACTCCACAGACATTTGCTAAATTGTGGATAAGACAGCTTCATGCTGAATAAGCTCTCTCTCCCAGCCCAGATGGAATGGGGGGAAACTGAGGATGAGAGGTTGGGGGGTTGATGCTGCTTTAAGCGTGAACAGGAGGCTCTGTGTGTTGGCTCTGGAGGGGCCAGCTCTGTAGCCTAGGTTAACTTTGCCATCACTGGCAGTATGGAGGGAATTAAGTGCTAGCCTTGGCTCTCTCAACAAGAATGCTGGCAGTCTCCAACCTTCATCCAGAAATAAAAAATACAGGAAAATGTATTTTAGTTACTATGAGAGGGAACTTTCTAAACCTCAGTGTGTTCAGCAGAGAAAT